>VXAY01000258.1:53530-247475 GCA_013399855.1 Oxyruncus cristatus | reverse complement strand
CCCCCCCCCCCCCATCTTCTGGCATCTTTATTCCCTCTCTATTTAGTGGAGGCTTTATTTCTTGCCAGTTTGACCCAGATTCAGCAGTCTAAGCAAACGTAATTCTGATCGATTACATTTCCCCCTTTTCTGTGGAGATGATTTTTTGCCCATCTTTTTCAGTGGTGACCAGTGGGTTAGGAGAGATTTTGCAGAGAAAGTTCAATAAGGTCTTTCTACTTTAAACTAAAGAGAGCTTCCTAGTGAGCTGGCACCAGAAAATTTGCCACGTCAAACTGCTTTCTCCATTCACTGAGCAAAATCTTGTCATTCAAATGTAAAACATAAAGTAGAACCTGGAATTTTTGAGTACCCGAACAACTTACAAAACAGTATTTGGGAAATGCTGCTTTGCAACCCAGTCATCTTAATTTTCTCACTGAAGTCTTTTGTTACTTGCTAAGTGCAGTATTTTTAGTTCACCTCTGGACCTATTCTCAAGTACAGTTTGCGTAATGTAAATATTAGTCATCAAAAGTACTTAGGTTTTGATACTGTGGTATAAGCCTTACCTCTTTTGCTCTTCTAACTTGTATGAATTTTAATCAAAGGCTGTAAAAAGGCCATGAAAAATACTTGACTTTGAGACCATATCAAATAAACCTATTTATTGCAGTGCCATGGTTTTCCATATGATAGCTCATCTTTACATGGTAAAAAAAATGTCTTAAATATCTTTATTTCCATCAGTCTTATCATCCTTTAACTATTGCGTCTCAGAATTCCTGACAGAATATCTAGGAGGATGTTCATTTCTGAGCATACATTTCATGTGATGGAAAGTAGTATGTTCTTATGCTTTATAGGAAATCTGTCTCTCAGCAAGGCTGGAGAGACCTGCAAAGTTCCATCTGAGTGATCCAAAAGTAGCATTGAAAAGCTATTTTAGCTCTCCAAAAAGATGAAAGAACTTTTGACTTGCTTCTTGCTAATATTATAATTTCAGAATGACAAGTGATTAAAACACCATTGGACTGAGTGCCTCCCACGCTTTTTAACAGCATATCTGAACCATATGTAATACTTAACTTCTGCACTCATCTCAATAAGGAAAGATGTTCATTCTAAAAAAATGGCATTTTGAAGGTTACGTTTGTGTGTGCAACTCGATGTGCCCGAAGGATACAGCAATTAGCTGTGCAGACATTGATAACATAGATCCCTTTATTCACAGCTATTTGAATGCCTGTTAGTTAGAACAGATAAACAAAGATAATGATAGTGTCAGATGCAGTGTTTGGAAGGGCAGGTAGTGTGACAGAAGATGACAGGAAAGGCAGGAAATGAGCTAAAGCCCAAGGGGAAAAAAAAAAAGACTCATGAAAACCTCTGAATATACTGACACCAGCTGACTTCGAAGTACATTTTGAAGAGGAGAGTTGCACAATGAATATATGGAACAAAACCCACACAGGTTATAAAAGCATTAAAATAGTTCTTCCTTGGAAGTATCTGAAATAAATTTCTGCCCCATTTTTAGAGGCTTATCAGCCTCTTTGTTTTTCCTCTGAAGTATTGTACACCATCTGCTATTTTTTGTCCTTTTGTTTATAAACCTACTGATAAATCAGACCTTATAAACAGTTTTACTCATAAATAAATACTTTAAAATAGAAGTCAAAATTGTCATCTGCATTCTGTGAAACAAAACAAATTTCCTCAGTTGGTAGGATAAACAAGATATGGTGTTTTATTGTTATCTTAAAGTATATGTTTTCAGGTTCCAGCACTGGAATTTAATTATTAATCTGAAAGTTCCTTCTTTTTATACACAGGATGTTTTAAATGTGTCAATGCTTATGTGATTTCAGTTTCTTACAAATCATTCCAGAGATATCCATCACTGCAAGAGAAAAAAGTTGGGCTTATCAGTATTGAAAGTTTTCACCTTTTTTAGGGGGGAAAAAAAAAAGCTTCTCTTAGTTACCAGTTATTATTTTTCTGTATTCAGAACAGGCATAATACGGAGCTGAGCATAAAAAGGGATTATTTTTTTTTTTCTAATTTTACACTTACATTTTTTAGGGCTTTCTTTAAAACCCACGGAATTTAATTTTTTTTTTTTTTATAATCTCTGTTGCCCCTCAGAAGAGTCTTGGCCCACTCTGCACTTGAGAATAATAAAAGAAAACATGGAAATGATCCAGGCCAGGTGTCAGGGGTGTGGCTACGGCACAGCTGCAGAACCCGAGACACCGTTAGTGCAGGCACTTGGTGCTCACGGTGGTGTCGGGTGTCTGCACTGGATGCTCAGACTCCTTGAACGATGCATGGGAGTGTGAAGTTATGGAACAGCCACTGCTGTAAATGGGGATTTCCTCTAAGAGCAGGCCTGAAATTACAGAACTGCCTGGAGCAAGGCAGTTGATGGAAAGCATGGACTGCAGGCACACCTCTGACACTGGCCTTACCCAAGGGTGTGTGTTGCAGAGCAGCTCAGCCCTCCTGAAAGGATAATGGAATTAGTTCTGCAGGCAAAACAGGATGCATCTACTTCACATTCTGGAGCAGAATAGTTTCCTTTCTCCTAGTTTGGAATTGTCCACAGTAGAGAATTTCCCAGTTCCTATCAGCTTTGTTAGCTCTTCCTTTTATCTGCTTCACTCAGGGAACAGCAAATTCATCTAAAGCCTCTGTTAAAGCACCCTGTTATGGGGGTGTTACTTTATTGCTTTCTTCTTGTAATAGTTTTGTCATTACCTGGAAGCATCACACCGTGGGGGCTGTCAAAGCAGGATTTTCACAAATACTACGTTATATGATTTAAGGGAGGGTAAAAGTAAAAAAAAAAAAAAACAAAAAACAACAACAACAAAAAACCAAAACACAAAAACCCCAAACCATGTATACATCTATTTCTTTGATGTATTACAGTTTTATATAGGAGTGAGAATTTAAGCTGGAGTGTAATCCATTGCTCTAGATTTAACAGTTTTATAGCTATACTTTGACTAAAACTCATTTAAGTCTGAAATGTTGCTGAATAATTTGATATAACATTATAAAAATCATATAAGCCCCCAGTGAATATAATGCAGATTTATTTTTTAATGTCAGATATAATTACTCATCCAATTTCCATCCATCTCATTTCAGTTCAAAAATGGAACCTTAATTATTTCTTTTTATAGAAGGTTTTTAACAAGCTATTAAAACACATTGGAAAGGGAAACATTTACGTTATTCACATAGAAATGGAAGACAGGAGGTGAGGATGGGAACACTGGCGAATTTTTAAAAGACGTTGAAGTGCAGGTCAAATAGACACTGCATATGATGTCTGCATTTAACAGTACTTAGAGCTGGGCAAATATTGGGTGTTTCAACAGTTAGGCTTATCTGTGAAGCTCTCTGCTTTTAGTGGGAAATTGGATAATTCAAGAGCTTGCAGCTCAGGTACTGCTAGCTCAGTAAACTTCTAAAAAAAAAAGAGTTCCTTTGATGGCAATGAAAAGCTGACGAGCATTTTGGGGAAAATGTGATATTAGTCTCTTGCCTCCTGACAGCGAGGCTACATAGAAAAGCCTCAAGCCTCAATGTGGAAATTTCTTGCAACATTTTTGGATATATTCCCTTGTTGGACAAAATTAGTAATATAATTAATAAACCCTCTGGAAAGTGTTTATTTAAAAGGTACATAATATTTTGCCACTTCTGTTACCAAATAGATTTTTTTTTTTATTGCTGTGCTTCTGTGAATGCCTAAATGAAACAACAGTTCTGAAGATGAGATGCAGGTTCTAGGTGCTTTTTTAGGTGCCTAACCATTGTGTCACTGTTCAGAGTTCACAATGCCACAGGGTTCCAATATCAGCAGTGAAATCCATTCCCATTGAAGACAAATACTAAACTCCAGTGGGTTCAAAAAAATTTCAGTGGATACCAGGAATATAAGAAACTACCTACAATCAATCTTTCCTGGATAAATATGTGTCCTGCTAAATTGGGAACAGTCCCACAACAAATACTTTTGTACATTTCAGATATGTTATAATAGCAATTCATTATTATCCATGCTGTCTTTGTGCTCAAAATCATGCCTATGGGATTCACTTGTACATAATGACGACTTTGGCAAGAAAAGCAAAACTCCCAAGTACTTAGAGAATATCAGTTACACTTTTTCAGGCTGTTGCCATAACATACTAATAACTACTTTATGATCTTACTAAATAATAATTAAAATTCCTAGTATCTGTCTAGAATGATTAAGGTAATTATGAGGCTTCTGAGTATGGTGGTGTCTGAAATTATCTTTTCTGCTTTCTTCTACCTCTGAGAACCAACCAGACATTTTTCTATGGCCCAATTCCAGAGTTGTCGAAGTTGGACAAGGTTTTCACGTGCGGACTCACGCATCCTCTTTTTCACAAAGTCACCGTCATGCTTGTTAACAGAGGCTTCATTTCCTGACTCTCATAGGGAGAGCTTCATTTAAAACACTGTATTATAACATCACATGTGTTATATATTGGTCCATTTGGATGTTTCCAGAAGGTTCGGAAGGTTTAGGGAAGGCCAGGCACTGGTGGGGCTGGACAGGGGCGTCCTGCAGGGTCATTCAGCAGGCCCGGGGGCAGGGTGTGGTGTGGGCACAGCTGGGGCCGCTCCAGCCCATCAGTGCCCTCCGCAGCCCTGCGCACACCTGCAGCCGATGTGCTTAAACACCCGACGGAGCCCAGGGGCCCGCGCGAGGCCGGGGCCGTTGTTCCCGCAGGAGCGGCAGCGCGAGCGTCCTTTGCGGCATCGCGGCTGGAAGGAGCTGCGCGGCTGGAAGGTGTGAAGCTGCACAGGCGCGCCTGCCCGGCGCTCTGCTCCCTGCCGTCTGCTCCCCTGCCTGTTTCCAGCCCCTCGGCGCGTCCCGGGAGGTGCGGGAGAGCGAGGCACGCCATGCCTGCCCCTCCATCACCTCTCCTTATCCTCATCCCCCTCCTTCTTCTGCTGCAGCTGCTGCCTCCGGCGGGGTAACCTGCGCGCCCCGGCTCTGCCCTCGGGACGGGCCGCCCGCTCGGTGCTTCTGGTGTCCTCCAGCTCCGGCCGCTGCTCCCTTGGGTGAGCGAGATGTATATTTTCCTTGCGTTTCTGCGTGTGTTGGGGCTTTTTTTGGTAAGTTCTGTAAGTTTTGCAAGTGTAGCGCACCCGAAGGGGTCCAAACCCTCATGGACACGGAGGTGAGTGGTTTCTGGCTGCCCTTGCGGTGCTGAACAGGCGCGAATACTTTCACCTGTGGCGCAGTTACAGAAAGGAATCCAAACTTTGCCCGTGATACCTGAAATAGTGTGAGTTTAGTGCTGTCGCTTTCAAAATAAAGGGAGGCAAGTGGAAATCGGGGAATGTGTGATTCCTCCTGAGTATTTCCTTGGCGTGTAAAACTCCGAGGGTGTGGGAGCTCCCCATAAGGGAGCCGTGGAGAGAAGGGGCAAGGAGCGTCCTGCTTGAAACTTGCGTGCGTTCTTTCTTGGGAAAACAAACTCTCTTTGTCAATATATACTTGTCTGAGTTTTCTTTGTGTTATTTGGTGACTTCTTTCAAACTTGTTTCTTTCATATTGCAAAGGCGTTAGAGTATTTGTACCTCTCTGTTGTGCAAATCAGAACGGCTTTTTTAGTAAAAGGTTGATTGTAACTTAGTATCTTTTAAGTCAAATGTGTCTTTTTTTCTTTTTAACCTCTCTCTTTATTCAAAGAAAATGGCATTTAAAGAGAATTCCAAATGTTCTCTTATTTGGCCTTTGAGAATTGGTTTTGTATTGCTACTTGTTTTGAAAAAGACAAATTAAAATAGAACTGTGTCACCAAAGTATTTTTTTTCCCCTCTCAACGGCTCGTGGAGATATCGGGACCATAAGGCTGGAATTTTCAGTCAGAATCAAAATGGTGAAGCCATTGATTCCTAGTTAGACTTTACTACTTTCACCTGGCTGCTATCTCAGCTGGGGGAAATAGCGTGCGGCTGTGTAGATCAATCGTGTCATGAGCAGACACTCTGGGAAAAAACAATTCCTATAGGTTTCTTTCAGGTTTAACTTTTTACAACTGCGGATGAAGTTTTTGTTGACATCACTGGTACGTTCATGTATCCTCTTACTCCATGTTCTGCATCTTGCTTACTTCCAAAATTTTAAACATGCCTCAAGTTTTCAGAAATGTGTATTTGCGTTTATATGTAAAATGCCTTGAGACAGAAGGAGGCTCATCTTCAAACACCAAAGCACGGCTGAGTCTCTCAGAGTCCAGACTTTGAACTTCAATGTTTGCTACCATTGATATGTATTCCATTTGGTACATGAAGTTATTTTGCTTTCCTGTCTCAGGAAAAACATGGGCTTTATTCTCACTTGCATTATTTTTCTTTTATTGCAGCCATTAGTGTACAAAATGAAACTAATGAAACTTTTATGCCTACCTGCAGCATTGGTCTAAAACATAATTCAGCCATACCGGTGCTTGTCACTTAGCTTTTATTTTTTTTTTTTCCCTGCTGGGCAGGTTAGAATAAATTGTGATTTCCAGTATTGTGTCTGTATTGGATTATTCATGATGTGGACTCTTCCTGCTTGTGGCTGCATGAATAGTCAATGTAGTGTCAGGTTTTCATGGGTTCTGTTCTATTTTCTACTGGTTAATTTCTGAGCAAAAATGGTTGTTTATTTTCTGAAGACTTCAAGAAATTCACTGTCTGATTAAAGTTAACACCATGTGTGATTTCCTTTTTATGGTGCAAGTGCACTATTGAAAAATACATTATATTTATGTGGGCTTTCTTTCCTGATCTGCAGGAGAGTTAAATATTCTTAAATACATAAGAATGTTTTTATAGTCAGCTTAGCTGAAGTCTTAATATTGTTGCTGAGTTCATAGTGGCAGACTATGAACTGAAAGAGAGATTTGTCTTTACTGCCTATTTTAAAGTGTTATGTTTTTCCATTGACATTCATTTAACTGGTTGTAAAACAAACTACTGTGTGCAAGCCTAGTCAAAATGCCAGGATCATTATATAGGTGAATCTTCCCAAGGTAGCTTGTCAGTTGTGTTGCCAGCTAAGACATCTGTGGGCACCACTTCTAAGAACATCCTTTAGGAATTCAGATGCCCTCGTGCTAGAGCAGGGTTAAACTGGCTTCTGCCTGTCCCGTTGTCTCTCTGACTAATGGTTATGGTGAAAGGCTTAAGGACTGTTGTGGTTTGACCCCAGCTGGCAATTGAGCACTACACGGCCACTCACTCCTGAAGTATCTTCCTCCCCTCCTCGTGGGGTGGAGAGAGAAATGGAAAAGTGAGAAATGTTGTGGGTTGAGAGAAAAACAGTTTAACAGGTTAAAAAAAAAATAAAAATCTGTGCACGCAGGCAAAGTGAAATGATGGATTCACTCACTACTTTCCACAGGTAGGCAGGTGTTCAGCCATCCCCATGGAAGCAGGGCTCTGCCACACGGAAAGGTGGCTCGGGAAGACAAATGGCATCACTCCAAACATCCCCCTTTCTTCTTCTTTCCCGGCTTTATATACTGTATAAATATGCCATACAGTGTGGAGTATCCCTTGGGTCAGCTGGGATATTTCCCTGGGGAAAGCTGTCTCAGCTGTGCCCCTTCCACAAATCTGTTGTGCACCTCCAGCCACTCACTGTTGGGGTGGTGTGAGAAATAGAAAAAGCTTTGACTCTGTAAGTGCTTCTCAGCAGTAACAAGAACATCCCTCTGTACAATCACATCCTACTGACTGGAAGTTCTAGAGTAAATCCATCATTGTGCATTATCACCATAACACATCTACATGACCTGTAGATTAGGACACCAACTTCTAATGATATTTTCATTGACATAAAATTTATGAGGTCTGAACAAATTAAGGTTATTTTTAAACTTTTACATCCCCCGAGGGCTCTTAGTATTTGCAGTCAGCAGCCACACCATATTTGTGATTCTGTTTAATTATGTGCAATTAATTGGGTCATAGCTCTGTGTGTTGGAAATAATGTTCATAAAGAAAATCTAGTTAAGATATAAAGTGAGTTGCAGCATTTTTATTGTATTTAATTTCTGTTTCTGGCAGAACTGGGAGCACTTACTAGTTGAGAGTTGATGGATTTTTCATTGATGTTCTGCTGCTTAATTTCAAAAGATTGGATACATTTATATCAACTTTAATTCGCCAAAGCAAACATATGCACACTTTAATTGAAAGCAAGTGCCTATTTAAAATAAAGCAATAATAACTTTATGTGCTGCTAAAAATATGGCTGCTCTGCATTTATGGGAAAAATGGCAGGCCAAGGATGTGCACAGTGAAGGATGTATGAAAAAAACTCCCTGAAACATGACCAAAACAAAAGCTCCTTTCAAAACCAAAAGAAGCCCATGACCACAGTCATCTGGCTACTGTGCTTGTGCAGTCATCAGTATTTTTGTATGGAACTTTCAGATGTTTGTGTTTCAGAATTTGAAGTTGATAAACATAAACTTGTTTTAAACATACACATACACAGCTGATAATCAGTGTCCTTTCCATATTCTACCATCCAGGAAAAAAAAAAATAAATAAGCAAGGTGCATTAGTTTATTTATACACGTTTCAAGTCTAATGTTGAAAATCTACATCAATTATCAGTTACTTCAGTAGGAGGCATTTTGGTAGAACTAAGGAAGTCAAAAGTATCTTTGGATAGATTCTACTGCTCATGGGGCGTGGAAGTCAGGGTTAAGTACACTTAATGGTTTCTGTTGTAACACTTAGCGGTCCTTGTTAGCACTTGATAGTTTCGTGTTGTGCTTTTCCCTTTTGTTAGCAGGAATTGAGCCCATGAAGTTGATGTCACCCTGACACAAGGGAAGAAAACAACCCATAACAAACCCTTTTTGCTGTTATGTTAGAAGTTTTATTTAGAGGCTATAGTAAGCAAGGAGTTAAAGCTTTGCCTGAAAGTTCATGTGCTGCCCATCAGGGTTTATCAGTTCAATCTAACATCTGAACAGGACTAGTTAGCTGTTAGCTAAAACCGTTGTTAATCTTAGTTTATACAAGAAAACATTGATTCTTCCTGCAGGATTGGAATAAACTGACTAGGAAGACAGCTTTCCTGTCCATATTATCAACCATTTCTGTAGTTTTATTAAAGAATTGTTAATGATTATGATTCTCCTACAATTAAAGTTTAGCATCTTTCAAATGAATTTTGCAATTTTCTTTTTCTTGCCTTCTTTTCTTACTATAGAAGCATAATTTTAGAAGTATGTAACAATACTAGAAAAGTCAAAGGTGACTGTCACTTCTGTGCAGTTGAAGGATGAATATGGTGTGGTAGTGCTGTTGAAAATTCATGATCTTAGCTATAAGATGTTGAGAAATAAAATGAAGCTTACCAGTCTCCTTGAAACAGATTGTTAATACTTGTGCCGTTATTAGAGTAAGGCCTATGACCATCATCTTATGAGTCAGAGTTTAATTTTTGAGGAGCTGAGAAATTACAGTAGCCTACTGAACTTCACCATAGTGTACTCTCAGTTTGGATGATCAGCTGCTGCTGTAAATGAATTTCAAATTTGGAGTAGTGAGTGCAACTGAAATGGAGTGGCCCAGGTTAGAGAGGGTTAAGCGATGCTCTCGAGAGAATGTCATTTGTAAAGACTGGAGAAGAAACTTGAGTTTGCCTTTCTGGAAGGTATTTGTCTGCTCTTGCTAAGCCCAGTGCCAAGACATGGTGCAGAGACCCAGCTATGTTAAATGCTGACTGTAAAGATTGATTGTATATTTAGCCGTAGTTTACAGCCCAAAGTGAATAACTATATGTGATTGCAGTTATAGCTGGAGTACTGAGGGCAGTGTCCTGGGGTGTCAGTTGTCACTCAGTGATTTTTTTTTTTTTTTTTACTTTTTTTTGGTGTGTACATCATTGTTTAGGGGTTTTTTTTCCGATCCAGCATTTTAATAAGGAATCGTCAGGGTTAGAAACTTCGCTTGTTCTGATGGGTGGTTATAGAAACTGGCATAAGCCTCTGACAGCTCCTCTCCAGGGCATGTTTGGGGGGGGGGGTCAGACCTCGCTATCTTATTTTTGCTGCAAGCACCACCACGCTATTCAGATTCTGGGGTGGTTGGTTTTATGTGCTTTAGCTTGGACAGCTGGTCCCTCTGTTTCGTAACAGTCTCAAAACAGTGGACCAGATGGATTTAGTATCTGTAAAAGAGACCTTTAGGACTCTGTGACAATGAAAATTTGTAGTAATACAGGCAAAACCTTATGAGGACAAATGTTTATCACTTATTCACTGAAAGGATATGATGTGTAGCAGAGATCTTTTTTTTGGTACGTACTTGACTGCTATCATGCAGAATTTGATGAGTGGGTGTTGTAGCCATAGCCTTAAGCCAAATAATATAAAAAAGAGCTGTATACTATTAAATAAGAGCTCTTTTGGGGGGATAATTTTGGATATATGTTCACATATGCGGCCTTTCAAACATGTTTTGTGTTGAAAATAGTTCTATTTTTATTTCTTATTTAAGATTGATTTTTTTTTTTCCTCTACCTGAGCTTGGAATCTGTGTATGTATGATACCTATTACACACAGTGAACTGTAAAACTAGTAGGTATGAGCTTTCTGAGAGCTCTTAATTGCTATACCATAATAAATGCATAACATAAACATTATTTTGTTACATGTGCACGTAGGAACTCTGTTCAAGATGGACTAGAAATCTGCACCATTTGTTTAGATCTTGAAATCTCATGTTTAATAATACACTGAACAAGGCAGAGGGTTGCCCCTAATAAAACTGTGTAAGGTATAACTATTTAAGGACTGAACAGAACTTGAAAAAAGTGAGACAATGTAGCAGTACTTCTCCCTAGTACTCCCAAACACAAAGGTATAGCTGTCTTGTCTTTACAGCATTCTACCAAACCTTTATTTAAACCAAGAACCTTTTGGATCACGTTCATCCAGCTTCCCAGCAGATTCTTTGAGTGAAAATCCTATAGTAATTTAAAAGGTCACTTTTGTCTCGTAAAATCAATATCTGAAAAAAATAATAATCCTTGCATCAATCTGTGTTGTTTTTTTCCATATTTCTATATGAAGTTCTCCTAAAGCTAAAAAATTAATGCTTTAACACTATTTAATTTATGCTGTACTGTTTTTCAACATTTTGCAACCGTGGGGTGGTAATTTTTTTGCTGTCACTCTTTTAAGACAGTTGGATAACAAATGAATGGAATGCAGAAGAAATCCACAGAAGGTGGTTTGAGGAAGAGAAGTAAAAGACCTGTATCAATAAGATTATGACTCAAACTTGTTAGACCTTTACTGGCTTTCCTGCTGCTGTCTACAGGGCTTATGTTAAGAGCTGTTTAGTGCTCAGCAGCATCTTGGTCTGGTGCATCTGGTACACTGCAATTATTACCTGTCTTTAGGTGTTCTGGATCATTTGTGATGGGATGACTATCGAGTAGAAGCTCTGAGTTCAGAGTCTGCTCTTGTGAGCAAATGGAACTTAGCATGAATGGTGGCTTTGAATCAGGACTGATAATAAGAGCTGCTTCTTAGTGGGAGAAGTAAAACAGAGTAATTTAAACCTAATTAGGCCATGATTATTTTTCCTCTAATAGCAATGTGACGCTTACAGACCACATGAATGGGAGAGTTAGGCAAGATTGTACATTAAACTCATGTTAGTACTTAGATGAGTAATGATACTGAAATTATATGTTGATGTCTCTTGCAGTTTGACTGTCTGATATTATGTTTGACACTGAATTATTATTGAATAATACAAAATGTTGCATGTGAAGCAGAATGGCTTATTTAAGTTCTTTGTACTCTTATTGTTGCTCTTCCAAGAAAATGAACTTAATTCATTAGTGATAACAGTGGAAAACAACCTATCAATGTGTTGAGATAACAAGTCATGACTACGATTGTGTTCCAGAATATTACCAAAGTCAAGCAGCAACTGAACAAAAGAATATCAGCATCTTAATGGAAAAATTGATTATTGGTCAAGAGCAAGGCAGAGAGGAAGAATAGTGAGCTGTAGAAAATGTAAATCAGGGAGGGTACTCAGATTGAAATTGGGTAGATATTCTAAAAGTGTGTGTGCTCTTATGTATAACCAAACAATTAAAGATTTTAAACTTTATTTCTGATCTGGTTGTTCACATTGTAAGTGCTCACCAAAGCCCTTGTAGGTGAGGATTTAAAGTCTTGCCCATTGCTGGCAGCAACAGTACTATTTATATGCTGGTTAAAATACATGGTACGATCCATGTCAGGAATGAAAACTTACCTTTTTCACCCATTTGGTTCTAAATCATTATGGTGCCTCTCTTGATGACTGCAAGCAGTTTCTTGCTGACCAATGTCTTATGTGTCAGTTTGCTCTAATTTTGAATCCTGAAAAAGTTAAATTCATAAGCAATTTTGCCTCAGATTACAGTAACTTGTGAGGAATTACATTGGACTTGCTGGCCCAGGTTTATACCACTGTCTTGCTGATTCACAGATTTTTACAAAGATACTTGAAGATGTGAAAACAGGGTTTTAAGTGTTGATCTTGTGTCAATGGGACAGGCTTTTAACCATTTCTTAGTGTTTAATTTCTTTTTCAAGTGACCAAACAAATGAAATCCTTGCTGAACCCATATCTAGTGTGATGTGCAATTATAAATAGAGACTGGTATTGCTGAAATGAATGGTTTAGCTTCGGTATGAAAGCTGAATGCAAGCTGACCTTTGTTAAATGCTTTTATAACCAATATGATGTATATATAGTTATCTAATGCAAGCACTGTTGTGATAATTTGAAGCAATACTTTTTATTACTTCAAATAGGAATAATAGAAGTAGGACTCAAATTTATATGTTTCAAAGTGTTTGTTGGTTATTACAGTAAGTTATCTGCTTGATACCCCTTAAATGTGCATTTCAGTAATTAGAAATCAGTTCTTTCAATTCTATTGATTTTTATTATTATTATTGTTTTAATTTTGGGGGGGGTTTGTCCTTAGCAGTCCCCCTTGGCTGAAGCTCATTGTAGGCTGTGAATTGTTTTTCAGCTAGGAAAGGGAATTCTGTATGTTGAGAGAAATCTCCCAGGAAGCTGATAATTAGATGGCAGGATTCTGTGGAGAATGAAGTCGTGAGCTGGTAATTTGTCCTGCACTAAACAGTCCTGCAGCTGTCTGTCAATCATAAACTTATACCTTGCTGTAAGGGTGGAGGATGCAGGTTGCTTGAATTGTCCCCTATGCCAGTCTGCTGGTCTAGAAATTGGAGGCTTAGGGAATTGTATTACTGATTTGGACAACTGAGACCTTTTATTACTGGGGGGAAATAGAGTATAGATTTCATGGCTCAATGCTTGTAATGGTTGGAGATTTCAATCCCTCCTTGGGATAGAGGAAATAGAATTTAAGTATGAAATCCTAACTGATTTGAATCAGTAACTCCATTAACGTTACCTACTGACAGTAATCAAGGTGCCATTTAATAAATGCAGCACTGATGCTACAGTGAAATCCACGTCCACGTAGAGCTACCAAACAATTCATTTTTCATTCCTTACAAACACTGTTAGGTTCTTCTTTACAGAGAATACTTGTGGTAGGGGGAGTTATGTTAGCAGATAAGTGATTACTGAGATGTTGACCTGTAGTTTTCAGAAAGATATAATGAAAGAACATAAACTAAAGGTGCTTTGCTGGTATGTGCTATGGAAAAGCCCAGCTGCCTTACACTTGGAAACGAGACTGCAGCTCTCACAAGAGGGAGCATTTTGAGGTTTCAGTGTTGTACCCTGAGCGCTCTGGATGCTTCTGTGTAATTATAAAAGAGTTCTTAGGGATGACAGAAGTTTGTACCCTCCCACAGGCATCACAACAAAACACCAGTCATGGCTGTTTGCTGACTGCGTGAAATATTAGATGTTCATTAAAAAAACCACTGGGCAGTGTAACTGTGTGGAAAACAGTCTGCTTGTGTTTCAGACTGGAAATGTTTCACCGAGATCTAAGTTGGATCCTTTGTAATATTAATGGCATGGGCATATTTCTAAGGAGATTCAGCTAATTTTTTTTGTTTTGTTTTTTTTGCGTACTAGCAAAGACCTCTACACCCTTTGTGTGCTAAAACTCTGAGTTTTGTAACCAACTGGTGTATTTAAAAGTGTCTAACACATTGAAATAATTCTTTAGGATCAGGAGGAGTTTGAAACCTTTAATAGGAATAAGCCTTGACATTTCCAGTATATGAATTTTAATTTTTTTTTTTTTTTTAATTACAGATACACTGGGTTTTTCTTTTCTAAGCAGGGTCTCATTAAATCCATCTTTTCTTTACTGTTTTGGACAGTGTATCAAATCTGAACCTTGTCCCAGTGATGTCATGTAGAATTTTACTGTTATATTTAACAGGAACAGACCTTTTAGGAAAGGAATTAGATGAATTGACCTATAGAAACAGTAATGACAGAGTTAGAAATGACATTTTTAGGTTATAATAAAAACTTTACTCCGTTCAGGAAATGTAAGTCAAAATATAAATCAGTTGAAATTGCACATGGGAGGATCTTGTAAGGTTTTAAAAATATCTTTGATCTTGCGGATAAATTCCACAGAGCTAGAGAATTTACATGGAAGGGATTTCAGTTCTATTCCTCCTGTGGAAAATACAACGGTTTGATGAGGAAACTGGGGGTTTCTTTGTTTTGTTTGCTTGGTTTGGAGTTTTTTTACAGGTTTTACTAAACAATTAGATTTTATTGAAGGGGATGTTGGTAGAAGGAATTGATGATGTCCTGCTAAGCCTATAAGAATGCTGCAGCATCATTTGACAACAAAGGACTTAATATGGAAGCAAAGCACTTGATTGGGACTACAGGAGCTCAGATGAAACTTGGAAAATATGATTTATCTCTCAAACTTCTTGACATTGAGCAGGAACTTGGCTATCTTTCCATTTCTCTTATCTGTAGGATATCACTTGTAAGAAACAGTGTGAACTCTTCTGTTTAAAAGCTGTGGTCCAGAAACTCATAAAACCCAGTCTGTGATTCTTTATAGCTAATGCTCTTAAAATATATAATTGCTAGTAACAGTATTGAATGGATATATGCATTGGCTTAACTTTCGCAGACTAGCATAGAAAGTGTCACTGTTAAAGGATTTTGCCATGAGCTTTGATTTATTAAGAAAAAAACATGAAATAAAAAGCTAATCAAGTCTTGTGGCATTATTGGTAGAAATGAGGGTAACCACAGTGTTGACTGAAACCACAGAAGGTGACACAGGAAGCCTCAAATACAGAACTTCAAACGGTGAGCCAGGTGTGTCTGAGAAGCACAAGCACACTTGGACTTGTTCATTTGTTTAGGCAGAAGTGGGAGGGAGAACATGGTTCATAATCACAGGCTTTGCACGTGTTCAGCAGGCTTGCACTCTGTGGGGCAAGTATTGGTACAGAAACATAGAAATTCAAACATGACCCAGGTGGAATGAGGAATTAACTTTGACCCAGCAATATTTTAAAATGTAAAGGAAATAAAAAACAGGTAGTAGGTAAATGAAAGGGGACTTTAATGGGAAGAATCTATTAACTGTGTTGCATTTGATCACATTCTTGTGCACTGAGATTGAAACTTCTCATAAAGGCACTGTGAGATTAGAGTATAAATGGTCAGGAAATCATCATCCTAATTTCAGAATAGTGACTACTACTATTTACATTAATATGTGTAAATAGTAGTAGTCACTGTTGGGACTCTTTCCATAGGATGATATTAAATACCAAAGTATCTGAAAAGCCAGTCCCCTTTGGATAAGAGAACCTATTCTGAATGGAAACACAATAGAGATGATGTGATTAGAGAATGGATTTGTTTTGTTGCACAAGAGTTTATGTTAATAACATAAAATAATCAACTGGGTTCATTTGATGTTGGCTATAGGTAGTGTAATGGTGGATCTTTAATCAGAAGAAACCTCTGTATGTATAGTGAAAAGCACAGGACATTATAACCAGAAAGCTTCATTGTATTAAGTGTAACAGCATCGTAAATATGATAATGTCTAATCAGATTATAAAGAATACTCCTGTACTCTTACCTACATAAGATTTGATTTGAAAAGCAAGCCAGTACCCCAGATTTATTGTGCTTAATTGCAGGAAAATGAGTCTCAAAAATGGTTTGGTTCACGATTGGTGTTTCAGCATCCCCTTCACAGCAGAGAAGTGAAAACAGGGACATTTTTCTTTCCCTTTTCATCTTTATTGGATTAAATTGACAGTGTTAAAGACAACATGAGAAAAGAAATGTTAAGGCAATCTCAAATTTGGTTTTAAGGGAAGCATCATTAGTCTTTAGGAAGAGCTGTGGAAAAAAAAAAGGTGGTTAATATTACCATTAAGAGGTAATGCAACAGACTATAATCCTTCTAAACTGTTGACAGGCAATTTTCTTCATTATATAAGAGGTGGGTTTGAGGGAAGAAGGCTTGGATTTATCATAAACAAGGAAATCCAACATTAAACTGGGTAACAGTGAACTTGAGTGGTTGCCAGTTCATGGATAATGAGGATACTGTATCTCGCAGAGGGGGGTGTGTGGGTTTTTTGCTTTGTTTTGTTTGTTTCCTTTATAGAAAGAAAACAAAGCCCTGTCAGGGATTTAACTTTGCAATTTCAATGGGAACTCCTGCTGTAAATGTTGAATGTGATTATCCAACCTGAAATTTTGGTAAACAAGTGCTAAATTGATAAACATGAAAAAAGGCCCAATGTACATCTCTTTTTGTCAGGAAGCATTAAAACCAGCTGATGAGAGCACTTAAAACCCAAAGCACTTTGAAACCCAAGCTTGCTGAAGTGAAATCAAAAATTCCTATTGCATTTCAAGGGCTTTGGATTAAGATCTAGTTCATCAGTAGCCTTGAAACATGGTCTTAATTTTAATCATATTGATTATTTAATTAATTTAATGGAATAATTCACGATGTTGAATGCTTTCAGGGCTCTGTGAGCAGATGTGTGAAGTTGCTGCCCGGGTACATTTTTGTTGCAATGTAGAGTTCCCAATGACCAAGAACTGGGGCAGAACAGAAGGGCAAGTAGAGAGTTTGCTTCCAAAACAGACATTCTGTTTCTCACCAAGCTTGTCTACTCCTTCTGTAACAGATGTGACTTCCGGTGATAAAACAAGTGACATAACCCCCAAAATAAGATTTCCAGCATTCATAAATTTGTCCTGTAAGACTTTAACCCAACTACAACAGAAGATTTGATGAGGTAGGGCAGCTTGAGTAAAATTTTCAGATAAGCAGCTAATTGATATAAATGTTACTGGTTCCTAAAAAGAGCTCTGTTCCTGGTGTATATTGAGTTTGTTTTCCTTGAGCTATTTAACTGTACTATAAGTTACTTTGCACTTGAGACTGTGTTAAGTTACCTCACGGAATAAGATGTAGCACTTGAGCATTTTGCATTTTAAGAAAAAAAAAGACAGTTTATGTGACCTTAGACTGTTTTTTTTCAGTTGCACCGAACAGTATTTAGTTAACTTTTTTTGGGAATAAGGGCTAGAGATTTAGGCTGTGCTATTTATGTTTCAGGTTTTGCTCAGGTTATTTCTGTAAAATTTTATTTTAAAGGAAGGAAGAGGACTAAAGATTATTGTCAAAAAAAGAATACCCACATCATGGGAAAAAATCTCTAGTACCAAATAGGGCTGCTTGTCCTTAATATTGGATGCTGTGTTGCTGTTGACTTTGTGAATGTTACGTAATAGTAGTAAGATTCTCATCAAATAATCTCCAGATATGTGAAAGAGATGTTTCCTCCAACTTGAGCAGAAAAAATAGATTGCTATGTACAAACTGATGGGTATTTAGGATAAATATTTTTATCTAAAATTTAGAGAGTTCTGTTTTCCTGAATGAGGGATGTGAACATAAATCCTTGATTTATTTGTTATTTGGTTAAAATAAAATGAGCAACTTGGTATCTGGCAAACACCATCTAACATATCAGTGATGCTTGATGAAAGATTTTAATGAGATTTCTATCTTGCTATTCCAGTTACATTTTTCAAGTGCCCCATGTCATCCACTGTGGAAGTTGAGGAACAACTTCTGCTACAGAAAACAATCTTGATTCAATAATATTTAGGGCATGATTGAAGCCTGATAGTACAGTTAAAAATTAACAAACCCAAGACACCCAAAGCAAAACAAACACCAAACCTAAACAAAAATCAAACAAACCCAAACTCATACACACAACCACAAGCAAAACCAAAAATAGGCTTTGTGAAAGTTGAAGAGCAATGTCTTTCACCAAAGAAAATAAATTTACAATGAAGATGAAAAGCAGGGAAGGGCTTCTGGCAACTGTTAGGTGGCTTTGGTCCTCATCAGAGCCCACCATGGTGCTGTAAAAGTTAGTTTTAAGTTTATTGGTCCTTTTACAGATCTCTCTGATAAATTTTTAAGGTACATGGACCAAATAAGATTGGACCCTTTATAACCTTGAGCCTCTCTTTCTGCATTCTCAAGCAAGGCTTAGATTTTATCCCTCAGGGTTAGTACCTGTTGTTGAAAGAATTTGGAAAAAAATTAATTTCCTTGCTTGTCTTCAGTGAGTTAAAACCAAGCAGGTTGTGATCACTTGGGAAAAGAGAACCGCTACGGCCTGGGGTCAATAAACTCAAAATTTTCCAGGCTTTGGGAAATGCCCACCTGTATTTAACAAACTTAACAGCCCTCTTGCCAAACTCCCGTATAAGAAATTTTATAAGGGTATGTACAAAGAAATCTATCTGAATTTTTCTGTGATGTAGGCTTTTGTTAGCTCAATTGTACAGGAACATTTGCCAAAGCAGCATCTGCACATACTCATCTGTGCATGTTTGTAGCTCTGCCTTCTGCTATGCAAAATCAAGAATTATTCAAATGTAGGTTCTTGAGGACCCATGTTTTGCTCTTGTTGGTTCCCTGCCCATACCCTCTAAGGTTATAAACTTCTTTTTAACTTGCTCCTTCCCTTCAGCACACTCATTTCCATGTTTTGCATAATGGAATGTGGGTACCTGCTGCCAGGACCACTCCGTTGCTTTCTGTCTCTGCTGTCTCACACGGGGCACCTTGTCTGTGCCAATACACACGCACACAAAAAAAGTAGACCAGATTAAAGTTTAGGTTCGTTAGCACCAAATCTCATGAAAGCTCCCTTTAGCAGTGCTGAATTTGATATTTAAGAATACGTCGCAACAGATATTCTTTCATTCATGCTCACCCAATTTGCAGCATCAGTGAGGAGAACACTTGTTGAATTCATTCCTTGACGATGTAGCGTTTTAGTTGTTTATTGTTTTTAATGTGAACCTGTGAGGGGAATATGTAGTGCTTGTGAATCAAAAAGGAATTGATGTGGCGCTGTAGTTAATGCCTGTTAATGGTGTACACAGTTATGAGACTGGTGCTGCCCAGGGAAATGGGACCACCACACCCTAACCGTAATGAACCCAAGGTGATTTAGGAGCCTGCATCCCACAGCCTGCGGGGTTGGCTATTTGGTAGATCTCGTGCAACCTCTAGGGGTTTAATCCTTGTCACGGCCGGTGTGCCAAGTGGTGCTTCGGTTTTTTGTGGGTGTGAACCAGTGCACACAGAATTGAATTTTTAGATCTAATATAAATTGTAGCAAATAGTCCCTTGTGTGAATATAACTGTGTCAACTTACGCTAATTGAGCTCTAAGTAACAGAGGAATATATTCATGGAAGTGCAAGTGTTTGTAAATTTTGAGGGGGAAAAACAAAAAAGCCATTTTGAGGAACCAATTTCTAGCTGGTGTCCAGAGGAAAAAAGCCCACTTTTATACGACCTTTAGATAAAATCTACAAAAGTATTGACCTTTAATTGCTAAATGCTTGATAAATTGAAATTTGGAGGAGGGTAACAGTACAAAAACTCCTCAGAAAAGTGATTTGTCGAGTTTAGTGCTCTTTGCATTATGTAATAACACACTGTTCTGGCAATTAAACCCAAGTATGTTTTCTCAACAATCAATAGGCCTTTAACCTAAGTGATAAAATAAACTTTGCGAATATTTGCAGATATATGCTGTCTGTTTAATTTTAATTAAAAGTCTTCTTTTATCACATCTTTCAGGAATTATTTGGAAAATTGTGGCTAGATATTTGACTGCTAGTGGTTTTAGTCTGTCCTCTACACTTGTACATTTGTACCTTTGTGTGTCTTTAAGTATGAAAGAAAAAATAATTCCATTTATCCAAGATGTTACTTGAACAAACTGCATTTTCCTAAAATCTTTGGCTGCTATTTTCTTTTCTTATTATAAGTTCCCCTTTTTAATATTCTGCCTCTGCATAAACACAGAGACTCTGAAAGAAAGAAGATAATCCTTTCTTTTCCAGTCTTGCATCTGGAAAATTAATTTTTAAGTTAGAGCTTTCTGTTTGAATATTCAACTGAAGTGTTATTAATAAAAACTTTCAGATCTCTCTCATGGACTTGCTTTTTACGTTTAAGGCCAGAGGTTATCATTAGATGGTCTAGTTTGAGTAATATATACCAACTGAATGATTTCCTGTCAAACAAATTGGCTCTGGGCGATGACCAAGAGCAAAAAAATAAGAGGAGCCAGGTAAACATCATTTGAGATTATTTGAAATAATTTTTGAGATTCCAAGCTGATTCTCCAGATGCTGGCAGATGGAGTCTCCTCCCTGTAGTCTCCCAATTTATGTAGTAAAAAGGACTGTTCCTCTAAAAGGATACTGTTCATGTGTACTGATTTGGGCATATTAATAAATATTTTTTTTAAGGAAGAGAGGAGGAAAAATGCTGGAGTAAATTGCAGAGCAGTTCTGGGATCTGTAATCTTTCACCTCCTTGCTTTGGGTTGAATGTAGTCTTGGAATTAATAGAAGTCAAACCATCAGCATTTCCCTGAAGATTTCAGGAGGTTTAGTGGCTTGTTTCCTGCTTGATTTGTGAGCTAATCTAGGTGTATTCATGGTGCTCTTATAGAGAATATCCTTATTTTATCATGTGTTGTATGTATAACAATGATATCTAGCAAAAAGTGTGGAAAAATAGAGGCATATATTAGGAATTACTGAATGACACATAAATAGCATTCTAGTTTGGTTTTCAGTGTAAGTAATGCATTTATGTCAACTTAAACTTTCTTTGCCCTGCTAAATCTGTTAAATTCCGGAGAAAGTTAAGGCAGGTTTTTTATTGAAGATTTTGTTTTGTTAATGCCAAGAGTGGTTCTGTAGCTGTGAGACTCAGCTGGTCTCACAGGAGGTCTGCAAACTCTGGGAGCTGCTGACTGAAAACTACAGGATCAGACCACAGATTCACACAGGCTGTTCCAATGCAGAGGGAGTTTATTTCAAAATCGGTAAAGAAAACTGAGCCTTCTGAAAGGCTGTTGTTATTCTATCTGTAGAACCACCATAGGGGTGGGGATTCTCTTTCATGTCAGATGTTTGCCTCTGAAGATATGGATGCTATAATCAATGCATGAGAGAGCAGCATTTCATTTTCTCCTACTAGCTGAGCTCTGTACCATTGCTTCCGGACAAATGTGTGCCGTTGCATTGCAAAAAACCCTCTATGCAACCATTAATATGATTTTTTCAGTAGCAGCTTGTGCTTGAGGGCTCCATCATCAATCTACTTCTATGAATTTCCCTCCACCTTTATTAGTTCTGCCAATACTGATAAAATTTCTGTGTCATGAAATAGCTGCTGTGGACTGCTATCAAGAGGATATGTGAAGATCTATGCAAAATATGGAGTAAGAAAAAAGGAATCATATATTACATGTTCTGAAGCTTGTTATCCCTCAGAAAAGGAGAGAAAACTTACTGACTTTTGTAACTCTGGGAGCCAAGGTGAGATATGAGAGAAGCTGGAACCCTTTCCATGTAACATCTCTTGGGACAACTCTTTGCTAATGCTTTGGTCTTCCCCATTTCATCCTTGATCTCCCTGTCTGGTTTTGGAGGTAGTTGATTATCTATTTCTTTTTGTCTCGGATGCTTCTGAGAAGTTGAGCACACCCTCCTCTGCTTCCCCTCTACTGATATGATCACTGCAGTGAGAAACCAGGGTAAAACATCCTGTATTCTCCCTGGGTTTGCTATGTCCTGTGATTTATGTATCACTTTTCCTTCACTGTGATCAAACCAGTCATCTTCCTACTAGGCCCAGTTAACCTTCTTTGAGTTTCCTGCTCAGCAAGTCCCTACCACTGCTCGCTTGTTTTATGTGCCTTCATGCTTTGCATGAACAGGTGGTGACTATTACAACTTCGCTTGTTGTGCACAACCACAAATCAGCCTCGCACAGCCCAGATTTACCTTGGACTGAAACATCCCTCCACAGACCACGGTCAATGCAATTTGGTTGCCGTCAGCCTGACGTGTATTAAGTCTCAGCCTTAGGAACTCGTTAAGAGGCACTAGAATTTCTCAGAGTGATTCAATACAGTAGATTCATTATATGATGCTCAACTCTCTCCACTCTTAAAAAATGAGAAATTCTGCTTTTGAATAACAACATCCTCTTGCTAGCATAACTTTTAAGCTCTATCAGGAATGCATTTTGATGTGGAGGAAAAAAAGTAGCAGCATAAAGTTCTGTTTGAAAATATAACTTGCTTTCCTGACTGTACCAGCATGCCACTGTTTCTTTCCGAGCACCGTCTTGCCTCACTGCTTCTGCAATTGTCTTTTGACATGGTTTAAAAAAAAAAAGTGTCATCACGAATTATAGGGAACTACCAAGACATTGGGGAAAGATCTGGACATGATTTTTTGCTATAAGAAATTATTACTTCTCTTCCATGGGTGACATAAAATGCTTAGTTCTGTAGCTGGCTGCCCAGCAGCTTAAATTAGCAGCTGAATGTCCTTTGATCATTCTTTTGTTGATAATGCCTTGTACTGTGCTTGCCATTTCTAGTCCTGGATCAGCCCAAAACTTTTGCTGCGGTACAATAATTGCTGTTTGGCTGTGCTAAACGTCTGACCCTGTTTAGGAAGTAAAGTTTAGAGTTTTCTGTTGGGTTAGGAAACCGTTCTGTGTAAGTACTAAATTTTAAAGATGAGTTTTATTTCTGGTAAGGAGCAGCTTTTAACAGGAATTCTTTGCGGACTTGTAAAACTTCCAAACGTGGATAATTTGTTTCCCTTCATTCTACTCTAATTAAAGAAGAATAGTAATTTAGCATAAATCCTTTTCATTGCTTCTTGAACAGCTCATCACTAGTTAGCCCTGGCAAGGGAAACTGTTTTGTCATGTGGCAGTTCTGGCTTACAGAATTCCTGTTCCTGCCTGTTTGTTCCTGCCTCTGTTGTACAGTGCTGTTTTACAGGTCTACTGAAACAAGTGTTTATTGCAGATCTGGCAGGGATTGAATCAGGGCACCTGTGTGGATAAAGAATAGTCTCTTTTCTTTTTATTTTACCCAGACCTCTGATTTGATTCTCAATTCAGCCTTACAAACAGTTTTATTGGCACAAGATGAGGTGGCAGGCGCTGCAGAATCTGTAACTGCAGATAAGAAAAGACAATTTCTTACACTGGCAAAGCTGCCAAAACCCTTGTTTTGTGAAACTTCTCCCTCTATTTATCTCTTCATCAGGCAACTGAGGAAATTGGATTGCAGGCCTTAAAGACAAAAATAAACAAACAACGAACTCCATAACTCTGTGTTGGTTTCATATGTAGTCTGATTAAGTTTCAGAGCATCCCATTGGAATCACTCAAAAGCCAGCTTTGTTTGGCTGATAGGCTTCTAATTTTTGAAGTTCGTAATCTCTAATGATAAAGAAGTTAGTCTGTCAGACTTTGCATCCTGTCACAAAGCAAAATAAAACCTACGAACTTCAGAACTTCAGGTTAGATTGCTGCTAAGTGATTGTTTACTTGGAGGAACTTTAGAAACATGAATGTGTTTATTTTTTAAATATCTGGAAATTGATGTAGAGGTAAAACCTTAAGTCTAGGGCTAGAAAACTGTCAATTTCCAAAGTTTTTTCAGCTTTACTAATTACCAGATTACAGAAACTAAATACCTACCCCTTCTGGCACAAGCTAATCACTGCCATTTATGCTGTTTTCCACTGTTGGCAGTTATTAGCTATATGACAACCATTAGATCATACAACAGATTAGAATGATGCTGAGGACTACTGTAAAAATGCCTAACAGGTTTAAACACTAATCACATTACCTGTATATTGAATTAGTTGCTCTTGAAAAATATACTATCCAGCTGAAATTTTTAATCAAGAAATTCTCATTCTAGTGGTTTATTTTTGACATGATTTTTCCTTTTACCTAATTCTTGGTCACAGTTGAGGAAAAAATATAGTGATGCTAGTGAGGATCTCTTCTTATTTAAACAATTCTTAAATGGTGTTGATGCCTTTTATATTGGGTAAGATCACTTAAAAACCTCTGTGTAATTTCTCTAGTTATATGTAGGAATTTGAGCAAGATATACCCAATGACTTCTTTGAAGGCTTTCTAGTAATGTTACACTTGCTGGGACAGAATGTATTTAATTCTTCATTAATGCCTGCAGGAAATCTCCAACCAATAATCCCTTTTTAAATGGATGCAGGGAGAAGCTTTGTTTTCCTGTGTCCTGCTCCTCAGCCCTAGTGCGCTGGGAAGGAGCATAAAAGTGTGGTTCCAGACACAGTTCCCCATCGGTAGAGGCACTTGTCCTTGCACATAGTTTCAGTTTATCAAACTGCTGTTTGAGACACGCTTTGTGACCTTTAAAAAGAAATTTAGAACAATCCCATTCAAAAGTTGCTGGCTCAAGTGCTGGCACAGTGGTGGGCAGATGAAGCAGGAAGTGCCACTGTGAGCCACGGCACAGAATATGTGGTGTCACCGTGTACCAAAACCCGTCACCTTCGCAGTATTTTTGCAGTCTGTCTGCTACTTACCATGACAAAAGAGAAGGAGGTTTGAATTTTCTCGATTTGAGAGCAATTGTCTAAATTCACAGACCCATTCTTATTGGCATAGGTGCATTTAAACATGATTGTTCCAAGGTGCGTTTAATTACTAATAATGTAATCACTGAATTTTTAACAGGTTTTGATTAACTCACAGGGACTATTAAGCAAATTGAATTGCTGTTGTAAAGCTAGGTACAGTGAAAAATTACTTCAGAGAAGTTAAAGCAGGCAGGTATGTATGTGTTTGTGTTTATAAAGGGTACAAATTGCTGCTATTTCAGTGAGAAGGTCCAAGTAGATACCCAAGAAATCACCGAAGTTGGAACATCAGAGGGGAAGACAATGATTTATGCTCAACTGTACATATATTAAGTCTCGAAGGAGATAAGGGAGATCTGACAGTAAGGGACTGGGGCTATAATTTACAATTATTAGAGGTGTCTGATGATTCAATGTCTGTCTTTGTTCTCCCTGACAAGGGGATGATATTTAGATTTCCCTGTACTAGCTCTGTTATCTTCAATTGAACTTTTTGTTTTGTTGTGAATTCTGCCCGGAAGCTCCACCCAATTTCTAGTAAAGGGAGTTAAGTAGTCCTATCTGAGAGGAGCCAAAAGTAGTGCAATAATTCTCACCTGCTGCTCCAATTCCTGTACTGTGTGAACGCTGCTAAATGAAATTTGTTCATGCAGTCTTGGAGCAGAATTATGTCTTCCAAAGACCACTGAAGAATAGAAGTGGTTGTTTTTAATCTCTTCTAAAACAAAATGTAATGTTTGAGGTACAACAGCAAAATCATCTGAACTTGAAAGTGCAGTCATGTGCATGCTTTAGTTCTTGGCTGACCCATCCTATGCCTTCAGACCTCAGCAGTCCTTACGACTCTTCTTTGTAAACAGGAGATGCTAAACCAGTTTGTTCTTGGTGCAGGGAAGGCTCTGTGACCAGCTGTGTCTGTGCTGGACTTTTGCCTTTGCCAGCATTGCTCAGCTTCCCTGTTTGTAACGAACGCATTTGATTGCCTGGAACTCTCTGGATGCTCTTCTGCTGCAAAACCAACTGACTCATTGTACCACTTTATTTTACTCACTGGGGTCCTTTTTCAGAGAAAAATGTGAGTAGTTAATTTGGACTACAAACGTCAAGTCGGTGGTACAGACGAATGTACCTCTGCAGAGAGGGAAGGGAGCTCCTCTGATTAAAAGAATGTGTAGCTAGGACTAACAAAGCTTGGGCTTTTGCTTGTTTCAAAGCAATGTCATGGTTCTATGACAAAAGTATCTTTGAAGCCACTGAGTTAGCTAGTTATATTTAGACAGTGTGCATAATACAAGTGGCCATAACTGTTGAATAATTTCTAACTAGTGATATCTATTTCACTTGCTAGTTTGTCTACAGGACTCTTCTCATCCAGTGTATTAAGATGAGAAGTGCTGGTGTCAGACTAATTTCCAAAGCTGTGTGTGTAGAGTGTGACCAAGACAAACATCCTCATGATGCTCCCTGGTGCACAATTTGCAGTCTTTTGACTGCAAGATATGAAACTATTTACTTTGTATTGGTAAGCCACTGTGTGTTCTTTGCCTGCTTACAGGCAACAGCATCTAAATACTGTAGGCTGAACCTTGGTGTTTACATACTCCAAACTCTGAAGTAAATATTGGAAGAACTGTAGGGGAATATAAAACTGGAGAACAGCTGGCAAGCAGAAAAATGGAATTTTTGTAATCATAGCATGTTGGCATTTGAAATGAACCCGAGTACTGCAGTTCACTTTTGGATATGTACATAGTTTTTTATCTTAGAAACCAGCTATTCAGTTCAGTATCCATCCCTAGGTGAAACACTTCTTCGTTACTTTGATTAGGACAAAAGTTGTACCTGCTTGTTAGAAACAGCATTCCTGGGAGAAAGAGTTTTGCCCTGGCTGTCAGGAAAAGCCATGAAAAAAGCAGTTCCTTTCCCTTTTGTACCTACTTGCTCATATTGTCTCTCTGCCCTCAATCTAATTCTCAGGGGTGTTTTAAAATATCTCTAATTCTGGGATAGAATTTCCATATTTATGAGATAAGGTATTGGAGGTAGGGAACAAGGTTGAAAAGTAACAGAATTTTCACCTGCAGAACAAAGCTGGGATTTCTTTTTGACTGGTGAAGGATCTCCAGGAAATGAGCAGATATCAAAGGAATCTGACGGGGACAATTCAATTACTTATTTTGCTTGCCTAGGAAATGGTGCAAGCATGATTATGATTTTGAGTGGCTTTGTAAATTTTTATTTACTAAAAGCAGACTTTCTTTGATAACTCTGTTGAAATCATCAGAACAAAATTGCTGAAATTTCCCCTTTAAAGAGGTTTCTACTCCATGGTAGAGTTTTTTAATTTATGCTGTCTATGCTGGCCTCATGTCAGTCTCGGTAACACAGTGTTACCCTGTTCCTGGTTATTTCCAAGTTTTGTACAATACAATGTCAGCAGAACTGTTTTCATTCAGTGCAGGATAAATTGATCCCTGTGTATAGCTCATAAAGCCATTAGGATTTTCTGGAATGAAAGGTGCTTGGTACATATCAGACATTAAACCTATGTCATTTTTGTAGCAGTTATGTACAACTGTTATTTTATAATATATATATATTTATTGCTGTATTTCTAGGTGTAACAGAGATTGTTTTTTTTCTTTGATTGGTTTTGGGTTTTTCTTTTGTTGTTGTTGTTTTGGGGTTTTTTTTTTTGGGTTTTTTTGCTGTATTTCTGGATCAAAATACTTGCTATTATCTCTATATAACAGAAGGTCTCCTAAGTTTTTAAAGTTTGCAGAAGACAATCTGATTACTCTTTGCAGTATAGAACACATCCAAAACTCAAGTTGTCTTGGCACCAGCCAAATCCATTAATGCACTGAGAACTTGGTAGGGGACAAGTTGGCTATTCTTTGTTTCAGTCATTCTTTATCCATCAGTATAAGGTGAGAAATTCCCTGATGAAATATCCATTTCTGTGTCAGCTGTTGACTGGGACAAAAGTAAGACCTTAGGGTTTTAAAGCTGTAGAATTTAATATGCAGACAAAAGTATAGTACCTGTAGTGGTTGTAAAGGAATTAAACTTAATATTTTAATAAGAGGGCTAAAAATAAATTCCATATAATCAACATTATTCTAAATTGAGTAGCTGAGATGTATTTGGCAGGAAACATATTTCTAATTGTGTGATTTATGAGTATTTTTATTTTATATAAATGATCATACGCAGTGCACAGTTCTTTATAAATATTTGCTAAATAGAAAAGTAATTTTTTAATTAGGTTATTGCTACTAGATGATTTGCAGCCACTGGAAATAAGTAAAGAAGGGCTAAGGCCCTAAAATAGTTGTTACTTACTTAAGGTGTTATGAATCAGTGTTAGAGCCTGGGGGTGACACCTTTCTTTGGGAACAAAACAGTGGGAAGGTACAGAGGGGCTGCAGCCAAATACTTGCTGAATTTCTGTGGAGCTGCAGGTTTTGAATGTGTGCTTAGTGCACACTTTGGTGAATCAGAGCCAAAGGTTGTGCTCATTTGTTTTGGAGGAAATCAATAGACTTGGGAGGGTACAGGTTCTGTTGTTATGCAGTGGTAGGTAACAGATTAAATTCTTAGGTGAATTAGGACCTTAAGTCCTGTTTTCAGAAGCAATATAAGCAGCTTTGACAAAAGTTAGTGCTCCTAAAGCATCATAAAAAAAAATCAAATACATCAGACTTAGTTGTCTTTGAAAATATTGAATTTTTCCCACCTAAAACTTAGATCAATAAAGAAGGAAACTACCTTTTTTTTAATTATTTATATTTTTTTCTAATTGCAGCAGCTTGCAATTATGTTGCCCTCCGCATAATGACCTTTGCTTTAAGGAGAGCATGTCTGTGTACTTCTGAATTTTCATGAAGGGCTATAATTGTTGTGCTACTTGTGCGACAGGAGTATTTGAATTGCTGATATGAAATGTCAGAAAATAATATCTTATTATTCTTGACTTGAACACTGAATCTGCTCCTTCTGACATAATCTACGTGAGCACTCAGTGAATGGAAACACAAGAATTAGGCTGAATTATATTCTAAAATTCTTCATAGAAGTGATAAGATGAACTTAGCCTTTTTTTTGGTTCAAAGGTCATCTGATTCTATAGCAAGGTGAGTCACATGTATCTTCATTCCAAAACCCTTATTTGCTGTACATGGTTATGCCCAGACAGTGTTAGACATGAACAGACAAATATGGATTTAAAACTCAACATTTTTCATGTATGTAGTGAAACAAGATGATAAAATCTCAAAACATATGTCAGTGTGCTAAATAATAAGGTTGCAGGTAGACATTTTAGGTTATGGAATGCCTGCTGTTCAACTATTAAAATGAATTAATGTTCTTTATTCCTGTTCTAACGCAGGATCGACTCTGGATCATATGGAAGATCCTAATAATACAGAAAATTGTTATATGATTAATTTCTTTGAGGGGAACTGTTACTAAATGTCATCAAGCAGTCCCATCTGTATGAATTGTATGAAATACCTGTGCTATATAATCTTGCCAAGAACATAAAAAAAACAAGGCTACATGTGTGAAACTCCTTCTTAATAATTCTATTCCTCTGTAATTTAACCCTGCTTTTTGACTTTTCCCAGGTATTTAGAATTAATAAGAAATCATATCTGGATTTGTCCACCAAAGTAGTTTCTTAAATGCTCTTTATTCAAGGTGATGAAATTCAGGAAGCTTTTGTGTTAAAATCATGGTAATTTTTGTAATTTAGTGTTTTTATTCTGTATTTATCAAACATTAAAGGAGGAGAACCCAGAAGATATGTTGGCAACAATCTCATTGTTATAACCTAAAAAAAACCCCAAAGCCATGTTATTTGCAGACTTTTCCTTAACCCCAAAATTTGAATGACTTTATTTCTTTAAGAAATCCTGATGTCAGGAGTAATTCTTGTTGAATTTTTAAAATATGTTTTGACGAGGCTCATTAACTGGTTGCTATGCCTTAAATTCTTCCCAGTTATTAGCTGATATAAAGCTTAATCAATAAGGGGATGTTAATTTGTGTCATGTAACGTTGGACTTCCCAGGAGATGTCTGTGCACGGTGTATTACACATTCATACCGGTACCCAAAAAGACACATGACCGATACTGTTCCATTTTTCATTCCTGATGGTTATCCAGCAATGACAAATGTTTCCCCATTTAGCAGTAAAAAGATACTAGGACTGTTTGAACTGACACTTAACACAGAATTAGTTTTTTCTCAACTTGTTTCCCTTCAAATCCTATTTAATTTTAAAACAAAACATCCGGAGTCTAAAATTGATGGAAAGATGGGTGTTGCTTCATTTTGCTAACAGCTGTAGGCAGGCAATTCAGGCCTTTAGATGCATTCCTTTGGTTAAATAATTTTTCTCTACACAAACTAATGCAGTGAGGGGTTTTTTTTCGGTGACTGTGCAACAGCTTTTCTGACAGTTATGTACTAAAAACATTTTTTTGCCCAGTAAGGGAGCATAGCTATTGATATTCTTGGGACATAAACAGAGGATGTGTTTGCTCAGTGGTAACAATAACTTGGGAAAAATTGTAGGTTATTCCCTGTAAGTAATCATTTCTGTGTAAGCATCCTGTATGTTCCAATCTGACAAGTTAAAAAAAAACGCTGGTATGCTGGAAATGATGGCCTGTACAGAATCTTTTATCTCTGTTTAGTCTGTGGTGAAATGTTGTAATGATGAACGACTTTCAATTCCCTCACTTTCCCTTCTGGCACTAACAAATTTTCATTCGGTGCCAAACTTTCAAGTCAGGCAGATTGTACTTTTCAAACTGAAAAGTCCCATTACAGGACTATTTGAAAACTGTGCTGACACTTGTAAACCTGAATAGATCATTATTTGCAGTTACTCCCTCATCTTTTCCTTTGTGCTCGGGCTCCTATAATGAAGTTTCCTGCTCTGAGCGAATCAGCAATAGTTTCCTTGCGAGATCATGAGGACACTTAACTATCTGTACTCACATTCATACGAATCACACATACTCATATCACTCATAACACATTCTTTCACCAGCTAATATATATTCTGTCAGACTAATAAACTCTTAGGCACTACAATGGTACTTCAACTTAAAAGACGTAGAGGGTTATGAATATTGTGGAAGCTCAGCGTCTTAAAATACAACTTTCACAACTTAGCAAATGGTCTGTGTAAAGTTGTATTTAAATAATAGTTAAAAAACCCCCAATCCTTAAGCATAGGGGGAAAAAAATTGGAGAGGAAGTTAAGTCTCGAGTAAACTTCTGGGTAAGTAGAATTTCTGCAACAGGGATACTTAAATTTTCTAAAGTCACAATGTGAAGTGTTTTAAAAAAAGGAAGTATCAGAATGCAAAGTTAATTTTGTAACTATATGTGAAATTAATTTTTTGTTAAATCTGAAATCTCCTGTCTATTTACTGTATAGAGGGCTGTATTTTTTATTGATTTTAGCTATAGGAATAGATTCTTACCCTATTTCTTGAGGAATAAGTTGTATTTTCTAAGTTCTGTTTTCTCTTCCATCCAACTACTAGAGAACATCCCTGTCGTTGTTTTTCCTGCCTCTTTGTACTATTCAAAAGGCACGATGTGACTCTTTGTTGTCCGCTATCCATTTGCTTGTACAGGGAAATTCAATAGGGAAAACAACCAACCTTGTTTGTCATTACCATTCCTTGATTGTATTTCCGTGATTCTTTTCCACAACAAAACCCTCAGAGCGGACGCAGCTTCTTTGAAGAGCTTCATCAAGCTGTGAGAATATTCATAAATAAGTGACTCTTATTTGCTGGAAGCATGAACAGACCTTAGTGTTCTGATAGAGCAGCCAGGAAAACTCAACTCAGCCCAGGCTGGGCCACAGTGTGATAGTGGTTCTTCTTCTGTCTCTGAAAGAAAGCTAGTAATGTTGCATAGTTAAGCACTTGGAAAATCAAGATACACCAATAGTTTATTTTTGTCCAGTTTTATCTTAGTCCTTTGAAAAGTTTATCTACAGGTCTGCAGAATTATATGAAGCAGAGCCTTGTGTAAGAAAGTGTGTTTGTCTAATCAATTTTGACCAGGTTAGGGTTCTGTGAGGGTTAATTCAGCCTTGTGTAAATTACCAGTAGGGTAATGGTCTGATTGCTGCTCTTCTCTGATGAAGTCTAATGAAACATTAAACTCTTTGATGCCTAAGTTTTTCTGGACTTCTGTCAGAAGTGATGGTATTACATAATTTCCTTAACATATTAAGGAAGGTATGAAAATATAAAATACTGCCAGAAAGATTTTTTTTTTTTTAGAGTTTTAGGAGTTAGTTGTATCCTACAGGTTTCCAAGTAGCAGTAGAATCAGTAGATACCTGTGGTTTTACTAATTCCAGGGCACACAAAACCAATTTGTTTTCAGTGTTAAAACAATTGCCTAGTTTATTTTCCTGATAATTCCTTTGTAGGTTTTCATTCAGGTAATTTACATTGCTCCTTTCTTCCAAGTTTTCCACTGCAATTGGCAAAATCTGTGAGCCCACAATACGTTTAGAGGTCAGTGTGTTGGTCAAAAATTAGATTCAGGATGAATAAAGCTATTTGTTTTAGTTTTGTGAGAAGGCAATAGAATTTTTTGTATTAATGATTTTTTTTTTTAATGCACTGGAAGCACCAGTAATCTTAGCAATTATTATGTAACATTGATCTTCTCAAAAAGGAAAGATTTTGTTTGGAGCCACCCTTTGAGTTACAGGACTTGATGCTGTAGGAGATTTTTAACTGCCCAGAAATTCGGTGATGAGGAGATGAAACAGAACACAGTTCCTTAAATGCATTCAGAGGATGTTTCATGCAAAGAAAAAAACAATTTAAGTATAGGCTTTTGAAGATTTAATTGTGACTGTGTCAAGGTTGAAGGAACACTAAGTGAGAGCAGCTGTTACCAGTGATCCCTGCGATAGAAAGGAGAATAATAGCAGAATAAAACCTATACATTTGGGTAAGGCAGGCTCTGTTAAACTCCTACAATTGGTCAGTAAAATCTTCTGAGTGGCTTCTCAGAGGTACTAAAGAAAACTACAGTCTGTCTAATTAATTGTATTAGAGGAACAAATGCGTCTTGCGTTATAGAGGGAAAAATAGGGATTATATGAAATTGGTAGAGCTGAAGGTTTGTGCTGAGGGGCTGCATCACCTGAAATATGCAGCCAAAGAGGGGGGACTTATTACCACCTTCAGTCCCTTGCCTTGAACCACTTCTGGTGCTTTGCAGCAGACAGTGGACAGAGTAGGAAAACTGAACTTGGTGAGAACTCTTGGGTTCTCTGTGGACTTACACTTTTGGCAGCAACTAGCTGTCAATTGAGAAGTTATATCAAATCTTGTCGTGACAAGTGTGTGGTTATCAAGCATGGCACAGAACTTTACAGGGAGTGGGCAAAAGGTCATCTAAATCAAGTTGAATGGAGAAGCCCAGCATTAATATTCTTAGGGAAAATCAACTAAATGTAGTACAAAACGGTACAGAACTGCTTAGAAAGCTGTAAGAAGAAAGCCTAGTACTTTTGTGGAAAGTCAAAGCCAAGTTGAAAGAAACTTTAAGAGTTAAAAATGTTGGAGGATATATTAGGAATTCAAAATTACCTTGGTAAACGGTGGGTATCAACGGCGAGAGAGGTGAGGCTGGAAATTGCTCAGTCGAAAGAAGTGCTTGTGCATGAGAAAGAACAGCTAAATAGGCAGTTGTTTTGCAAAAAAGATTATAGTTGACTCATCGGTGGTAAGACCTCTGAATTAGAGAAAAAAGTTGTAACGTACAAAAAGACTAAATGTAAAACCAACTATCTTAACAGTCTTCAAGTGCTTCACTGCTACTGTGAGGAGGGAGAAGAAAATCTGGTCACCTTAGTAGTTAGTCTACTGTTTCTTCAGGTTTCAGGAGCAAAAAAATTAGATTGCATAAAAAAAAATAAAAATTAAAAGTATGTGCATTAGGGAAAAATTGCCAGAGCATTACATAGTTAACTCATCTATTATCTTGGATACACTGAAGAGGCTTAAAAAGTGTGAGTATATTAATGCATATGTATGTATTTTAAACAAAGTGCGCTATTACCGTGGGATTGTCTCCAATTTAGTCCCATTTCAATCAAAGTAAGCACAGCTGCGTGTGTTTCAGTTCTGATAGGAAATGTAGTGAATGCTAAGAGAGGAAATGCAGAAAGTGAATTCTCATCCATCACTTTAACACACTGTACCATGGGCTGAACTGTGATAAGGGATTCTTGTCACACTGCAATTTCCAGCTTCCTGAAATACTCCTTTGTACTCTGTCTTTTAGGGGGTGAGAGAGGGTGGGGGAAGCACAACATGGACATTTGTGGAAACTTGAATGAAATTGCTGTGAAGTTGCTTCTGATGTAGCTTCTTGGACTGTATTTGGTGTTTTTTAAACGACAGGACAAGCTTAGTTTAACACACGGCTTCTAAAAGTTTGCCCTTCTATTTGATTTTTTCGTTTGTTACTTGATTGGTGGAACCTTTTGCATTTTCAGTGACTATCATTTTGCATGTGAAAGAGCTGTTTCGGGCAATTCATGCTCAATTATGCAAAATGCTGCTTGCTGTTTACAGAAACTGTTAATAACAAGCCAAAAAGCTCTGCTGTCCCTTTTTAATAGCTGGGTATTTTATGCTGCAATGGGGCAAGTGAAATTAGAGAACAGTATCTCAAACACTTAATGCCGATGTATACTGTTAATTTTTTCCTGGTATTTTTTTTTGTAAAAAGTAATTTGAGAATTTAAGGGCATATTTGCATTCAGTTAAGGAAGGGGTTGATTATTTGTCCTGCTACTGTTCTAAATTATAAAGTGAAAAATCCATCTGTGTTGAAAATGCTTTATTTAAATCTGTAATTCTTCATTTATAACCAGGTTAGAATTAGCAAGGCATTTTGCTCAATTACCTCCCTGGAAATCCTTCTTCAGGAGGTAAGCTTCAACACCTGAGGCCAAAGCACATTCTCCTATAAAATGGGAGCTGTGAGACTGAGAATGCAGGTACCTTGAGGCAAAGGCAACATATGAACTCTCTCGTGACATGTATGCATGGCCTGTTTTTCTCTTGAGATCTCTTTTTTTGGAGCGCTTGGACTGCGCAGCATTTCATTACTCTTGTGTGTGTGTTTGTGTTGAATACATTTCACTGTTCTTCAGCCCAGAGCTCTAACAATATTCTGTTCCCTGAGCCTGAAGTGTGGCCTCTGTGTATTGCACCATGGACCAGTTACCTGTCCTATAAGTGCACAGACTCTGCTGGATGTGTGGTTTTCAAGCCCTTGAACAGAACATAATGGTTTTAATTTATTTTCCACACCTTCACTTTTGCCACTAATAATCATTCAAAAAACCCGCTGTATTTCCCTGGTTGCTCGAAAGCATTTGTCCTAGTAGGGGAGGGAGGACGATTTTTACCAAGTGCTTGCCCTGGATTATGTGCTATTCCTTTATGAGTTCTTTAGTTTCTATAGTATCTTCTTAGTTTCCAGCTAATATCTGAGACTAGAAACTACATTTTGAGTTATTTAATAGGAAAATATTGTACTTAAAGTGCCTTCAGTGCTCCAACCAAAGGGGGGTGGGGGTGTGTGTATGTATGTATGTGCATACATATATGTGATTTTTGAGGCCTTGCTTATACAGCACAATGTTCTAAATTAGTCTTAATCCTTCTCTCACATCACTGATAGTATTCTTTTGTTAACTGCATGGAACATATTGCCACTCAGTATTGTTGACAACTATGTTCCTAAAGCTCATTTCTGTAGGAGAGCCATATGGTATACAAAATGATACATAATGCTGTGATATGGTCTTCAGTTACCCATAAGTATTCACTTTTAAATGAAACTGATGTTATATTCATCCCTTTCAAGAAAAAAAAAAATTGTATTTTTCAAGAAATGAAAGATGATAGGAAAAAACCCCATTCCTGTTGTCTCAGAAAAGAATATAAAATTTGCACCATGCTGTGACAGGGAGATACTTAATGTTCAATAAAGCTGAATTGGAAGTAACCTATGGCAAAGAAATAAAAACATAGTTGATTCCTCTACTAAAACTGTCTGTGTGTGAGGCTACTTGGCAAGAATCTGTCAGGACTTAATGATGGATAAACTCCTTGTGATGGGGGAAAAAGGTAGGGCATGAACTCATCTGCCTTGTTTGCTCCAACAGCTGAGGCAAGTAGTATGCACGACTGATTTGACTCTGAACTCATATAGATGTTGTCACTAAGAGATTGTCGAGTGCATTTGGAGCGCAGAGGGAGTGCTGCCTTTCTGACAGGCCAGGGAGGCTGCAGATTCCATGTGAACACAATCAATGTAAACTGTGACTGACAGGCTGTCATGCAGTGTATGTTATGCAAGCAGAAATAAGGAAGAAAACCCCAATAGGTAAACATATATGAGAAAAAAACCCCCACCTGACTGGTCTTCAACCTTCTGTTTTACTGTAACAGCAACTCGTGGCTACTGCCTAGGTAGTATTGCTAATGGCAGCATACACAGGAAGGAGGTACTGGTATGAATTTTTCAGTTCAGTTCCTTTTCCTGCATTTCATTGTAATCTGTCTATCCTAATGTGATGTATTCCAGATGAACTGAGCGGGGAAAGTCATTCATTACTGTGAAAAAGGAGGGAGTTGAGTTAAAAGCCTCATTTGTCAAGTAAATGAAAATTGTCTTTATTCTGATTGCTTGCTTTGGTGAAAAAAGGACAATTTCAGAATCTCTTTTTAAAAGCAAAGAAAAAGGTTTCATTGCTCCAATTAGAGCTCTTTGGGAAGCACTAATTATTATCTTTCGCAGGAGAGGAAAAAGTAAGGAGCACTTCCCTATTGTCGCCATTAACCTTGATTAATCCCTCAGATAAAATTTCAAGAAATGCTTTCTACATTGGTTTCATACAATATTCATTATACTTTTTATTGGCAGAATTTATTAATTTAGAGGTGATTAGCATCCTGAATATTTTCTTTACTCAAATGTTACTGCTAAAACTGTCTTGGGCTCAGAGAAGGTCCAAGGCATAGAGTGTTCTCCTCTTCCTGTGTGTATTTGCTTGCCACAAAAGAAGCATTCCAAGGAATAGGTTTCCTAAATTCAAGTTTTGAAATATGTACCCTAATATGGGACATTCCCATCTCATTGGGAATGCTCATCTGAATAGACATTAAGGACAATCCTTCACTATATTCCTGTTGTCTGGAACTTAAGGGGCAGATTTTTCTTTGCTTCTCCTGTAAGAGAACTTGCAGACCTAATGTGAACTTACTTTATTCCTTTAAGTGTTCCTTTCAGTATTTGGTGAAAAACTTCCCAGCACAAAAGCCCAGTACCAGTTTGAAAGTACCCTGTCTGTAGTACATCCCTACATCCATGTAGCACATCCCTGGCAAGCAGGACATGATCAAAACAGAAATTACTTTTTTTGCAAGGTAGCTCTAAGTCAAGTTTGCAACTGCTAAAAAAAAAAGTGGGCAATTTTGATGTCTTTTCAGGAGGAAAATGTAACTTTCCTGAGCTTCAGAATCTTGTCATGACTCTGTAATAACAGTGATTTTTGGCATATATGTACATACATAATTTTCATTATTACAATAGAAACAAACAGCTGTTGAGGCAAGATTACCAAAATGTGCTTAAAAACATTCAGAGAAAGAAGAGAGAATGACAAAGAGGGAAATGGGATGCCCTGACTGCATGCAAGAAGAGCTTGCTGAAGTGAAACCAGCTAAACTAATCAATTCTGAACTTTGATTTAAGCAGCATAATAATAATGTCAAGATTATGACCATGCCTGGTCTGAAACTTGATAATGGCATCAAGATACTTCAGTTAACTACAAAAGTAATTAAGCACTCATTACCCAACTTTATTCTAAGGGTTAAGGTTTTTATGTGATTTTGACTTGCTTCATGAGCTTCAGTTATCAAGTCATTTTCCAATGAATGCTTTTTTCTGTTCTTACGTGAGTTGGTGGTTTTACATCCTCTTGTATTTGCTTTAGCAAGCACACTCATTTAGAGTCTGTAAATGTAGTGTCAATTGCCTCATCTTTTCTGTTAACTATTATTAGATCTTACTTGAGAGAATAGAGCCATTAAATTATTTCTAAGTAACAATTTCTGTTTAAAGACATTGAAGACAGGGAGACTGAAAGTTGGGCAGAACTTGAAACCAGGGAGTTAAAATCTTCAGCTATTATGTTTTCAGCTTTTTGGATGCCAGCAAAAATCCTGAGCTTCAGCACTAGTTTTGGACTGATAAAGACACGGATCCCATCAGCATCCTTAGAGATAAAAAGGTGACCTCGGTTTTTGCAGATGAGTGGGCTTGTCTTGGTTGTTTCCCTGTATTTTCAAAGAAAAGTAAAAAAAAACAAAAACAAAAAAAACCCTCAAACAAACAAAAAAACCCCAACAAACAAAAAACGAGTAGTGCCACTAGATTCTAAATTATCCTCTCGCTGCAATGTGTTTTTATTTAAGCCTTACCTGTAAGTATATTGAGCTAGATATATTTGTGCTAGTGTACTCTAGTTAATTAATAACCTGCAACTTCAAGATATTAGCTAAGAACATATTTAAAACAAGAAAGGCTTATCTTAAGCTCTTCTATTATTTCCCACTGATGTAAAAATGAAATATCACTGATTATAGAGTAGGAAGCTGTATTTCTTACTGTGGGAAATGAATGAAAAGTGAGCAATAGGTTAATGCCTGTAGCAGTGTGCCCTCAGACACTTTGTTTCTAAGCTTTACACCTTCACGACTTGAAAATCTCTGAACACAGCTCTTACCTCAATTCCCGTTTGAAAAAAAAAAAAGTGCAGCAAACCTAAGAAGTTTGGAGAGGTTAATATGTGTTTTCTGGAAACAGCCTTACGCAGAAATATAACAAGAAATGGCCAAGTTATGTATTTACATGTCTAATGGTATCCAGAGGTTCTTGTAGCAAAAAAGTACAGAAAATTTGTATGATTTCAGATTTGGTTTCTGTTTCTTTAGGTTTTTGGGGAGCATTTGGTATGGAAATGTTCTTCCTTCTTTTTTTTTTTTTCCCCCCTTTAGTACACAAGGTTCATAACTAGTCATGGATTTTTCTTTTCATTTGAAAAATAATGTATCTTGAGTCATACCTGTATAAACTAACACGCAAAATTGAATGTATTTAATATTTCTGCATTTGAGGAAGGGAATAAATAGCAGTTCAGTATTCCTGCTGAGCTCACATATATATGTAATATATTGCTTGTGAGATTACTGTGCTGTAATGCCCATGGTTCAGTTAACAGTTCTCTGAGATCATAATTTTACCAGTTCTCATTTCTGATTTATCTTAACTCTTGGAATTAGCAATTGAAGCTAATTACATTTCAGAGTTCAAACCTGATAAATGAGGGGACATGAGGGGAAGGAAAAAGATGTCACCCACAGACTTGACCCATGTTAAAGATCCCGTCTAAGGACTAATCAGTCTTGATTTGCATAGAGTATTTTGCTCTTTTAAAGGCAGAGCAGAATGGGAAACCCTGAGGTGAAACTTAGAGTACGGGAAGAATTGTGAAGATTAGGAAGAATTTCAGGACTTTGGCTTCTGAATAGGCTGAGGAAACTGAAAATTGTAAGAGAATGGCGGATGATGAGGATGGAAATATTCATTGGAATAAAACGTACTCTAGAGCTGTTGAAAAAGCCCTGCTGGGTATTGAGCTCTTTTAGAGAGAAGCTAAGGCTGTGGAAAATGTAGTGTTCCCAGTGTTCTGGGATTTGATGGAACACAGAGTGGCAAGAACAGGACTCTTGCTTCAGCCTCATAATCATTGTCAATGGGTCAAACACTCCCCCCCCCATAATTTTCTCAGGAGTAGTTCATTGTCAGCTCTGTGGCCCACAGGGTTTATTTGCCATTTCATTAGTAGTAGAGCAGATGAAGAAAAAATTAGACAAAAATGGGAGTGGAGAAAGTAGACTGGGCCTGTGCTGATGGTGATAAGCTCAGTTAGTAGGGAGAAGTGTTTGTGGATTTTTTTGAATGTTTTAAATTGTCTTAAGATAAAACTTAAGTGTTTACTTCAACACACTAATGTTGTTTAAAAGAGAAAGTAGAGAAGACAAAAATCTGCAAGCGTGGGATAAAAAATAAAACCTCACTGTTTTTTTTTAATTGTAAAATAGATGGTTTTTTTTTCGTACGTGACTGTTACTTGAGAATCTGTCTTAAAGCAGCCAATATACTAATCAAGGTGGGCAGTAGCTTTTTCAAACTCTTTTTCAGCAACGAAATCGTGCAAGCACCATCCAGTGTACAAGGCTTCAGTATTCTAAAAGTCAGGTGGTACAAAGTGGCATCTTCACGCTTGACACAACTCACAAAACGTTCAGGAGAGCATTCACAAAAACTAAATGCTCTGTTGGATGGTGATGAATGGCAGTTAAAATGTAACTTGCATGGGACAAATAAAAGCAAGTCTGCAATATTATAGTAAACATGTTGTTAGCCTCACTTTAGAAGGTAAACAAAATAGAAGAGGAAGAAAGTTTCTCAAGATGTTTAAACAAGTGACAGCTGGCTTTTTATGATTGTTGCCTTAGCAGATTTCTTCCAAAAATACCTGGTTTTATGGCGCCTTTGTCTCTGTAGATGTACTGCTTTGCACTTCCCCACAGTGAAACGAATTTGCCATAAAGGCAAATTTATTTCATTTAGTTGGAATCCTACTAGAGTTCATCAGATAAAACACCACCAATGCCAAATAAAATTCACTTAACACTCATGAATAACACTTCTATAGCACGAGTACTTTTACCAGTATATTACACTAAAAACTGAACTGAAACCTGTAAATAAAACAGATCTATCATACTGGCTCTTCAAGTCATAACACACTTACTTTAGATTCAGAATATTAAAAGCATTTATTCAGATAAACAAGTTTGTTATGGAGGAGCTGACAGTGTATGATTTATGCCAGGGATTCTTCATTCAGGCATAAATGTACGACGTTTCCCAAGATGCTCATACAGCCTAGCCTGGCTCTCTTCCTCCACCACTCCTTGCACCAAGTCTCATGCTCATGTTTAATTTCCTTGCTGAGAGGGTTTGGCCACTAATGACAGTAGGTTTAAAAGCTGTGGGATCGCTTCTGGGCTCTGCAGTTTTACAAGCTTACACCAAAAGTTTGTAATGTTAACTAGTTAAGTTGTAAACTATCCTGTGACTCTGAAGGGAGACTGGCCTCAATAGGAGTAGTTTCAGAGGTGCTTCTTTCACTGCAAGGAAAAGCTGTCCTCATCTGGCTCACATATGGCTTGCCTTTGTGCTGTTGTGCTTTTGGGGTTCTGTGATTGCTTCACTTGGGTATGAAAACAGGACTCAGCTGCTGTGTCAACCCTGAGCTCTCTGATCCTGCTTGGCAGCTGAAATCAGCACGAGTTTGGTCTGCAGTGATGAGAAGTAAAGAACACTTGTGTGTGTGTGAGCTTATGAGTCTGTCCTCTTGCTTTACCTTGAGGAAGATCATAATTTCATATAGTGGTTACAGTGGTAGTATCTGAACAGAAACTCAAACAGCTTCTAGTATGAAAGTTATTTAAGGAATTTAATGTCTGTATGCGATCAAACAGCAATGGGTAGATCTAGAAAATCCAGGTATTGCTTTTGCATTTCAGTAAATGAAAGCTTTGAGATGACTTTTGCTTTGCAAATAAAACCCGGGGTTGCACAAAACAAAGATGTACCATGGAGGATGTCATGAGTGGCGTGTTAGAATGGCTTCCTTGTGGGAGCTGAACTGAGTGTTCTATGTGACTTCAAGTTGGACGGCAAGTCAAGAACGGATGATGCTCTAAGGTAGGGCTGTTTGTATTCAAGATGTTTGTAGTGGTCAAACACTGTTTGACAGTGTTGAATTTGGATCTGCTACAGATAAAACTGAAGTGAGATCCTTTAAAATCCGTGGTTCCTATTAGGATTTTGTTAATTTGCATTCCCCTAGTCTGGCAGTTCTGATGGGAAGTGATAGCAAATGCTGCATTTTTTGGTTGAGGGACCATCCAGATCACTTGAGGTGGGCGTTAACTTGGATTTTGAATTCTGAAGGAAAAGCCTTGGCTTATCCTAAGGCTTAGCAAAAACCCTGTGTCACAGTTTTTTCAAGGATTTTTCTTTTCTTCCCTCCTCTCCCACCTTCATGGAGGTTACAGTTGATTTCAAATTTAAATGCTGAATTCTGTTCAAAACTGTCTTTTTCTGAGTTCCAATTAGGAGTTTGGACTTCTGAGTTAATTCTGGCAAAAAATTGAAAGGCACGATATGGGTTTCTAGTCTGTTTTAAACACCATTCTATGATAAACTGAGTCTTTCAAGAATTATAAAGGAATAAGACACCTCTGAAACCTGAACTTACTAGATTGTACGGATAAATTTAAAGTTACTGATATTTCTTGGACTTTGAAACACAAAATTCAGGTAAAATGTCCTCAATAGAAGAAGATTACGTCTGTGTCTTTGAAGTTCCTTTCATTCCCTGTATAAATGAGTACAAAATGCCTCTTGAGCATAGGCATGTAGAGCAGAAATAAAAGGATCAAAAGGATCTCTAGCTCTCAGATGGCTAAGCCTTCTTTCTCTGCATGAAAACCTGTAATAAATTCAAATTCCTGTGGAAAGTACTTTTGAGTAAACTTGTAATCTCCATAAGTTAGTGTATGTTATATATTTGTTTTGTGCCTTGATACCTAGCTTGCTTTACTGGAAAATTAAGGGTAAAGGAAGTGCTTGTTGTGTGTCTTATACAAAACACAGGCCGTTCAGGAGAAAAATAAGATGTAGTTGATCCAGTCAAGAGAAATAATAGCCAGTGTAGGTTTCATAGAATTAATTTGTAAATGATTATATCATGGAAGTGAAGGAATGGTACTTAAAGAATTAATCAGAAATTCTTTCAAGTATTGTTAGCAAATAAAGATTTCAGACATGGTGCTCAGGTGTCTGATTGCCTTCAAATGCAAGTAGAAATAGTGGCACTAACTTACCAACATGTTTTTAACCTTATAGGACTATAAAAATCAGCTTGAAACTGTGAATTTCGGGCATCACGTATTTGTGACAAATCTGAGTATGGAAGAGTGCACGGACTCCATTGGTGTGTTCTTTTGGTCACTGCTGGAGATGGGTTACTAGACTTGTATGGATATTTGGGTTGCCTCAGATTTGTTTTGTGATGCTCAAAGAATCTGAAAGGAACAATTTCTTTTTAAAACCTGTGTTCTCCATTGGGCATAAAACTCCTCAAAGGCACTCAGAAAATGTCCAGATATGTTTTCTACAGTCTTCACAGCTGGCTTTCTTAAAAAATAGAGGGAGTTCTAATTTTGTCGTTGAACTGTGGAACCAAAAGTATTGACTAAACCAGAGCTCCTCCTGAGCAACCTTAAAAGACTATATTTATTATGTACTTATTAAAAAGTTAATTACTGGATATGTTTGTCTCTAATTGTGACCTTAAAAATTGTCTTCTGTCATCCCCAATGAAATACCTAACCGCTTTTTCAGATTGATTAAAAAAAATCTATATTTCAATGTATACAATATAAAATACCTATATTATAAATATAAATCTGCTAACACTAATACTCTATACAGGGCATACTGTATTTCTTTTTTCAGTACCTCATTTTTTTCTTATGTTTATTTTGGTATTGATTTTTCTTTATTTCAATCTTTGCATCATAGAACTGACTTCAGTAATTCTATTTGGATGATGCACTTCTAGCAGAATTCTTGGGATCAGGCTCATCAAATTGCTTTTTTAATGATGGTTTTCCTCTGGGGTGTTAGCTGGTGAGTTTGTGCAATATGTTTTAGAAACTATATTGCTTTCTCTGGGAAACGGTTTATTCATATAGCAATAACCCAAACACTTTTATTGTCAGAGATTGCATAAAATTCACTTTTGGTGCCTCTGCAAATTTTCTTCTACACAAAGAATGAAAATGTGTCTTGCTGTGAAAGATCACTACTCACTGGCATTGGTAATTACACAGCTTCTGTAAGTTTAAACTTTAAAAATATGCTCTACTGCTTAAAAATGACGGTAGTTTTCATTTTATCTTATTGTCACAAGGAGTGTTTCAGTAGTTTAGAAAGATGATGATGGAATTCTGCACAATTTTTAGATGTTCAGAAAATTCTGAAGCTGTTTGTACTGTCACTGACCAGAGTGTGTTCATATCAGAAAATAGCTGTTCAATTGAGAATATGAACAGGATAAAAGATCCAAGAATTTAGTTATTATTAGTGCTTACCAGCTTATGGTACTGCCATATATAATATTTTGAGATCATGTGATGTACAATACCAATCGTTGTACCTCAGAATTTTTACAGATCCATTTGGAAAGGTCCTTTGAAAAACCTGATTAGCTTGATTCATTGCCATTTCAACAAGTACGGAGCTCATGTTATTACAGTATCTATTTAGTTTCTTTTTCTTCAGCTGTCTCTCGACACTCACAGAATCAAACTTAGCTTGATGCCCTACAACAGCTCTTCTCTTTTCAAAAATACCTGTTTTAATTTGAGAATGCCACTGGCAAATGAAATACTGTCATCTTATCTGAATGTTCTATGCTTTTAGTGGTGTTCCAGTAACATAAATAACAATCTTCACTTATTCCATACGACTTCCTTACCGTGGTGTATTCCCTGAAATGCAGTCAGTGGGGATTGCTCCCCTTCATGTGTGTATAAAGACTTGCTGAGAGATTCATATTAGTAGTCTTTAATCCGCTCTTGGTTGGTTTTCTCACCAGCCCGTGGATTAGCAGGTTGTGCAGGAACAGGGGAAACTGCATCTCTGTAAGACGTGGGAGAGTGCCCATAACTGCCTAGAATGTGAGGGGTCAGCAGTGCAGCTTTTGGGGGTTAGTTCTCGAAGTGTGCTTGGAAAATTGGTCTGCTTATGTTAATAATTCGTAATGCTGCGGTTCATGTGTGTTATTGCTGATATTGATTCCGAACATTTACTTTGTGCACTGCTGATTGTGTTGCTAATAAATCAAACTGCTTTGATTGTGAATCGATTTGTAGGTTTTGAATTGAGTAGTTTTTCCTCGAGGCAAGGTACTTAATATTGATTAACACACTCCAAAATTTTAGGCGTAGTCCAGCAACTGTTCAAGTTTAGCTAAACCAGCTTGTTGATATTTCCCGTTCCTTCCTGTGACTACTCTTAATTGTTTTTACACCATAGCTAAAAAAAAAACCAAACAAACAACCTTTATTTCGTGAGTGACCCCCATGGAATACAGTGTAAATTTCTGGTCTTCATATATAAGCATTCAGTTAAGCAGTTGTTGCCCATAAATCAGCTAAATGTTATCATATTTCATGAGTACTTCTGTCATGAGCAAATAGTGTTGAAAAAGCAAATTAACAATCAAAAAACCCTCAGATCCTCCTTTCCCCCCATACCTCACCCCTGCATTACTCAAAATATTTTCTCTGCAGCCAACTTTGCCTTCCTTGTGCAGTTGCTTCTCATTCTCTCAATAATTGCTTGGCATTTTAGGTGCTTCTCTCAGGACTTCAGGAAAATTGCATGCAGAAGGCCTGACTATAAGTGGTCACAAGGGTCTATTCTGGCTTTAAAATCTAAGAAATTACTGACTCCTGAAGGTTGCTAAGCCCATTCAGTTTCTACTGAATGAGCTGAAATTGAATGTACCGAGTTCTTTGCCAGGAAGCATTTTTTATAAAGAAGCTTTCAAAGATTTAATAAGCTATAAAAGGTGAGATTGAATCTGCTCTGATTAGCACCTGTAAATGAGCTTGAACTGACTACAGTGATCAGATGCTGACAGCCCCTTTCTGCATAAAAGTAAAGATAATTACCCAAGAAGTAATTTCCTGGATGGGTTTAGCCTTTCGGAGTTTGTTCTTTCTCTATGTATTGCTGGCTTCAGTGGAAGTTCCTGTCATGCTGAAACTCCAGAAATCAGCATTTGGCATTGTCTGTTAATCTTGCACCTAGAGAAGGGAGCAGGAAAAATTCCAGTGACTACAGTAAGTTTTGAGTTGCAATCTAAATCTGATCAAACAGTCTATGGTAGTTTTTCAACACCAGTGGCAAGTACGTGATTTAGTTTTAGCGTCTGTGTGAAGGGTGGAGGATGGGGAAGGAAGAGAGCAGGCAGTTTTAGTTCTTTAATCTGCTTACAAAGTTTCAGGTTCAGAGTGTCTTGGAGCTCTCGTGATGTTTACAGATCATAACATCATTTATAATTGGTTTTCTGTGGCTTTTTTCAGCCATACAATAACACCCTTCAGCTTGTGGTTCTTTTACCAGTTGATGAACTGACGCTGGAACCTGAATTATGTATATTTGAGTTTGTAATCTGACACAAAGATATTTGCTAGGAACTGGGAAAGAAAAACTTAAGAAGGTTTGGTTTGGTATTCTCAATTACAAGCCTCAAACTGATGAGATAGAGCAGGTCCTAGAAATGTTTCTCACCAAAATCTCCTGGCCGGCTACCCCCTTTACAGGAGGAATATTATGCAGTCTCCAGGTGGAAAACAAGTGACTTGTGCCCACTTTGTGTTCTCTTAAAAGTCCCAAATCCTTTCTTAACGCAAACCGCGATGATGTTGTGGTAACACGATTGCATGGAAAATTATGTCCTCATAACAATTGATGGGTGTGATGTTAAACACAGGTTCTGAGTTCTGATATGGTGTTTTAGTATCTTCAGTGGCGACCCCCACAGCAAGAGCAAGCTGAGCCACGGCTCCTGTCTATTGAAAAAAACGTGGGGGGAGTATTTTTTTTTTAAATCAGGTTATAATATTTTTGGGGGTGGTTTTTTGGAGGAGAGTGCTTTGAGGAGAAGGGATTGAGTAAAGTGAACTGGTTCTGTCATAACTTCATATATCATAAGTTGTGGCTTCTAATAATTTCCAGTATATCCACACAAATTACTAAGAGACACTTGCCCTGTGCTTACTTAAATTAGATGAAGTATTGATTTTGATGGTGGATAAAAACTGTTTGGACCTGAGCTATTTTTAGAAAATGTCTCTAATCAACTAAGGATTGTGTTGGAACTAAGAAAGCTTTAGAACTGGTAAAATAACATATTTGATGAGACTTGACCATTCTGTACTTGGATCTTTACATCAGCATTTTCTGAAATCCAGTTTGTTTTTTTTTTAAAAAAACAAAGAAACAAAAACACCCCCCCACGCAACCAAAAAACCCCAACACTTTTTTTAAGAACTAATTTTTTTTTTTATTTATTTCTGGGATACCACATAGTAGGGTTTTTTTTGAAAGCCTTTCTTCTAACTACATGATATTGGAGTTCAAAATTATTTGTCTGTATACACTGAAAGAATTTGAAAATTATTTCCTGATTATATGGAGAAAACTTTCAAAAGCCAGTTTTATCTCGTATTTGTTTTCCCTAATAATTGTGTAAAGTTATTGCTTCTTATTGAGTAAACTCTGTTCCTAAAATAGCTTTGAAGAGTGTGCTGAAAAAAACCTGCAATCTTGTCAATGTACATTCTGTATAGAATTTAAATGAATCCAAATTTGAGAGTCATCTATTTTAGATTGTGTTTCATTGTGGTAGAACAAACAACTGAGTTTTGAATGTGACACAGCTGGAGAAACTCTAAAACCACAAAAAAGCCCTGGACAAAAAGCCTTATAATGGTAAATGTATAACTTTATATGGTTATCTGAGTGGCCTTTAAAGTGAAGGGAAATAAGGCTTTATTTGCATAAAACGAAGCTAGAATGTAAAAAAATGTTTAAAGGATGGTGCTTTCCCAATGGGCAAGGCAGAAGCTGAATGGACACCATCTTTATTTGAACCTTGTTTTAAGTGAAGAAACCTGTGAAATTTGAATTTATTCTGGTACCAAATGAGTTGTGCTTTCTCTCACCCATGGAGATAGTGGAGACTGTTTCAGTGGAGCTGAGCTGGCTCAAGAGAAAGAGTGCACTGAAGGATATGCTGCTCTGCTGATTTTATGTCCATAAATTACAGCTTTGACTCTAAGAGCTGCTGGAAGACGCAGGAACTTTCTGTTAGTACACCACGTTAGCTAAAATTTCTCTGGGGAAGGAGTGAAAGATGTTTTTGTGTTGCCACAGTTACAATGCAGGTACATTGTAGTTACTGGACTACTGTGTTCAGATAAATGGGAGACAAAGTACATTCGATTAATCACCTGAGAGCAAGATGGTTCTTCCAAGTTCAGTGGTAATACTTCACAGCTTTGCTCACCTGTTGTGAGATGGGGTTTGCAATGGCTTACTTGTTTATTTTTTATATTGTAGGCTTTAGTAAAAGTATCCTCCTGCTTTCTTTCTGTTGCCTCATTCATACTAAATGCACCCATTAAGTTTTTTAATATCTCTTGAAGAACACTTGTTCTCCTCACCATTACCTCCTTTATTCAAGACTATTCCTTCTTTCTTACTTGCTCCTCCATGTTGTACCTGCTTTGTAGGTTTCTGTCTCCTGTTCTTTGCATTAAACAGCTGCCATTAGTCTGTGGTTTCTCATCCTCTATTGAGAGCTCCTTTGATGCCCTAGTTTTCAATGCTGAAACCTCTTTTCTGCATCCTGTGATGTCCAGAAAGTATTTATCTGGACATGGAGAGCCATGCTCTTTTTTTTCTCCAGTCAATTGATAAATAAGAGTTCAAATATAGTAATAATGTGCTGGTAGATGAAAAAAACCCCCAAAAAATCCAAACATACAGAGCACTGCATATTCTTTCACTCTACTTTCACTGGGATTTTCCTAGAAAATTAGAGAAGAAGCTTGAAACTAATGGGAAAGCATTCTTTCGTCTTCCTGCTTGCAACTCTACCACGTGAAATGAACATATAAAAAGTGCACACATATCTTTATCCTCTAGTGGAATATATGAATTGTAACTTCTATATATAGAAAGCATCCAAAACTAGTGAGATGCTAAGAACTGAGTTCTTTAGAGGCTTATTTTACTGTTTTCAACTCTGTTATACGCATATGGTGATGTAGGACACTTGTCCTTCTAAATTTATTAAATTCCTAAATGTAATCCAATATGTTTTTTAAAAATCTCTTCTATAAAATAAAAAATAACAAGCATAATAGGGTCTGTTTCTGATCAGGATTACTGGTATATGACAAACATATTGTCATTAAATAGGATAATTAGCGGCCTTTGGAAGGGCTGCTTGTCATAATAGTTTGAATGGCTGGCTTAATTATGGGTTCAGGGAGATATTTGATTAATTTATTCTTCTTGTTAGGATGAATTTTGCTTGAAGAAAATTAGTGGAACCTAAGACTTGTAATAAGTTTTAGGTTTGTATTGCACTTTCAATAATCTCTTCTTTTAATGCTGGGAGGCCAAAATCCCACAATGGGAGAAGAGTGAAGGCTGCCCTCCAAAGGGGCTCATGTCCCCAAGTGCTGCTGTCACCTGAAGGTAATGAAGCAAAGGGCCAGCACCTCCCTACCATATCAGCCCTGATAACACAAAGAGACCCGAGGAACAATTTGGACTTCCATTGACCTGTTTTACCGATTGTAAGGAATAAGGAAAACAGGCTTAAATAGCTCCTTTTCCTGCACTAGTGGGCTGGGAAAGATGAGAAAGCAAAGGATGTTAAGACAGTGGTCTGAAACTTGTGATTCATGTCCTAACGGGGGATGGAGATTTCAGTTGAAAGATAAATTTTAAGGCAACTCTGGAGATTAATATTACAGTCTGTTTTCTGTTGTTGGGGAGAGAAATTAGTTTAGCAGTAGATTCTTGGGGATGGAGTGCAAGATCAGACCTCCTGCAGTTGACCTCTGTTGAATCATTCCAGCAGTACACAGTTTTATTAGAATCTAACAAGTAGCAGTGTTTGTACAGACACTTGAATACATGTGGAGCTCTGGAGGAAATGTATTTTTGAAACAGACTATTAGCCCTGTAAGACCTGGGGAAGAGAGGGGCTTGAAGAGAGGAGAAGTGGTCTGTGTATGCTGCATCTCATCATTCTGCTGTCCAGGCTACCATGCAACTTGTCATGTATTTTAAAGGGATGCTAAGCATTAATTCAATTGTTTGGCGTTTTAAATTGTGATTAGCCTTCACTATTAAGAGTAGGGTAGCTGAGCAGACACTGGAGAGAGAGAGGTGTTGACTGGAAGTGTCACTTAGTAACAGCACCTAGCAACAAATTAGGATGAGGATGTGTCAGAGGAGATGGTGGTTTCAGCACATCTTTACCGACTCGTTACCACTACGGAGTTTCTCAGAGAGTATCACTGAGAAAGCTCAAGAATCATGTTTGACTTGGCAGTACTTTTTGCTGGTGTGCCTCCTTGTACCTTTCCCATTTTTTTTCTACTCTGTGCCATTTATAGGCCATAAAGGTGCCTCATAGTTCTTTTCCTCTTCCTCTTGGTACAGTCTATTTGAAAGGGCACAGCTGCTAGACAGTCAAGGGTCAAAATTCCAAACTAGCATCAAGCGTTAGCACATAGTTCTGTTTTCATCACTAAGGAAAACTAAAGTCATGATTATGTGAATTCTTAGGTTTTTACTGAAACAGGCTTTGGATGTTGTAGTAATGCAAAGAAAGGTACTATGTATGAATAGTATTACACTTTAATCAGAGTTAAAAAATGCAATAGTGTCCTGAGTCACACCATTACTGTGGCAGACCCTTGCTCTACGCATTTCTGTTACATCATTTTGTCTTACTCAAAAACTTCATGCTTACATCAGGAATGACAAACCTTCTATTTGTAGGGGGGGACATTGATATTTATTAGTGTTGGATGTGAGTAAAAATCCTGAATCCAAGTCTCAGATTTTTGGAAACTTCACTTTTTAGTCATTGAACCGTTTTAAACTAAAATGGTAATGAATTAAATAAACAAACTGTACGTGAAGTCTAGGTTCCATAATAAGTATACTGCAGAAGTTTAATAATGACCAGCTACAGATTTAAAAGTACTCCAGATAAAATTGTCAGGATATTTTTAATGTAACACTAGAAATTCCAAAAGATACCAAGGTCAGTCAGCCAAGCAGTAAATCAGCATGGAATACACTTCTTCCTGGACCAGAAAAGGCACTCCAGTATGGACTTAGATCAGAAGCTGATTTTATAGCATTGTAGCAGAAGTGTAACCTGTAACTTTTTGTGTTTCAGTCTAATTTTTTGTAAATTACTGGCTTTGGAAAGAGTTCATAAGAGTCAAAAATTTGAACACAACATATAAGTATTAAAATGTGTTTGATAGGAGTAATCTGTTAACAGTCCAGTTACCAAAAAGCACAGTTCAAGTGAATATTTTAGACTGTAAGCCTGTTTTAGGCTCTAAGCTGTAAATTATTTCACCCCCAAATATTGGTCTTATATCATTATTTAGAGCAGTCTTAAGAGTGTTCTAAGTTATGTGGGCTGTAGGTGGTTGTGTTGACTGTAGCTCATGGCTTACTAAGAACTGGCATTCTCCTGCTGAATCACCCCTGTGTGGGATGCTGTCTGCTCCCACGTGTGACTGGAAGGCTCGAACCTGTCTTGCAGGATAACTTCAGACCCCTTTACACTTCCAAAGTGAACATATTCCGGCCCCAAGTCTTTTTAACTTGAGTCTTGCAAGTTGTCTGTGATGTGCTAAGCCAAAAGTAGCTGAGAAAATTGCCAATGTTCAGTGCTTTAGAATAAATAATGATTTGTTCTTCATTTTACTGAAAAGCAGAGCTATTTATAGCATTTTCACTATCCCAGAAAATTAGGTTGTAAACAGCTGAATTTTCTGAGCAGTTACACAAACTCGTGAGAGATTGGACCTACTAATGCTGATCAAGTAATGAAGCAAAACAAATAGTATTTTTTTAAGGGTTTCTAGGGTTTTGGAGACATTGCAAAAATGCTAATCTGACCATCCTCTAGCAGTGTGGCTCAGTTAATACAGCATAAGTGCTTTCAGGCAGAAGTTTTATTTGGCTGGAGGGATGATGAGAGCACAGCTGGGGCAGGTGGAAAGGACAGGGACTGACTCATACTGGATAGTGAGGAACTGCTTGGTGTGGCTTGGGCTAGAACCGGAGCAGAAATCCTCTGAGTCTTGCTGTTTCTCTTCTGAGTTGAAACTCTCTTTGTTGGCTGAGCTCTCCATCTCTGCTTCACTGATGAGGAATCTTTACATTAGATTTTTAAGGCAAATGTGAACTCCCATGTATTGGCCTGATGCTAAAAAGCACTCGATTGATATAATGACACCAGTCAGAGTTAAGGTAGGGTCGTGATTTACTTCAGATTATTCCATGAACCTTTTGTTCATCTGCACACATAATTGAAAGTCAGGCCCCATTGTAAATGACATTTTAAAGAGTCTGACATTTAGTCAAGGTGACCACCAGCTGGTAACTTTTGAAAAAATCAATAATGGAAATAGTGGTCTGTTAGGAGAAATACCACTGTGAGGTCATCTTTAAAATAAAGCTCGTTCTACTTCCATCATTGCCCCCCCACTTTTGCAAAAAGGAGAAAAGTTACTGGTTTAATTAATCTACGTGTTGTTTGGCACTGCAGTGACTGCATGTATAGGCAGCCTACCAGTGTGAGCTGTTATTTGGCTCTGTTAGTATAGGGGAACAAATAGTCTAATTTTAAGCTTCCATACTTGTCTTTCATTAGCAGCAAAACTGTCAGAATAATAGATGAAAGCAAGGGTGGTGATTTTGAAATGAATGGTCTGAATCATATATCAGCAGGCATTCTGTTAATATAGTTATGCTATTTAACAAGGCAGTCTCCAGTCTAGGGTAGGAGGGCATGTTGCTTTTGTTTCCAGAAGTTAAAGCCTGGATAAAACAATATTCCATCAAGGAAGAAAATGCAAAAAAGACTATACAGTCTATAAATAGTTCTGTTTTTTTCCTGCTGACAAAATACTTGATTTTCAAATAGAAGTCATGTTTGAATTCCAGTTTCTATTTTTCTAATAACATACATTAATGTCACTACAATGTTACATATAAGTTTGTGCTTACCACTCTTAATACATTTGTAGGAAGCTACTTTCTGAAAGGAAGATTTTACAGAGTCACACGAGAGAATGCCTGTGTGCTAAGATCTTTAGCAGCATCTGACTGTTCTAATCATGATGAAGAAATATGGAGCTGAGAATGACAGAATACATCGAGGATGAGTGTGAACCAAAACATGTAGGAACTGTCTGTTGTGTCAGTTAAGGCTGTGTTAAGAGGAGTACTGAAAAAAATCAGTATCACATTTAATATACGTGCAGTTCCGGTGCACGCAGCAAAATAGAGAGCAGGACAAATTCCTGCAGGAAGGTGCCTGTAGTATGTGCACCTTTTCTGAGAGGTGAATAAAATGGAACTTTATCAGAACCAGGACACATCCCAGGGCTTTCAGCATATTTTGAAAGCTGTGAAAGTTTTTATAGAATTTTTATGAACTTAGGTGGTAGTACAGTGTAGATATGTCGCAAGAGTGAAAACTTGCTCTCATAATGAATCTGTTTTATTTGTGTTATGTTAGTGTTTGAAATTCTTCACAATATCAAAACCTGATGATTGATACTGTGCAACTAAGTCCTTTTGTTACAGTGCTCACAGGCAAAGAGGTTAGGAAGAAGAGATGGTATAGCTGTCGTGGAATGTATATTTGAAGACAGAAAGCAGTTAACAAAACATGCATAGCACCCTCCTGCTCACTGTGCCTCCTTGTTATTATCTTCCCAGGCTGAATGTTTGGGGGTGTTTTTTTGGTGTTTTTTTTTTTCCCAAGTTTTCTGACAGAATGTAGATGTTCATGTAAGGGTTCACCTGCCTTTTTTTTTTGTTGTTGTTGTTGTTAATAGCAAGTGTAACTCTCAAGTTTCCTACAGTGCTGATAAGTTGGATCTGTTTTCTTTGATTTTTAGTTCTTGAATTATCTAAAGAAGGGGTCTAGCAAAGCTACAGATCTGTCAACTTACGGCCTTGACAGTGTATGAAGGTTGTGATTGTGGTTCATGGTTCCCCAGGGTTGTTCCCAGCATCCGCTGAGTGGTGAGACAGTAGTGAAACCTCTCTAGGCAAGCCAGATGAGATGTTGGCTGGCTTTGCAGCCTAGTGACCAGCAAGGGGGCCAGTGCCTTCCTGCAGGTTCTGCTGTCGGAGGAGGAGAGCTCGTCTCACCATTGCCTACAAGCTTATCCCTGTCCATGTGAATACAGCCAGGCATCAGATGACAAAACAAAACACAGCCATAGAAGTTTGCTGGCCACTTTTATTTTTGTGTGTTTTGGTTCTGTTTGCTTGTTTTTGTGGGCGTGTGTTTGTTTCTTCAGTTGGTTTGGGGCTTTGTTTGTTTTGGTTTTTTTTGGTATTTTTTAAAAATCTTTTGGATATAATGCTAAAAGGCTTCACAATAGCCATGATTTCAACACCTTTTTTTCATTAAGACAGGAAACTAGCTTTTTTGCAAACTACTCAGAAAAAAAGAAATCTGACATTTTCATCTGATGACTCATCTTGAAGGATGAAAGAATCCTGAGGCTCATTGTAGAATTATAGTAGCTAGGATCACTGTGTTGGATCCTTATACTCTTGTATGAGTGCATTTTCATCTATATGGAGTCATTAAAATGCATATAAATGTAGTAAAATTTCAAGTAATCTGTTAGCACTGCAGGCAGACTGTCACCCTGTGAAAGTGCTGTTTCAGGACCTGCTTTCCTAATCTTGTCTCAAACATGCCATGAGAGAAAGGCAGTTGACCAGATTTTGCAATGGCAAGACTAACAGTCTGCTCAAGTGTGCTAATATCTTCTGGGTAGTGTTGTCACTTCTCGTAATTGTATTGGAAAAGATAGAATATGACTTGCTCAGTAGATGGACACCCTGGAGGTGGTTCAGCTTGTCACACTAGATAAGATACGTCCTTTGCCTTTGTATTAAAGTTCATCTATATTTGTTCAACTCGGATAAAATTAGAAAACGAACGTTTTAAAAAAACAAACCAAACTCAAACAATTCTGCCTAAATGAAAAGCCGTGTCATGTGCTAGTCATGTGGATAATATTTGATAAACCATGTCAAAATGCTTATTTTGAAATTTAAAAAGAAAACATAATGAATATAAAAGCAGCGGTAAAGACAATAAGCTTATTTTCCTTTGGTCCTTGGTATTGTAACACTGCTCCAGCTCTGTGATAGTCTCTGAATAGTGGATGAAGATGGTATTTCTGTTTATTGAAATGCAAAAGTGAACCTTGTGCATTACTACTTTTCCCTTCTCATTTTACGTTGGTATCAATGGCGTTAAGGAATCCAGGAGTCCAGGAAGTATTCTGAACAATACAGACTTTTTTCTCTTTCCTGCCATGAAGTGGCAAATACTTTTCTCTAAGTATCCTAAATGTTTAATAATCTTTTTCTTAACACTTGTGCTGTGCATTGCCTTAGCAAGCTTTGGTCTTTCCAAAGGTTCCTTTACATTGTGAATTAGGGTTCAGCAAGTGCATACTGATGGCTGACACTTATATGAGCAGCGGTCTGGTGCACTAATTGGCTGCTCTCTCCAGTATTAGCAGCACTGACTGGAGTCAGGGTATTCTTTGGCATCTGCCTCACATTTTGTTTGTGTATGTACATGTCACAGTGAACAATTTAATCTATAAGTATTAAAAATTTGAAGTGCTTGTCATAAGTTTTATGCTACCTGTCCAGCTGCATGCAGTGGGAATTTCTAACCCTTCAGAACAACGTGGCCTAAAATCAGTAGTACAACCATGTAATTAACACTAGGTGGTTCTTCCAAAGCAATAGAAAGCTTCTCCTGCAAAAAATTGCTGTATATTACCTCTTGCAGAGTTTTTACTGCAGTTGTAAATGAAGGATGCACAGGATATGATAACTAATGATACACACATTAATAGTTTTTACATTCTTCGAAGAGCAGCTGATTGAGAGTAAAGCCCTTGTCATTTTCTAGGTGAACAAAGCCATTTGCATCAATAACGTGCTACTTGTGACTGGGATTTAGTGTCCCCCCTTTTGATAGCTGGATTTTGGCACTACTATAAATGATCATGTTTAGGTGATGCCCATCAACTCAAACCATCCCACGTTTCTATGATGAAGTGCAATTTGGTATGTAACCTTTTTAAACATAGAGGGAGGGAGATTGTTTACTGAACTTTTTCATCTCAACGCATTGTAATTAATTTTAGATTGGCACTTTCACTCACAAACTATTATGTTTTGTGGTGCTTTGCCATCAGAAGAATCAGCCCTGCTCCAGAAAGCCTGATGTGAATGAAAGTGATTACTATTTCCTCGAACACATTGCAGATAAAAGAAAGCATAATTGCTTCAGACTGGAAAGTTAACCATAACAAATGTTGTCATCATTTATCAACGATAACAACAGGTGAAATAAAGAAGAATAAGAAACATTTTCTTGAGATTATGCAGGGTGTGTTGTAATTGTCTGTGACAGGCTGAACCTGAGGCTGGTCCTGACCCTTTTTTAATCTATTTACTCTCAGGAAAGAAGAAAATAAAAGCCATGACTTTCCCATAGTGGTACCACATGCTTTGGGAAAATCTGGTTTTGTTTTGCTTGTCTCATGAATAAATTTTCCTCATGAAATAACTCTATCAGGATCAGCCACGAACATTTATTTGCTAATGGTCTGGTGTACTACTATATAAAATTCAACACATATTAGTCTGCAGATGAAATATATTTATATGGTAAAATAATTATAGTCACAGAGAGATACTGTATACAAAGTGCTATTTTGTATGCTTTTCTAAGGGTAGCTGAGTGATGTGGAAGAGATGATTTATGAGCTTGCTGCAATAAGCAGTGGCTTGAAGGCTTAAGAGACTAAATAATGCATCCAGGATGAAAAATATTTATTTGAGGGGAGAAGGAGAAGAAATTACTTTGAGTTTTTGTATAATTTCCAGTAGCACACTGATCTTGCATCATAGATTACTACTTTTACTATGGTTGTGCATTCCTAGATAAAGTTACGAAATGTATAAACTAAAAAAACAGCTTGAGAAATTCCATAACAATATTATGTTGCTTTCTTATGTTCCCTCTTGCTAAAAAGCATCTGTGTAAGTTTTTATTGACTTCTTAATGGTGTAGCTGAAGTTTTTTGCAGTTTTCTCGCGTAGCCTCAATTTATATTAGGAAAATACCAGATGGCCGACATACTACCCACCAATTATGGAGTAAATTAGTGTTGTATTTTCATTTCTGAAATCAGTTCCTGTATTCTTGATTTCTTAGATGAACTTCTTCTACCCTGTCAGCAACTTTATGAAATGGAAATATATTTAAGATGTTGTTTCACTTACACCATCTTTTGCCATTAATGTTGTGCTTAGTTTGAGACCATGGAGACCATGTTTGTCATAATTCTGGTGTCTTTTTGAAGGATTTTTGCAGCCCTTTTCAATTTCTACATATTTCTGATTACTGAAGGCAAACCACATGATTTGGTGGTCTTCTAATTTTCCAATCACTTTGATGGAATCATAGAACAGTTTGGTTTGTAAGAGGCCTTTGAAGGCAATCTTATTCCAATCCCCTCCCATGGTGAGGGATAAGAAATGCCCTGAACAGGTATCTGTGGGCAGATAAGCACAGCTAGTGTGTACCTTATGTTATCAACATAATCCTCCTGTCCTTTAGGGATACAGTTTATTAAATTCATTAACCAAGAGTTGTGATCTTTATTCCAGACAGGTTTTTTTGGTGCAGTGCAGGAGAGGTGTGGAATGTGGATTTAGGGAAATTTGATGGTTTTCTCTAGCCATTATTTAAAAAAAAAATTTTTTTTTGCTAGTTTACGTTTTCTTCTTATGAAAATTAATATGAGAACTAGTATATATATAGTAGCAGTAATGTGAGAAATATTAATACTTTTATTAATATTAATAAAATAAATTAACATTAATCTGTAAATATCTCAAAAATAAATTTAGATTTTCCCCCATCTTATCAAATTTCATGGGATCTCATGAGGTGCTATACTGTGCACAAGATGGTAAGCAGTTCTTTTGTGTAAAATGAGATAATTCACAGTGGAGGATGTAGGAAGCATTTTAGGTAACCTACTCAGGTATTTCCAGTATTTGCTTTTTGCAAAAAATACCGAATTTCTAAGTGAAAATTTTGGAAGTGATGATGACCTCAAAATTTTACAGGAAGTCTTACCAGATTTCAGTGTTGAACCCAGCGCACAATGTCCTGTGGAGTGGTTGGAAAAACTTTCTTCCAGGCTTTTTGTCCGATGTTAAGGAGATCTGAGGGACTAGAATTTATGGCTTTCAGATTTAAGGGCGAAGCCCTGCAGTACTTTCCCCTTTTTTTTTTTTTTTCAGGTGAATAATGTTCAAGATGATATATCAGCTTTCCCTTTTATTAAATCAACTTTGCATACCTGTGAGTGTCTGGGGTGTTCGTTGTTTCAGCATCACCACCTGAGTGGCTTATCCAGCTGTAATGCTATGCTAACTACAGAACACTCAGATCTCTTTCCTGGTCAACTGAAGCATTTTGTAGCAGATTATTTAATGGCTTCCCCCCCTTCAAATTCAGTCAATGCTACAATTTAGAAAAATGATTAGACAATTGCATCTGCTTTTAACTTGCTGTTTGTTTTACTGTTTATTTTTGATGGAACAGCATCGGGCGTAGGACATAATTTGAGCAGTGCTATAAAAGCTTGTCCAGAGATATAGACAAAAGTACAGAGAGCAGTATAAAACAGGCAAACTTTCATTTTCAAATTTGTAGCACTGATAAATTTGAAGAGCATTTAAATGATTTTTAGATTCCGTGTTAAAATTCAAGCAAAAGAAGTTGTATGTGAAACTTCTGGGGAAGACAAATCTGGGTACATCTAGAGGAATTTCTAAAATACTGTGTTTGACTGCAGGAATTTCTCAGTGGTCTGACTCCAATGTACTTACTGTTGTCTCACTTCTTACACTTTCCTTCTCTAACTGAAACAGATTTATCCTTTAAAGGAAGAAAATATTAATCAGTGTTAATATTGAATCCTTACTAGGTATGCAGTATATTATTTGAAACAAAGATGGTAACTGGCAAAGTGTAAGCACCAAGAAGAGTGTTGCTGTTCTCTAGTGTTCTGCCCTTGTAGGACACTTCTGTTTCACAGATGGGGAAATAAAGAGAAAAATAAGTATTTTCTGAGGGTAGAATATGTCAGCTCCCCAGTATTTGACAAGAGAGAAGATTCCTGAAAATGGTTTAATAGTAGATTAAGGAAACAAAGGGCCAAGCAGTTTTTGCTTGGAAGCTGAGGTAGCCTGCAGGATCTTCGGGGCTGTATGCTTTCACTGTCGGTACTCAATGAAGTAGGAAAAAATGAACATATTGATAGTCCACTGTCTTCCTGGTTAGTGAAAGCAGACCGTATCTGCTATTGCATCATACTTTACGTGTGTGAGATAGGGAATTAATGTGACACGTTAAATTTGAAATTCATAATGTCACAGTAAGACACAGTCTGTAACAACATGCTCTAATTCAGATGATAAGCTGAGAAAATAATTTTGAATATGCTAGCTCACTTAGTAGCAGGAAAACAGCTGAGAAATACTGGGGAAACACTTCACGAGAAACAGTAGTAAGTGCTAATCAAAACTCACATTGTATTTAGAAAGTTTGTTGAAATATTACAAGACTGCATTTTCGAGCCCCTTTTTCTTGATGAACTATTCAGGAAAGACTATATACTCACAGAAACTTTTTCAGTGTTTTGCTACTGATGCAATGTGGGAAGTATTTCTACTTATCTACTGGCTAAGCTCACGTTCTCCACTCTGAGCTATGAAAATATCAAAAGAAAGATTACTCAAAATAAATAAGCATCAGAGTCCAAAGCTGAGTAACCATCTTTTCTGTTAGAGTAACATCTAAAATGAAAAAATGGAGTAAAATATGTGTGGTAGGCACATAAAAGATAGTACTGTGACTGGATTGCTGCTGCAAGGGAAGAAAAGTGATTTGGGTTTGCAGTCAGTGCAGTGCTTTTCCTCTTCTAAAATGGAAAAGAATATATTGTTTTAGGATTCTAGGAGGTATTTGTCCTTCACACAATATCCTGTGATACTTCTTTGTGCATCAGTGGTTGTTACTGCTTGCTTGGTAGAGAAATGGCTTATAACTTCACTCCCTTTGCCATTACAATGGTTTTATCATTTTCATATTTTTAAATGCAAGTGAGAAAATAAATCTTGAAATTAAAAAGGATGTGTACAACTCAGACTTAGGATATTGAGCAAGACTGAGTGCTTCATATATAATGAATAGAACTCTCTGAAGTTTGGCATTCTCTGCCTTCCCTCTTCCTTCCTGCCAAGGGTGCTACACAGTGTTTTTTTTTTCTTTCAGTTGTTATTCAAGGTGAGGTTTAAAAAATGGCTGATAGTGTAATTAAGCATTCTTAAGAAATGAAATTATATAATGAAAAATTAAGCAATTAAAAAGTGGAAAAGGAATTTAATATGTAAATAACTTCCAAAAAGCAAGAAAGAATTTTTTTTTTCCTTTCAATGCTATTCAGCTGCTCTCATGGTGTGCCTTTAAATATATTAAGGAGCTGAAGTAAATACCACCTGTACTTCTAAACCATTTGCAGTAAACACGCTAGTGCTTCAAGCTCCTCAAGAAAAGCTCCAGACAAATGACAGTATGTTAAATCTTGTCTCAGTAAAAGTTAGAAATTATCCAACCTGGATAGAATAGTAAAATGAAGTGTAGATTGCAAATGAGGCAGAGAACCTTCTCTCATTTTTCCATGTATATCATATAATGCCCAACTCTCCTTCAGGGACATGCTGCTTCTGTCATTCCTGATAATGAGCTGCTTTCTCCAGACAAAATGAAAGAATTGTTGCTGATCATATTGGATAATTGGCATACATTGCAGTAGGTTTGAAGTCGTCAGTAATTCTGTGTACTTTAAAAGTTGGTGTGGTAATGAGATTGGTTTTAGTGCAGGGTTGTGATCTCGCAGTTCTCACTGTAACTTGGCTGCAAGGTACTTCAGGAATATTTCTGTGTCTTTATTTGTTGGGTGCTTGCTTCTAATGTGGGAATAACCTGCCTCACCCATCTCCCCTGACTCCTGTTCTAGTCCCCAGACCACTTCATCGCGCCCAGCATTCCCGTGTAAGCCACAAGGTACACAATGCACAGGAAGCCTTGCTGCACGTTGATTTGCTGTTTGGCAACTGTGTTACAACAGATGACTTGCTCCAGCTTATCGGTGAAGAAACCCTCTATATCAGTGACTGTGGTTAAAAAAGTGTAAAGAAAAAATAATTGTGCAGGGGAAAAAAAAGTGTGCAGAATAAACTCCGACTTTGCAAAAGTATGCTAATGCATAAATCTGTAATAAACTAGTTAGGTGTCAAAGAATCTGTAGAGAGCTGGCCTTACATATTCATGAATTCAAAAGAAATAACCCATAAGAAGTGAATATAAGTGGGGTCCTTAGGAGAACTTCAAGGTTGGAATTTCTGCCAAGGTTTAGTTATATTTAATCCTATTTCTCTTCCAGGTGGAGTACTCTGAAGATGTTGGGCAATATTAGATGATTCTATCTGTAACTTGCAGATTTAAAAACTAAAAAGCTTTCAGGAAAAAAAAAAGACTAAAACCTCTTAAACTGATAGGTGTCCAGTCCTAGATGAATTCATAGTGGAGTATTTTAGATTAAAGAAGTGAAAAATCACCTTAATGCTTTCCAAAATTTTTCTCAACCCTCATCTAAAACCTTCAGATGAACACTGTGCATAGAGTTGTCAGATGGCAACAGTTAATTGCAATTTAAAAGTTAAATGTAAAAACTTTCTAGAAAAGTTTTCTAATACTTGTAATATTTTTCTCATTCAGACTAGATTCCTCAAACTCAATTCTCACAAAATATGTTTCCTTACCTGTTTAACTTGGTTAGATTCCCCTGAAACCTGGAGTAAAAGGTGAATTCTCAGTGTCGGCAGGATTCAGTAATAAAGTTCCTGTGACCACCTTCATGGGTAGAGTCGGTCACATTTCTTCTAGAATCCTGTACTGACCTTATTGTTGGCTTCTGAAAAATGGTGAGTTTAGGACCAAAGTTAGATGTGTAAGCATTATAGTAGAAACCTGGTAGATGCTAAAAAAGTAATTTCATAATAGGTGCTAACTCAATGATAATCTATTTTAAAATTTTGAATGCTTTAATATCCTTAATTCTTTGGGACATTTGATCTTGTTACCCTCCCTTTTGGGGTAATTTTGGCACAGCTGAATGTGTCTGAAAAAAGAGAATCTCTGAGCAGGAGATGCACAGTTTGGATATAATACACATGCCTTTTGGATGTGCTAGACAATAAATACCTAGGATTTAATGATCTACTAAGCTGAGCATTAGTATGGTCACTGCGTTGGATAAGATACCCAAAGAGCCTTTGCTGGCAGGCATCAGTCAGGGGAGGAAGAGTTGTGAAAGAGATTTGTGATGTTCTTGACTTGCCATCTCTCACTGTCTCTTAATTTGTTAGGGTTTTATACCTGGCCATGTTGGTGTGGGTTTTTTTCCCCCGTTGAATACCTGAGCAACTGACAATGCCCATATCAACTATTCTGTCTGTGAAGCCAGTTTTAGCTTTGTCTTGTGTGGCTCTGCTCCTCAGGCTCCCTCACAGCTTTCTTACAGCACAAGGCTTTCTGTAGATGTCTCAGCCAAAATATCAGCCTGGAAGTTTGGATCCTTGGAAGATGGGCAGTACTGGTGGATGCGGGGCTCCCTGATGTATGACTTTTTCCTGTCAGTAGTCAAATGTGTTATTTGAAGTGCACTAAATCAATATGTTGAAAAGTCTGCAAGTTTTCATATTTCTCAGACAGACTGATTAGAGATGAGATCGAGGGTAAGGAAATGGAGAGTAAAACTGCTCTTCTCACTTTCACAGCTTATGATCATGTGCAATATTTGGTATTCAGAAAGTGCAGAGAAGCTGGTGTCCAGAGGGATGATTATGATGATCATATGGTCAATGATAAAGTTGTCTTTGTTCTTGGAGGAGGGATACATGAGTATCTGAAAAGGATTCTAATGTTATGTGATTAATAACTGGGTAAAGTTAATGAGTAGCATCTGTTCTTCTAGAACAACAATTTAATAAAGCTGTCCACTCTTGACAATGAAGGATGTTTATGTAAGAGTGGCAGTAGTAGTTGTGGGCTAAACCAACTCTGTTAGTTTCTTAAAAGGGGATTCTCCTTTAAGGACACCTTCTGTCATTTCCCTATCCTAACTTATCAACACATCAGTTTGACACTTTGAACTCCATCTAGATTCATACAGAATGAAGGAACAGAACTTGCTGAAAGTGGATCATCTTGGGTATTTGACAGGTATGATCAGTTCAAATTTTACATGGGGTTGCACTGACAGTTAATTGGGTGATAGTTGTCATATGTGTTATAGCAACATCATGAGTAGAGTTTATTTAAAAGCGTGAGTTGCAATTTCAGGTTGTACTTTGCTTTACACTAGTTCAGGCAGTCTGCTGACTCAGAAGCACAGTTATACTGAGAGCAAGGCTGAGCCTGCTGCGTGAGGGGGCCGAGGGTGAGGAAAGCAGACACATCCTGCCACTGAGTGGTGATGGAGATGTGCTGCAGCTTCATTACTGTAATTAGTGCCTATGCAATAGCAAGAGTACGTGATGGCTAATCCAGGTAAAGAAGATAGTTATGGTTATCCCTAATTACCACTTTTCCCTATGCAATGGCTACTTTCGGCAGACAGTGCCTGGTATTTTGGTCCTTCCATCTTTCATATCTTGTCCTCTCCTATCCATATCCAGATGCACTGATTTGATTCTCCTTCACATGCCTTTGAATCCGCAGAAGGAGGAGCAGCCTTGGCTCATGGTACTTTCCTTTCACATCACGCCATAGCCATGTTTTTTTCTGCATAAGGTGTTGGCACTTGGTTACACAAGTTGCTTTGAAGCCAGTTGCTTCTCTTTATTCTTTTCTTGTCTTTCAGAATAAAACCTGTGTAACTTTTCACAAAATACCTGTAGGTGATAAACGTGTAGCACCTTGTGATGCTGATGTGAACCGGATGCATTTGTAACGTAGCTGTTGCAGACAAAGCACATCACAGAAATGACCTGCTTTCTGTAGAAAACTACTGTGCTGATAGGGAAACCTTTTTTCTAGGAAGGAGATGGCTCTGGAGCTCTTTCCTGTCATTCTCGGATCAACTATTGCAAGTATTTAGAGTAACTATTTTTTAATGCTTCAGTGATGTTAAATTCATCTTTGGTGTGAGTATGGCAACAGTGCTCTTCTTGTTGTATACTATTCCTGCAACAACAAACTTTGTATCCTGTTTTAAGTTAGAGGGACAAAGAATAGAAATATCTGGATGGAAGTAAACTTTTCATATCATCTAGTTCATTCCATCATGGAATAGGAACAGTAGCCCTGACTGGTATGAGTCCATTTATTTTTGAAAACCACCAAAAAAAGCTATTCATAACCCACATAACTGTCATGCTCCCATGGCCACCTAAAATTATAATTTAGATTTTTCTTTTGCTGCAAATGAGGTTTAGTTTTTGTTTTACATTCAGCATAAATAAACTGAGCAAATAAATGATGAGTTTTTTAATGCATCAGTCTCATGTTACACTTATTCTTTTAAAGAAGTTTCTATTCTGTCTGTTCTGCTTCTTTATTAGAAAACATCTGAAATTTCTTTACATCTGTCATTAAAGAATCATGACGAGTACTCGAGAGGACATTGCCCCAGTGATGAGTACCCTGGACTCAGTGCTGTTCATGGAACATTGCTGCTAATGCACCCTGTATAATAACACATTCTCTCTTCCCTACCCCCCCCAGTGGGCATCAAATTGATGTTTCTTTCACTTGGGAAATTATTATAAATTAAATCTTTTTTTTTTTTTTTTTTTTTGCAGGACTGTCCCCAAATCTGTTTATTCACAAGACTCTTCCTTCATGCATCTTGAGCATGTTATGTTTCCCTTAGCATGTAAACAATAAGAAGTTGTTTGAGTGTTGTCCTCTCACAGTACTTTTAAATTCCACTGCAACCCATGGTTTGCAAGCTATAATCAATTTGTAGCTTTGTTTCATTATGGTTGGGTAGATGGTTTTCATAAACACTGAATAGTTCCAGACTAAAAATCAGGAAACCATTAGGAACTCTCCATGATTCTTTACTTGAATGATGCAAAGGTTTGTGCTCTGAGTACTGTTGGGTGTGGTCTTAGAATCATAGAATCAGACAGGTTGGAAAGGACCTCTGAGATCATCAAGTCCAACCCTTGATCCAACACCACCGCGGTTACCAGACTATGGCTCTAAGTGCCACGTCCAGCCTCATCTTGAAAACCTCCAGGGATGGAGAATCCACCACTTCCCTGGGCAGCCCATTCCAATGGCTGATTACCCTCTCTGGAAAGAATTTCTTTCTAATATCCAACCTAAACCTCCCCTGGCACAGCTTAAGGCCATGACCTCTTGTCTTATTGCTGGTTGCCTGGGAGAAGAGACCAACCCCACCTGGCTACAACCTCCTTTCAGGTAGTTGTAGAGAGCGATGAGGTCTCCCCTGAGCCTTCTCTTCTCCAGGCTAAACAACCCCAGCTCCCTCAGCCTCTCCTCATAGGACTTGTGCTCAAGTCCCTTTACCAGCCTCGTTGCTCTTCTCTGCACCTGCTCCAGCACCTCAATATCCTTCCTGAACTGAGGGGCCCAGAGCTGGACACAGCACTCCAGGTGTGGCCTCAACAGTGCTGAGTACAGGGGCAGAATCCCCTCCCTGTTCCTGCTGGCCACACTGTTCCTGATCCAGGCCAGGATGCCATTGGCCTTCTTGGCCCCCTGGGCACACTTGTAACAATGGAAGCTTTAAATTAATCAAAGATTAGTTTTTACTATGTATGAACTCATTCTAACCAAATCTTCCACATTTGAGGTGAGATTGGTTCAATGATCCATTCTAAGTTCTAGCTTGAATTTCAGAGCTTCTTTCTGAAATTGCGTTTACAAATATGCCAAAATATGTTAATGAGTTACAAATGTTATTGTGGCCAGGTACATCTCACAGTGTGGAGCTATGTTTGTTCACTAGTGGCTCATAGAGCTAGTCAGAGCTTTTAATAGAGTATGCTCTCTTAACTTCATTACAGAAACAAATGCAGTGCTTGTTTTGCACAAAATTTAAATGAATGGTTCTGTTCAAGCTGGAATTAAAAAGAAAAAGGGGGGAGGGAAGGGTACAAGAAGTAATAATGCTGAAACAAAACATGTAACAAACAGCTGATGAAAGGAGGACTTATTTTCCATTATCAGCACTAAAGACAAAAGAGTTAGGAGGCAGGCTTGAATAGTTTTCTGTTTGATTGTAAGATGTTGGGATTTGAGGGAATGCTGTCTTCCTTAAGGAAACAAAAAAAGGAATTTACTAAATCCAGTTCAATTTGGTAGAAATTGCTGGCACTAAAACATTGTCATGTGCAATATTTATTTGCAAGAACTCGAGAAAATATCCTGTGAAGGCTGAGTAGTGCTATACATGAATAGGGAAGCTATGGGGATTTTAAAAGATAGTGTTTATAAATTTGTTACAGCTTAGGTTGCAGCTGTGGTAGGTAACAGAAATCTAGATAACATTTTGCATATGTGTTATGTACCTTAAACTGGACACCTTCAGAGTGGAGTTGAAACTAAACTTGTGTATAGAAAATGCAGGATTTTATGGTGCATTTCCTAAAAGGATGCTAATGCAATCCAGGAATTGAATGGAGTAGTGAAATCAACTGGTTTAGATGTAATCTGTCACCTTGGATGCAAAAGCATTGTAGGACTTCTGTATTTTCCTATAGCTCTTCAGATGTGCTTTAGATCAGAACTCTGTAACTGTTTCCATTTTAACTACATAGAGAACAATTTCCTGCCTTTTTTTTTTTTTTGGTATGAATAACTCCAGGCATTATTTTATGCGTCTGAATGTAACTGGAGTTTTTCGACTGGACCAAAAAGTAAGAAAAACTTGTGCTAATCAGTAAAATGCTTTTATCTTAAATTCTATATTTTATGCATGATTCAGTCCACCATATCTTCAGCTTAAATTTTTATCACATATTATTATGTATGCTCATAAAGTATTTTCAGTGAGCACCACAGATACTTCTTATTAAAAGCTTATAACTAAGAAAGAAAAATACCTTGATAACACAACCACCTGAGCTGCAATTGGTGAAGCGAACAGGTAAGATTTTTTTCTCACAGCTTAAGATAAAACCTTTCAAAACACTGAGGGCAAAATACTCCTGGCCTCCAAGCTCTGAGAAAGAGTGCTCACTGGAGACACAGGGTTTCAACCCTTTGTTCCAAGTCTAAGGTGGTTTGATCTCCTGGCATTTTGGAACTCACTTGGGTCAGGTTTTCCTTTTGTTTGAAGAAATCAATCATGCAGGAAAACAGTGCTTACTATTTCTGTCTGCAGTTCAGACATTAGCTTATTGAAGGTATGTGAAATACTGCTGCTTACGATAAAGTTTTATTTTAGCAATTAATTCCTGTTTTTGTCAGAATTCAACTGGAAACCAAGCAACTGGCTTTACTAATTAATGCCTTTCTTTGCATGAGTGAAGAAGTCATAGTACCAAAATGTTGCTGTAAGTGTAGTCTATGACTCTCAAATTGATGAGAAGTTTCTTTGTTTAATGTTAGAAGTTGTGGTTGTTTTTTTTTGTTGTTTTTTTTTGTTTGTTTGTTTTTTTAAATAAATCCTTTCTTCAAATGATTCTCTCAAAACCCCATTAAACCTGAAGAGGTAAAGCAGTGGAACAGCAACAGCTGTTCTCAGGAAGTCCTCTGTTTTAGGAAGTATTATTGGAAATGGAAGGTCAATGAAAACAACTGTATTCACTTGCTGTCACGTGTGTGTTCTCCCTCTGGTGTAAGTCAAGGATCTTGCCATGCCTACTGCACTGAAGAAAGTAAATAAGCTTGCAATACTATTATATCTAATAACATTATTTGCAGTTAGAATTTAAGAGTTTGTTGTGGTAACTACAGTAAAATGTAACCTTTTACAAAAAGTCCAATATCACATGTATTATGGTAACCTCCAAAGGCGTGGGAAACTCCCTTTGGCCTTTTGGCTGAGTTTTGAAGGAAAGAGAATGGGGGGTTACAGACACCAGTCTGGAGGAAATAATAAGGCAACCACAGCAGCAACCTTGGCCAGAGAGATAGAGGTGGGAAGGGAGAGTGGGCAAGAAAGTGGTTCTTCAAGGGAAGCTGAGACAGAAGTTTCAGGGAGAACAGTGAAAACCTGGCTAACATGAAACATAGACAGGAACCCCTCATGTAAAAATGTGATTGGTAGTAAATGCAGTGGCTCTAATTGTTGTGGTGTAATTAGAGTTGTTTATGGGAAGCTGTCAAGATTGCACATTGCTTTGATAATTGGTGTGCAGAAAGAATAAATAAATTACTTACGAACCGACTTAATGAAAAGAACCCAAACACAAAACCTCCTCTTCAGTCTGTTAAAGAACAACGTTGTTTGTGTCAAAGATCTGAAGGGTGACAGGCCTTGGGATGAAGATCAAGAGGGAGAGGAGCTTGCCTGCAGAAAAGAGATGTGGAGGACACCAGAAGTTAGTTACATGAACTGTAATTTTATTACCAGTACAGAATAGTGTGCCTTCATGTGAGACTGAAATGCTTCTGGTTGAAACCCCGCTAAGGAGGGGGTTGACTTGGCCTGTGCTCAGTGGCTTTTACTCTGTTTTGTTCCAGAATTCAAGGCTTTTTTACACTTAGAGCAAAAGCTGTCAGTAAAAGGCAGAACAGTTTAGGACTTTGCTTTTTCACTAGGTTTTGCAGCATAGTGAAATAAATCTAATAAATTTTTTATTAATTATGAAAAACCTAGTGATTCATTGGTAACGTAAGGAGAATCTTTTCATACTATTTTTTAGCAGATGTTTTTAGTTTGAGTTGTGTTAAACATGTTTCCACTGCAAACATGACCAAGGACTTTGATTTCTGATGCAATATTTTATTTATAATTTTGTCAATGACATCTTTCTATGGTTTTGTGAAAACAAACGGAACTACTTTTACCTTTTAAGAACTTCACCAGTTCCAATACTTAAAACATTCCTGTATCTTCATTTATTGTATATTTATGTTGGTCATGTGTTTTTGATTACATATATATTTAGTTCTAGATAAGAATGCCTGGGTTTGATTTTCTTGCAACTAAATACAGTGCTAAATTCAGCTTCCATGGTTTTCCTTGGTCTGTCTCTCTTTTTACAACTTTCTGTTCCTGCCTGTTAATAGTTGCTTTGAGTTGAAAAGTGGTAGTCTAGAACTCAGCTCCATTTAATGGTTGTGCATTAACAGCTGAACAAAGATCATCATTTGATATTATGAGAGAGTAAGACACAGGCCACTGCATATTACAGTAGAATGCTGTGAATGAGCAGCTTCTGGATAACATGCATTGCTCATGGATGTGAGTGCTGCCAGTGATTTCCACCGTTGCTGTAGTCAGTTTTATATTATGAGTAAATCAGTAGATTGTAGGGGGGACAAAAAAAAAAACCAAAAAAGAAAGCAACCCAAAAGACAGTCTGGGTAGCTGATATTATAGCAGCCTTCACTGGGAAAAATGAGCATGTTGATCACAGGATTCAGGGCTGGATCTCTCTGAAAGCTCTAAGGGATTGTGCAGAGGAAGAAAGGACTTTTCTTCCTTGTGCCTCTGGGTAGTGTTGCTTCACTTGTGTCCTTTGCTGAACTGGTTCCCCGGCCCACCTGCCTGTATTTCTTTGTAGCGTTGTTAGCAGTTACTTCATGTACCACTGCTTGCAATTTTGCCTTTTCTGGCATAGAGATGTAGGAAAACTGCATGTACGTTGGGACTCTTCACCACTGACTGGAATATTCATCTTCCTTGGGGGAAAGAGCATTGATGAATGCAGAGGTGGCTGCAGTACCTGCGTAACCTTTTGTTATGAGACTGAATAACTCATGTAGCAAAACTCAAATATGTATGTTTAATAAACACGCAGATTGATTAAAAGGAGTTTAAATAAACTCCCAATTGTTTTTGCTCTACAAAAGAATTGTTCTTCTTGGTGTTAATATATTCGGGTTGATGGTAGATGTAGCTAAAGCTTGTTTGCAAATTTATTCTAATCAGTGTTAAATGAAGTGTTGCTCAAGTCTTTAATAGTTTCATAGGAAACAAAGTACCTTTTCATATTACTTGGAATTAATTTCACTCTAACGTTGGGTGTAATCTTAGTGACTGTTTTCTTTGTGAGGATGTTTCAGTGCAGCTTCCAGTGATCTATTTAGTAGCAATGGATCTAATAGCAGGTTTGTAGTTTTTCCATGTCAAATGACAAGATAAATTCTGGCCTTTAGCCCATATCCTAGAGATATATAAACTGGACAAAGAGAGTCTTTCTGTGAAGCCCAGCAGGAACTCTGGTGGCTTACGGTGACCAAAGTAAGCCCCAGGCCTCTTCAGAGCGTGTTTCTAGTACTGGGGATGCAAACGCAGCAAAACCTACAGAAGCCTTTGTTGTTTTAACTTCCATGTGAGAACCTGAATAACTGGAGTTGGCCACAGAATAAATGAGTGATTTTTAGTTCACATTTGATGCTGGGCTCATATAGTCGTGTAGGTTCTCGTCAGCTTGGGGCCTGTGAACAGCTACGAGCGTATACTCCATTTGTTTTTCAGGCTTTGGTCATGATTTTAGTTGGGATATACAATCCCTGATTTCTGAGAAGATTTAGCAACATGTCTGATCACAAACTTGAGATTAGTGGCCCCATACCCACGTGGTTAAGGAGATTACTTGTATAGTTCAGGTTTGCCATGGATCTTGATATTTAACTACAGGGATTAAAATAGAAAGAATGGCCACATAAGACTTCTATGGGTACCTACAGGTACTGAAAAGGGCTCCATCAAATGGTTTGGGTAAACAATACAAAATTCTATAGTACTTTAAAATTTTACATTCAGGAAAGAAATTTGCTTGAGTTTAGGAGTTGAGTAGTGGACATAAAATGATAAAAAGTCTTCTAGTACTAAACACCTAAATTTCAAGTTTTTTCTTGTGTCAGTTCAACCTTCTTTTAAAAAAATACACAACAGTGAATTCTGACTTTAAAATCATATTTTCAAAATTAATTGTTGTTATTTGCTTAAAAAGATGAGTATTCACTTGATCTGTGCTTCAGTTTGCCTCTCATCATTAATTTTACAGACAATAAAAACCTCTTTGGTTCAAGCTTTCTTTTTGCCATATAGGAAATTTGAATGTAAGCTTCTGCACTTAAAAAAGCAATAACAAGCTTGAATACTTAGGCTTCAGTAGTTTTCTAAGGTGAAGGGAAACCTGAGCTTCTGTAAACCAACCTTGACAAACCTTTAGAATTGGGTCCATTTAGCTCTGCAAACATGCCTGAGTGAGCTGGAACCTCTCAGCAGCAAACAGAAGTGAATGATCTAGACAGCTCTTTGGTTTATGGAGTGTTTAGGTCAGATTAATGGTGGGGATAATTCTAAACATTTCAATGCAATTTCCCTCCTTAACTTTATTTAACTTTTAGAAAACTGGTCACAACTCTAATAGGTATAACTTGCTAGTGCAGGATTGGCATAAGGTTAAAACAGAAACCCTGCAGGATTTTTTGTGAAGGTCATACTGTATTTCTTTGCATTACATATTTTTTAAACTTGAATAATCAGCAGAAAATATACATAATGTGTGCATTTATATGCATACATGTGTAATATTTGTATGTGTACACAGCAGGGACAAGGACTTGGATTCCTTCTTTCTGTTCTGATCTATTTACTCCCTGTCATCTCCTTCATGAGAAAAATGTAGTCAGGTTTGTTGGAAAAAAACCAAATCATCAGCAGAGGATGAGAATAAGTTGTGCTACCAGCTGTGGATGTGCTGGAACTCAGTGCTGCAGTGTATCAAATAAAAGGAGGAGGTTGACCACAAAGAGACAATATCTTCCTGAGGTATTCTTAGAAAGAGATTTGTGTTGTTTGTTGAATAGACACTGAGTGTTGGAAAGCTCAGTACAGGCTTGGATAGCTCAGCAATAATAGCCACCTTAACACTATTTTGTAATCAGTGGTAGAAGCTGTGATGGCCTCCTGAGTCCACACTCTGTCTCATTAGTTGCACTAATACAATTATTTAGTGCATAAAGAGGAGTAAAATGTTTTTCTGAATGTATATCCTTAGTATAAAATGAAAGCAAAAGTGGGGTTTGACTGTGAGATAGCAGGAGTGTTCCTGGAATCACCACAAAGACTGCCTTTGTGTCCTCTCAGCTGTGGCAGCTGCAGTTAATTACTAACCCTTTCCCCAGAGGTGCATTGGCAAAGAACTCATTGTGCTGGTGCAGCAGCATTTGAGGGGACTGAAATGGGTATATTTTCTTATGTGCTCATAGGAAAAAACAGAGGGATAAAAGGAAATCAATGCTAACTGAATATGGAAATGTAAAATCTTGTCGGGAAGTTAACATTTGGTTTTCAGATTTCTGAGGGAATATTGTTATAGAAAAGGTCAAAAGTAATTTCAAAATTAATTATAATTTCAGTGGGGTGTATGAAAAATTATTCATGAGCAGCACGGGACGTTGAGGGTGAAGAAATATTAACAGGTTTGCAGTAAATAAGAAATGTTGTCTTAGAATTGTAGAGATGTGAAATAACCTCTTTCAGTATGCTAAATAAGGGATTGATACATCTTTTAAAGACAAGGAAGTGTTTGTTATATGGTTTCAGCTACCACAATCTAGTCAGGGTTCTGTCTCACCAGATTACCTTATAATTGGTTGTGCTGGAAAGGAAGTTTTTGTGGTTCTTTTTGGTTCCTGACCCCCCGACAGATGGATTACTGTCCAGATTCATCATCCTGAAGTCTGTTCCATAAGGAAGTGAATGATGACCATGTCACAAACATCTTGCAATGAAACTGCTGTTAATGGGGATTCCTATTGATATCTGCTAGCATTGGTTGTTTTCTCTTGCTCTGCAGCTGCACACTCTGCACAGTCCATCCAAGGACAAACAGTCCCCGAGTGGCTTTTTAAAAGTATCTTTTGTTAGTGCCAAGGACATTCCACCCAAAAAAGAAAAGGGAGTCCGGTTTCTTTTGACCAGTGTGAATAAGATTTCAAATTGCCTCACGAAATTGATATGGGGAAAAAGCCAGTCCAAGAGAAAGAATGTATATATGGAAACAAAATCATAGAGGATTGATTTTTGCTGTGTTTTCTGGATAGATAGAGAGCACCCATGTTTCGCTGAAAATACAATTATTGTGACTGTGTGAGAGTCTCTTGGAAATGGTGCTGTTAGAGTATAGATACAGCAAAAAACTCTTAGGTTCGTTAATACTATGTTATTTAAACAACATTTGTGTGGATGTTTTTCTTCTGTGCTTCCAGAAGAGCACATCTTAATAAAGATATATTTTAGAATAAAAAATAAAGATGTACACATGTGCTTGAATGAGCTGTTAGTACTTAAAAACTTTTGGCAGAGAACTTGCAAAGTTTGAAATTGTAGCTCTGTTCACTTGCAACATTTTCTTGTTTTGCTGTTGAAATGTTCTGTTATGAAAGCTGGCTTCTTCTTTACTTCTCATGTTCTGGAATTTGTGAAAGAAGTACACTTATTTGAAATCTGAATATGCCAGCATTTTCTTTAGTCTGGTATAATGACACAGCATTTTATTACTTCATGTTTAATTACTAATGCTATTTAAAATTCATAAGTGTATTCCAGGTGCATCTGATCTGAAAGTGAAAAAAGTGGTGCATAATTGTCTCCACAGGACACAGCTTCAAGGGAAAGTCAGCGAAACAGTCACAAAACTTTAACATGTTCTTGTCTTCAATTAAGTTCATACCCTGCAGTGTAATATAAACTGGAAAGGATGAAAGCATCACTATTTTTAGTAGTGCAAAGGATGTATCTTGTACGTGTCTCCTTATTTAACTCATCTCAGTGACAGTTATTTTAAAAAATGGTGAATTTGGAGTCAGAGTGGCTTAAGGACAAGTGAAGTAAATTTAAATACAACCCAAAAACTGCCATGAAAGCAGTAAGATGGTTTAATGCTTCGATAATTTATTATTGAATAAATAGGAAAAGTCCAATACAAATGAATGGGAGAGGCAAAAAAAAGATATTTTACTGAAGTAGTTGTTTGGGCTTGAGGCAGGGTCCCCATCTGTTACTCGGACAGGTGGCTGCAGGCTATAAGGAAGTTCCCCAGACCCTTTATTCACTATGAATAAGGTTATCCCTATGTAAAGTAGGGGCTTGCTGTAATTCCAGGCAGGTTGCTTTTCCTATGTTGAATACGGTTTATCATCCTAACTGTTTTAATGCAATTCTGATGGGCAACTGCACAGACTTTAATCTTCAACCGGCTCTTCGTAGCAGCCCCTTGGACCAGCTTCTTGCCTTCTTGAGAGTTATAGATTGTAAGACCACAAGTTCCATTAATCCAATCTAGCTACTCTGTGATTAAATAATAACTTAGTCTTCTTTCTGGGAACGTAACATACAGGGTACACTTTTGGAAACTCTCAGAATTTGAAGAACTAACCCCAACTTTTGTAATAAAGGATGTTCCAGCCTTTTAACCATTAATATTTTTTCTGAACTCTTCAAATTCCTTCCTAAATTCTAAACCAAAAAATATATCATCACATTCTAGCAGTGGTCAGTTTATTACTGAATTTTATGGTGACACTAATATTTCATCGACGTTGACAATGACTGGGTTCATAAGTCTACAAATTTCATTAGCCTTTCTCACCAGATTTTTGCACGTTATTAAATGATTAACCATTACAACCTAGAGAATATTGGGTACTACTCTGACAGTCTGATTAGTAAGCATATTTAATGTCTGACTGTAAAGAAAGGTCTCTCTAGATCTTCTCTTTGTGTGTATTTAGAAGAATAAGACACGTAAATGTTTGCAAACAATTAGAAGTAGGCACAATGACTTATGTCTGGGATTCACAGACCTGCAGTTGTGTTGTTACTGCATTTTAGAGACAATAAAGTAAAATTCAGTATTATACCCTTTAAAGGGTCTTGTGGGGAGGCACACCAGTCTAATACCCATTCATTATTGTGCAGGTATTTATTATTTCAGTAACTGAAGGGAATTTAAAAGTGCACTGATTTTTCTTATGCCATGATTCAGTGTCTCTTTTTGCTTCCTATTTCTTATCTATAGACTCTCTGAGATTACTGGCAACAGCTCTAAAATAATTCTAAAAAAGCACTGAATGCAAGAGAATAAAATTATTCAAGCAGCATGTTGGAGACCAGCTTCAGAGACTTGCTTTTGGTGTGGGTGTTTTTGTGTCCCTTGGGGCATTAACCTAGTAAGGATTCTCTAACAAAAGCAATTTGAATATCTTTTTTTTTTTTTTTAACTGTAAACTGGTAAAACAGCAGAAGCAAAGTAAAAATATGTGTACCAGGGGAGTTACAGTTTAGGTTGGAGGCTAAAATGTGTGTGCGTGCGTGTGTAATAAAGCTGTGATGTAGCAACAGGTCTTTTAAGTATGTGAGTGTTGTGGGGTGGAGAAGAAGGGGGGAGAATTTTTTGCTGTTCATCTACATACTGCTATGTAATGACATTATTTCTATTATTTCAGTAGAGAAAATCACACACATTTCAAGTTTTTTGAGGGGTGATTTGGTTTTTCTGAAAGGCAGGCGTGACTGACAGCAACATCTTTTTATGTCGGAAGCATGAAATGTATAAAGAAAAATGAAAATATGTGATATGCTGGGAAAATTTAATGCATAGAAATTATAGATAAGTAAAGGGTTAGGAAAAGAAGCTGACTGTAAATGATTGTTTTCAAATTTATTGAACTGATTACAAATAGGCTGCTCTAATCAAGAAATGTAAGTTCTAGTATCATGATACAATCATTGAAGAGTCCAGTGCCTAGAACTGAGTCAGAATAAATTTGAGAGCGTAAAATCATTAGTATGTCTGGGTACTGGCACAGTGTGTACTATCCAAGCCTGTACTCTGGTTTTTATTGCTATCAAATCTAGAACTAAGAGATGAAAGAGGTAAAGAAAATAAATTCACTTGAAGACAAAGAACAAAACAAAAAAACCCCAATTTCTTTGTGTCAGCAGGTTTTAGGCCACCAAAACTATCCATGATTTTGAGTCAAGCAAAAAAATGTTGTCAATTCAGTTCCAATCTGTATACTCTAAATTTTGATTTGGCCCCAGAACCAAAATCATAATTTTCTGTTGAGAGCTGAAAAGGTAGGCCTTGGTTTGACCTGCCACAATACTTTTGCTTATTCAAATTGCTTCTTAATTTCATCTTTGCTGTTCCGTGCTCGTGGTGGTGTTTTCATTATGCCTTTTTGGCTCCAGGTTTCCTGAAAGATAGTTCAAGATTTCGAAAAAAAATTCTTCTAAGATTTTAGCTTCTTTTAATATGTGAGTTTTAATGGTAGAGTACAGTTGTGTCTGAACAATTTTGATATGAAAATCAAAATAAGAAAATGTTTCAGGAGCCCTGAGAAGAGCTGCATGCTCTTGGAGGAAGACAAGGGGTATCATCTGAAGCAATTTGTGTCCAGCACTGTTCTGTTCCAGTCCTGGTGACTCTGGGGCTTGTCATTCACGTCTGCAGGTGCTGCAGCCTCCTGTCACAGATGTGTCAGGCTATGTTGCATCTAACAACTCTGCCAGAGCAACACTATAGTGGTGGCTTAACCGTAAATAGTTTTAGGGAACTGCTGTGAAACTATTTATGACTGTGTATGTAATTTTGATTGCCAGTGGTTTTATGAAAAATAGCCGTATTTCTTAAATGATGCTGGTTTTTGTAACTGCTATTGATACTGGGAAACGTGGCATGACCTTTTGCTGTTTTAAGCAGGTTTCAGCTCATCATTTTCCTTGGTTTCCCTGTTCCATATTAGACAGTTTAACTTGCATAATAAGGAAACAACCCAAAGCCTTTGTTCCTTAGTGCCCTTTCTGTATAGCTCTATTCATTAATATGCATTGAGTGGCACAGTCCAAGAGGAAAAGGCTCAGTGTTTTGTTTGTTTGCTTTAAATTGGATGTCCTTGAGACATATTACAATTGAAATACTCTCACATTTCATCCCCAGATAGAAGATTGTGTTCTTGAAATTAACAGCAAGGTTAATTCTACCTATGGCTAGAATATTTTCATAGGAAATGAGAGAGCAACAAGTGTATTAGTGGATCACAGGGTGATTGAGAGAGACAAATGTACCTATTCAGCAGGGTATTTCACCAAAAAAAGAAATACAATCGTACGAATAATTGGTGAGAATTGGTCCCGGGATACTGTGTCTGTCTCTCATTGTTGAAGATCAAGCCAAGTGAATTCAAAAAAGTGGAGGGTAAAGTGCTATTCCTTGGAGGTTATGTTGGAATATACCACGGGAAGGATAGGGAAATGGGAAATGTCAGAGGGAGGGCAACTTAGGGTGTTGATACATCACTGAAGTGTGAATTTTGTGCCTGTCACTTACAATTAAACGTGGGAACCTCTTGAAAAACAAACAAACAACCCTCCAGGCCCTCCCCAACACTGGTACATGAGATCCACACAGTGTGCATGTGATTGGAATATTATGGCTGTGGAAATGAATTTTCTAGATGTAAAAACTTGACCTAGAGTTCATTATTATTATTCTCAAAAATTTTCTGCTCACTTCACTCTGTGAAGTGACTTTTGAGAATATTTTTATGCTGTTATATATTTGGTAATGTTTTGAATAAGTAACCTTTAACCTGTTCACTTGTTCATGAGCTGTTTGATTTGCTCACGTGCCGTGAATTATTTTACAGTACGTAATTGATTACTTAATATGTTATGGTTTTTCACTTGGTTGAAAACTTAGTGGTTCGAATGGCATTGAGCATAGTCAATAGTTATAAAATTAATTTATTCACTGAATATTTGAGTATAGCCAATAACCAGTGTTTGTATATGCAGCTATGTGGTTTGGACAATATTCATGTGTTTTGCATAAAGAATAAGTTTCTTTCTCATCATTAGTGCAAGCAGAATATTCTTTTGAGCTTCATTCTGCATTGATCAAAAAAAAAAAAATTCAGGATCTTCAATAATTTCAGACGTCACAGTCTCACAGTTAAGTTTCTGTGAGTACTGTGAAAATGAGTGGCCTGCAAGTGGAGGGATGCCATGACCAAATACCTGCAGCTTGTATTTGAGGTCCTCACCTGTTCTGAGTCACTGCAGGTCCTTCTCCCAAAGGTCATCGCAGAAACGCGCAGCTCTCAACAGACCTGGGTCCGTGAGGCTGCATTAGCTTTTCGGAGGGGTAGGAGATTTTTGAGAGAACAGAGAAGAGAGATATTATGAGCAGAGGAAGTACAGTGCAAGGGGTTAGATAAAAAGAGATGTGAAAGGTTAGGACATGCATTTTCAGTAAGAAGCGGGGGTGTTTGCTTGTTCTGCTATGATTTTGTAACTCCTACATTCCAGGTAGCATAAAAACACGTACCGAGGATTTAATCCCTGCCCGAAGGAGTTTATTTTTTTAATATGAGAATAGAAACACAACATATACATTATGTGAGTTACAGTTAACACGGTAAGAGATTTAAATGCAAAGCATAAATCGATGTGAACAGAGTAGAATTGTAAACAAGGTCAGGCTACAAAACAATGCAAATTCCCAGAGGAAACAAAGAAAACTTGCTACTCTCTCATAACTATTATTTCAAGGAAATTATTTCTGTCTAGAATAGAGTCAGGTTAATAGAGCTGTGTTTCTTAACAGGAGGTTTTGAATCAGAGTACACTAAGCGTGCCTCTAGCTAGGAATTACTCCAACATTCCTCACTATAAGAAGGACACCAAGGTGCTGGAGCGAGTCCAAAGAGGGGCAGTGGAGCTGGGGAAAGGTCTGGAGCACAGGTCTTACGAGGAGAGGCTGAGGGAGCTGGGGGTGTTTAGCCACAAGAAGAGGAGGCTCAGGGGAGACCTCATCGCTCTCTACAACACCCTGAAAGGAGGTTGTAGCCAGGTGGGGGTTGGCCTCTTCTCCCAGGGAACAAGTGACAGGATGAGAGGAAATGGCCTCAAGTTGCATCAGGGGAGGTTTAGATTGGATACTGGGGAAAGCTTTTTCACTGAAAGGGTTGTCAAGCACTGGAACAGGCTGCCCAGGGAAGCTATTGAGTCACCATCCCTGGAGGTATTTTAAAAACATTTGTACATGTGGCACACGTTTTAGTGGTGGACTCAGCAGTGTTAGGTTTACTGTTGGACTCAACAATCATCTACCTGAGAGATACCTCTGTTAAATTGAGCAGAACTCTTTTCCTGGAGGAATTTGGGGTGGACAAGAATTGTTTGTGCAAATGGGGTGTTTTCTAGGTTTTTTTTTTCCCACATATAACATGTTTTAGTTTTGAAGTAATACCTAGATACCCCAACATCTATAGGAGGCATTGTGTGAGGGAATACAGACCAGAACAAGTATAAACAATAAAGTGAATTCTGCTGAATTAGACATTAAGGCAAGAATAGAATAAAATTCACATATTCCTTTCTGAATAGGATACACAGCCCAGAGTTGTGTTAAAGGCATCTAAGCATTATGTCCTGGGGAGGGTAATGGTTTATAAAAATTAAAATATTTCAATTTTTTTATGGTCTGAAAGATTAATTTTATGGATGCTTTTACTCCACTAAATACATTTAAAGTTGTTTTTGTCTAATCATAGTCTTTTCATGGGCTTCCTAGTAAATAACTCCAAAGAAAATGGCTTTTTTTGATAAAGGAGAAAAAATATATACTTTTTAAATCCTAGGCATTTTAGTTGTAATTATTTCTGCAAATTATTTATCTGGTTGACAGAGGAATGAGCTAAAACTATTGTGATAGTGGGACTTTAGTGCAGTCCAGATCAGTTTTATTTAAGAGCATTTTGCTGAGTTTTTTTCTTCCTAACCTCTTTGCTGTTTCTTGATGATGAAATATGGCAGTGTTTGCTTTTCAGAGAACTCCAGGCTGATCTAACATGCTGAGGCCTGTGCTGCACTAGCTGTTAGTTTGTGTAAAGCCATCATGATTCAAGATCTTGCCTGTCAGAAGATACTGCAAAAGGATATAAAAATAACAGCCTCTATATACTTAAAAAAAAAAAAAAGGTGTGTGGGGGGGTAGGTGGAGGGCTTCTCTTTATTTTAATGGCATTGAAATCAATGGTGAATGCCTCTCATCAGGGACCAGAAGCTTTATGAGCCTGCATATTAAGCACCATGAGTTTGGGGTGAATCTCCAGCTGCGTGTAAACAACAACAGTCGAATTACAACACGTGTATTATCTGGGACAGAAGTGCTGAATGCAAGAAAAGGATAAACCGGTTCAAGTAGATTTCCCTTTTTGTGGGAAGCACCGACTTCTTTACCAGTTCAAGCAAGGGCGGAAGCTTATTGCAGTTGGTTACCCTGGCACACAGACAGTAGCAGTGCAGGGATCCCTGAATAATACTGACCATGGCTACTGGACTTGTGCTGGTTTACATGCTTCGTGTAGAGAGTGACACCAAGTGAAACTCAAAATGGATGAGTTAGGACATATGGGAGAAGCTGATGTGTATCAAAGATATTGATCTAAGCTTTTTCAATCAGGGAACTCTTCAGTGGTAACTTCTTGACACATCTACAGAAGTTAATAAATTCAGGAACTTTGGCAACAAGTCTTGGGCTCTCAACTGCAGGCTGTATCAAGTAAATTCACTAGATGCATTTTTCCAAATTAATAATATCAGACTTAGCATGCGTATTTCCTTCTGTTCAAAAGAAAAAATATAACATAAGGCGATACTCGTTCTGTGGAAAAGTAGTAATGGGAAGTTGATGCTAATGGTTACTATGTTAGTTGCAACTTCCCTGCACCCATGGCATTAAAATAGTTCCAAGTAGGAGCTGGAGAGCAAGAGAAGCCAGAAGTGAACAACACTGCTCTGTATTTTAAGGGAATAGGGACACGTCTTGTGTTTTGGGTGTTGATGGATTACTAGCCAAAAACTCAGCACAATTGCACAGACTGATCCTGTGATTGCATGTGCTCTTATGGTCAATGCTGTCAGCTCAGTCTCCTCTGAGCAGTTTCACAGGAGAGGATTGAGTGTTGTAGCAGGTCTGTTGAGAAACAGCAAACACACAGCTCTGAAATAGCTTTATGTGGTCCCTTTTTCAATGCAGTTTGTCATCAACCAGTGTAATGAATATTCTTAGGTTACTAAGCAAGAAAACATTTTTTTTTGTGTGTGAGCCAGGGTCAATGTATTTTAAGTCATAACCTCTAGGCAATAAAGATGGTATTTAAAATTACTTATGAAGAGTATCAGTGCTCAGTGAAGTTACTGTTTGAGAACTTTGTTGATCATGCAGACATGCTGACAGGTTATGATCTAGTGGTGTTGATGGAAGACAAAGGCAGAGTAAACATTTGTTCTTGGGCCAGAAACCTTGAACTCAGAGGGATGCTTGTGTGTTATGGTCAATGTCTATTAATTACTTGGACTCATTCTTGGACTTCTCTGAGCCTGCTTCTTTTATGTATTAATTTGCAGGGGAAAATTTTTACAATGAATGTGATTTGGTAAAAAGGAGTTTGTTGAAAATCATTCTCAGCTTCCCATCACTGGTCTGCATACCTTTTAGATAGGGTGCAAGCACACCCAATAACATTTATTTCTAGTATTTATTTTGTTCTTAACTTATTTAAAGCGCGTGAAAGAAGGAAATTTGCCAGTGATTATGTGAAACAAATCACCTCATTCAGAATAGATCCATGGTACCTGTTTGCTGCAGCGTGGTGAGCAACAAGCCTTGCTTGGTTTGTATATGGATCAGAAAACTGGACATCAGGAGCAAGCTGCTTAGGGAAGCTCATAAAGGCTTTCAACATGATCAGATCCAAAAGAAAAGTAAGTAATTCTGTGTTTGAGTTACCATATAGCTAAGAAAAGATTTGTTGCAGGTGTACACCCCAGTTGTGGTGTTGCCATTCAAGACAGCCTTGATACCAGAAGCAGTTTTTGCAGGAAGAGCCTGTGGCAGTTTGGACATGCTTGTCCCCAGTGTTGACCTGTGTTTTCTTACAGGAAGAAAAGTTCTGAGAATACTGACATCAAATTAGCTAGAGCTTCCCTAGCTAAGATGCAGGGAAAGTAGAATAATTTTGTTGGCCTGCTGTGAATTTAATCCTCTTTTCTATTTAGGTGTGTCTTTCTGTTATGAAAGCTACCCTTGTAGCAATGCTGAAATGTGAGCTATAAGGAATGTGTTAAACCTTTTAAAATGCATGAATTGCTGTGGAATTATGGGGTTGGGTGTCTGCTACAGAGATAGTTGATAGCAGACTGATAGACATTGCTGCTATTCACTGTGTGGTGAGAATTTTTGTGCCTTTAAAAACTACATTTTCCTGCATTTAAGGTATCTACTCTTTATGCTAATTGCTAGGGTTTTTTAGTATTTGTTGAATTATATGACCATATTAAATACATAAAATTATGTTTCAGAGCAAGTCAAGAAGTATTCTGAATTAAACTTGGTCTTTCAGTTCTTGGCACTCTTCCTTTCTTATCTGACTTTATAATGAAAGTAGATGTGTTGAAACTACCTTGTCCTGCAGTGTAGCTAATGTAGAAAACTTCATTAACTCTGTTGATCAGGAATGTAACTGTAACTCAGCAGCAATGTGCCTGAGTGTCTTATCTCTTGTTTATCCATCCTTCAATGTCCTATTTCCTTAATTTCCTTTTTCCTAATAAAAAATAGCTGAGGAACATAAATGCCTTCTCAAGCTAAGCAGATTTGTTTGTTATCCACAACAACCACAACTACTTGCATTTGATGTTTTCCATGATATAAGACTAGCATAAGTGTTTTAATAAACATTTGTAGAGAGAAACTTACAGTGAGAAAATGAAAGATGATACACTCAGCTTTCCTGCATTGAGACATGCTGGCTTTTTAGGAAGTTCTCAGTCTTCCTAATTAAAAATAAATCAAAATAAGCCATAAATAGTATGTGAATTTTATGCAAAGTATCCTCAATGAGACTTTAAGTCCAGCAATTGAAGAATAAAATACATAATGAGGAGCTATAGGTATATCTGACTGGAAAATAACTTTGCAAACTTGCTGTATTTTTTCAGCACTTCAGAGAAACTAGTGTAATTCCCTATTAGTAATAACAGGGAACAATGCTGTTAACTGATAGTTCAATCTTCAGAAAGTAAATATTCACATGTATTGCTGGTTTAAAAGAAAAAAATTTCATGACGTTCTTTTCAAGTATTCATTTTGTCCATTAACTAAACAGTAGGTCCTGCCTGTGCTCTGATTTTTCCAGTTATTAGTTGGCACATTCATGTAATAGCCGAGTCCTTGCAGTGCTCTGTATGATTTCTGGTTGATAAGACCTCGAATAAAGCATGCTTTTATGTGTTCTGAGTTCAGTACAATTTCCTTACACACGTCTGTAAATGTCCACGTTGACTTTTTAAGTAGACAGCGCTTTCAAAGGGAGATTGATGCCTTCTAGGAACATTTAAAATCAGAGGTATAGACCAACATTTTAGTGTATTTCTAATACAGTATGTTTTGGAATCATTATCTATCACTGTTATTGTGGTTTTCACAAAGCATTTTGATTTTTATCACAATAGTTTAATGTGAATGCCACGGGGTTTTTAAAGATTTTTTTTTTTCTTCACCATACGTAGGGATTTATATTGTCAATGGTTTGATTTTAAAAAGAGCAGCTGGTCTAGTTTGAGAGCTTTGTCCATTTACTAAAATCTTGTGTTTCCAGCCTTATATACTTGTGTGTTATTTAGTAACATGAACAGTATAAAAGCGGCTTTTAGCTCTCTTCTGTGTTCCACATTTATTCTTTAACGTTGGAGTGCTGAAGGAGAAGATAAAGGCATGAGGTGAAAAGCCCAAGATTGTAATGGGATGGCTCAGATGTGAATTGGCAATTTTCTGGAGTGTAAACATGAAATAAATGGTAATCTTAGCAGTCACTGGGAAGGGAGGAGGTCTTAGAGGAGTATTTAATGACTAGGGAGTGAATGAATTAATTTGTGGTGGTACCACTCTTACCTAAACCAAACACTTCTGCTTCTAAAACATTTTGAATTAGGATTTGGCATTTGAAGTTTTTACTGTTCTAGAAAAATGTAAAGTAATAACTGTCATTAATAATTAAAATTAATTAATTGTAAATATAATGCAATATTAGTGTTGACTTCAAAAATCCTCATTTCTGTAATAAAAAAGAGGAATTCCCATATTTTTGTCTTTTCTAACCTTAGCATTTTAAGAACATCCAGTTCAAGGTTATTTAGTGACTTTAAAAAGCCTGTGGTTTATGAACTGATATACAGACATTTTTGCTAGCAGGTAATAAGTTCTAAATAATTACCATAAATTCTTAGGCATGATTCAAATTTCATTTTGCTGCTACATCTGTGCTTAAGTGTTGTTACTTACTGCACAAAATAATTATGTTTGTGACAAACTCTGCAAAGCCTTTTCTTCACATTTTTTGGTTTGATTTTTGAGTGACACTCCTGATTTCTTCAGGGTAAAAAGAGCAAGTGTGTATAGAGTTTTGGCTTTTTGTTATAAAAATGAAGACATCAGAAAAAAATTTTATTGTAACATTACTACACACAAGATAGATTTCTGGTTTAAATATACTGGGAATATTCTTAATACTTTTATCATGCCAAATGCTGCAGAATCTTTCTTAAATGGCTAATTGCTAATCTGCATGCAGGCTGTAGAATACTTGTTAAAAATCTACCAATTTTATTATTTAATATTGGTCTTGCTGCTTGTAACAAGAAACTGAAGCAAAAAAAAAGGCAGATTGAGAACATTGAAGGGACAAAGTATTTTGATAACTGGGGGACTAAAATGTAGTGCTCTTCCCTTGTATTTTGTTATGTTGCTTATACATTTTAACTATAACTTGGAAAAAACTATGATGTGCACCAGCAAAAGATCAAATTTTTATCCAGTCAAGCCACCCATTTAGGCAATATCCATTTACCTGTGCTTAAGGGTTATTGACTGTACAAGCAGATTTCTCCTTGATTAGGAAAAAAAACAAACCCAAACCAATAAAGGAATAAGGACCAAAATGAACAGTTCTTTCTGTGTGTGCAGGTTTTGTGGTGTGGTGTTTCTGTTTATTTGGCTCCCCCCTTTTTTAATAGCTGCCTTTATTTTAATGGGTATGAAGAAATACAGCTTGGGTAGATGCTCTCTACAGAAAGCAGCCACTCACTCGAAGTACGTGCTGGGGGCACAGGTTTAAGCAACAAGGATTTTGTGAAGAAACTGGACACAAATGGCAGAACTGGGGCATCCCAGAGCACTCCAAGATTGAAATACACGTGGGAGTCATGTTTAGATTTTTTTCAAAACCTCAGGTGCATTGCTTGTAATCTACACTTGATAAGTGGCAGAGAGAAAAATGGGATCTCTTTAGGGTCACATATTTATTGCAAAAGCTTGGCAGTTAGGATGCAGAGTGGGATGGAAATGCCAAAGTTCAGGTTTCCTAAAAGTCTTTCTGTGGTGAGGTCCAGGCTTCTGTTATCTTTGAGGTTTGCACTGTGAAGTTAATGTCATAGATTCTGGGAAAGCTTATGGAGACAACTTCATGCTGGAGCTTTGAATCTTCAGGTGCTTGCAACCTTTGATGGTCTGAGGAGGAGTGGATTGAAAGTTTTATTTGAGCTGAGACCTTTAGTATGGATTTTTCTTTATTTATAATGTACTTTTTCTTCCAGATAGGATATATTTTTATTGTTATTATTTTCAAAAGCTCTACTGTAAATTCTCCTCTTTTGCATCACTGCACAGTTCCAGCAATGGCTGTAATAATAATGTAAGAAGGGGAAACAAATAGGTGAAACTGTGCAAAGTGTTAAAAGAAGTGAAGACAAATAGCTCTCATGGGGAGGAGTTCTTGGAAGAAAAACATTCTTTTCCAAAGAGTTATCACTGGCTCATTGCAGATAACCTTTTGCTTTGACAATCTGGAAAGGATCTTTATGCCCCAAGGGAAGCACTGTATCCTGAAAGCTTTTCTGAGCTCAGAGGCTGCTCAGATGCTGTCAATACACAAGTTACCTATATCTTTTTATTTACATTGAAGTGGAGGGGCAAGGCAGAAAGCCCTTATCAAGGGCTTCGAGGAGAAGCATGCAAGACCAAGAAAACTAATTCTTGATATGTGCTCCTTAGTGACATCACCTAAGGAAGCAGTGATGTGTTGTTTTTCATTTTCCAGCATTCATACAGAAAAAACTCATTGAAAATGCCAATTCTGTGACAAAATGAAAAGCTGGTGGTCTCAGTATCTGACAATTAATTTATCTGCTATTGATTTGTAGGCATGGCACATTTGGGTTACAGGCGTGGGTTGCTTATGCTGTCACCATGCAGTCTCTGGTGGGAAAATGAACACTCCTGTAAGAATCTTTTCAGTTTATAGTTCCTTGTAATAAATAATTTTGCTGGACCGATAATAGGCCATTATGATCAGCATCACTCAGCTTAGCAGCTCCCATTCCTTGGCAAAGGCTCTGGTTGCATAATTCTTTCAGTCCCTTTTATATCATTGGAATACTGAACTGTAAATTGACTCACAGTTAAAATTCGTCTCCTTCAGGACCCTGCTTCTCTGGGGGGTCGTCATCTTCTTCTGCTTAGATCTAGGTTAGTTCTCTGGCAAACCCATATACCATACCTTTTTGGTGTCAACTGGAGTAAGGCTCCATTAGGGAATTTGATAACTGTCTCAGCCACCTGACCCTCTGGACTATAAAATGCTTGGCTTTGATCGGCTTCTTTAGCAGTTGGTTTCCTTGTTTGGTATTTTCATGTAGATCTGTATCTGTGAAACCTGTGAAGAAATGGTGAATGTGGCTGTTCAGGGAATCAGAGCTGCCTGTGGCAAATATGAAGAGCAGGTCAAAATTGGTGTATATTCACCACTTAGGCTCAATTCTCATTTAATTTAGAGGACTTTTTGCTAAAGATTAACCACCCTGAATTCCGTTTAATGACAAATGCAGAGATTGTATGTTAGAGAAGCTGATCATGTTTTTACTGAGAAAGACTCAGGGAGTTTAAAAGAGTTTTTACAGCTTTTGCATTAACCATTGGAACTATACATTTTGAACTGTAGCACAAATTTTGTTTCGGAAGTGCCATAATGCAGTTGGAGGAGAAAAAAAAAAGTATGATGAAAACTACAGTTTTCAGTGACTTTTTAGGTGGAAAAAAGACTAAAACTGTTCTTTGACAACCTGGCAGGATGGCTGATCTGAATGCTGCACCTGGCTTTCTGCATATTCATGGGACTACGGTTTGTACCTCCCGGTAATGTAATCGGTGCTAAGCAAGTTAAGAAAGGAGACAGCTGATGCCATGTGCAGCTGTGATCTGAAATTACAAATTTGTCACCTTACCCTCACTTGAGTAGTTTCCTAACTCCAAAAGTTTGGCATCCAATTCGGTGGTTCTGCTTGAGAAATAAGATATTACTCATTATAATCAAGGTGACCACTCCAGCTGATGTAATAGTAGGAACGTGAAGACTCGCCTGACTCCTGGGCTCACGAGTACTCGAATCTCATCTAGTCCTTGAGCAAGCTGAAAGCTGGCTCCTGTTTAAAACAGTTTGAATGCTCTGCTTAGACATAACATAACCTGGTAGTAGTCCTCTTATTTGCATTCTCCATTCCTTTCTAAAAGATGATGACTGGGTTACATCCTATTCTGTGGTGAGAAATCTTTGAGACACTAAGGATGTAAATATTTAACTTAAAAAAAAAAAAATGTCGTGAGACTGCTGTGTATCAGTGCATTTCAGCTCTTGGGATCTCACTGAGCAGATTTCATAACCCAGTTAATCGAACTGTTTGTTTTCAGTGATTATTTGGATGGCGAAAAAAAAAGGTGTTCATTTGATATGTATAGATGAACAAAGCAGTATGAATTATCATTTGAATCCTTGTCATTTTATCCTTATAAAAATTAAAAACTGGATTTCAGTAAGCACAAATTGCTTTCATAGATATTTAATTAGTTTAGGAAAACTGGCAAATTGGAAATAAACTCCTTTGGTCCTTGTAGCACTTGTGAATATTTCACAAGCATAAAGACTAACAGAGTGCTGATGCTGGTGCCAAATATGTTTGAGCCAAGCACAGGCTCAAATTCATAATGAGAGCTTTCCAAGCTGCTCAAATGTTCCTTTTCATATCCGTTTGACATTTTTCTGGCTTGACTTTGTTCTTGCCTGCAAGTTTCTCCTCAGTCTTTAAAATCAGCAGTCTCACAATATTTGGGAAGTAAACACCATGCTTGCAAAGTTACAGTTGAACCAAAGCATTTAGACAAATTTAAATCATGGCCCGACCTCGTGCAGCTTCTCTGCAGAAAGCTAAATTTCTCCCAGAGGACAGAATAGGAAACTAATATGAGTCCTGACATGTAGTGATTTCCAGGAGATGAGACTGGAACCCAGTAGAACAGAATTATTATTAAAGGATTATTTTAATTAATTTCTTGAATTGTTTTATATGTGGAGATGCCGTAGGAGAGGAGGGGATTACAAAGTTATGTACAAATAAAATGGAATAAATGTTTCCTAATCTTTTAAGAAGAATTCTAATTTAATGTTTGATAAATGTATCAATCCTGCCATAGCTGTAATGCTTACTGCATGAGAGCTGACATTGAGTTTGTTGTGGTGCTAGTACGTACAATACTTTCAGCTGAACTTTAAAATTACTTTAATATGGTTTGTACTGAAAGTAATTTCCTTTTATCTTTTTGTTTAACCTGAAGTGTTTTGTTTTTTTCAAATGGGAGTTAGAGGAAAAAAAACTTCAACTGATTTTTTTTTTTCATTGTCCCCAGATGAATCTAAATGATGCCATGAACAATATTAATGATTTTCATCTTTGATCTGTTTTGTTGACAGATATTGACAAAAAAACATCTTCAGGTACACTTGCAAAGTGCAATACATGTATGTAATATCCACAATCATTCAGCAATTTAACATAAATGAGGTTTTTTTAACAGTTTTGCCATGTATAGTATGTATCTTAGAATACAAACCTGGGCTTGAATTAGTGAGAAACTTAAGTGAAAATATGTCATATATATATATATCTATCTCTCTGTATAGAGATATATACATAGATGTATAAAATAATTGGCATTTTAATGAACAACTTAGCATGAACCTACTGTGTTTTCCCTGTGTGTGTTGTTGTTCCCTTTCCTAATACTCAGTAATAGTTCTTCAGTACTGGAGCTGAAGCATCAGTTTGGCCTTCCTGACTGCTGGAATTCTCTGAGAATATGAAAACCAGTTCTAGATGATTATTTTTAAACTGACATTTGATGTTCACAAAAGGATATTATTTGAAAGATAATTTTTTTATTATTGGGGTTGCTGATATGAATCTTGGACTTCCCAAAACATGATTCTGTAGGCAAGTAAAGTCATATCACTTCAGTCACGTTCATCTGAGTAAGCTCTGGCTACATAACAAGCTTTAGCAAGCTTTGTAAATTTTTTGAGATTGTGCGCATTGTTCACCAGATGACTGAACTAGAGTTCACTTAATTGATTTTTACCCCAAAGTTTATGGTGGAAGCTTGTTTTCTGGGTTTTTTTTCTGCTTAGACTATGAAAGTATTTAATTAGATTTACTGCTTGGCTCTAGATGAGGGATTCTTGTTGTAAATCATCTGTCTAGGCCCAATACCTTTGAAATTTTCCTCCTCTAAACTGAATCCCCCCAGGCTTCCTGTCATATGTCTTCATAACCCCTTTGGTGTGTCAGTTTGCAATCCTGGTTACCAGAGCTGGAAGTATCACTTTTGCTCTTGGAAAAAGTGTCACATTCTGTATTAGAGACAGCCCTGACTAAATCCTTGGTGTCATTTAATAAAATACCTGAGGGGTGCTACTTCACTGAAGTGCTTGGGCTCAATGAAAACAATTGGGGTGCATTCCCAGCTGGACCTATTTGGTCTGTAAATGTACTCAAAAACCAGCCTTGACAAAAGCCTTAAAGGCTGTTTCAGTGACTCTTCCAAGACATTCTTGTTTGTGCTGGAAGAAGCAGTCACATGCAAAATTCATAGGACCATCTTTGCAAAAGCAGTGCTCCTTTCTCTGCACAGATTTATTGTTGGAGCTGACCTTAAGGTAGCTGTAAATTCTAGTGATCCTTAGCCTGTCTGGAGAAATGATTGGGAACATGAGCTTTTAGCTGCATCCTCCCCCTGCATACCCATGAACTGTTGCCATCAGAGTTTCCTGATTCCCTGTGTCCATTTTGGCAAAGTAGCACAAGTAGGCAGCTGACCTGGGAAGATGAAGGACACACAACCTCAGTAGATACATCACTGGTTTTCTTCTCACTGAAAGTGTGAAATTCCTCCCATTGCAAGTCCTGTTCACTCACCAGCCTCCCCCACAACTTCTTGACAGTAGAATCTTGTTAATGTGGGATCCTGTTCCTATTTTTAGAGCCTTATCTTTTTAACATTCATCTATTAGAAGGTTTTTTAATATTTTTTAATTTTTTTTGATCAATACAGAAAATTAGTAACTGTGGGCTATAGGGTTCTAGCAGTTCTTTACAGCACATCAGATGTAGGAACAGATGAAAACTGTAAGAAACAAAGCTAACAGTTTAGTATATGTTGCACTTTTAATTAATGGTTTAAAAACAAAGCTACTGAAGTGAGTAATTTACATTTAGATATCAAATTAAACTTCAAAAAATCAATAGAAAGTTTTTATCTTTCCGTATTAAAGATTGATTATTTTCCTCTGGCATTTACAAAGAGGCAGTGTTTTGGTAAAAATCTTAACTGAGAAGAATGAGAAGCAATGCAGATCTGAATCTTAATACTGCAGTTCAGAACTACATCCTCTTTCATGTTATACTGGAGCAGTTTTTAAACTCCTGATGAATTTGTGGAGTCTTACATTCCATACAAGTCAAAATCAGCACAAATAAAAAAATGAATGAAGAATGCAAGAAAAAATAATGAAGAGGTTTTTGTACGCAGCATAATATAAAACCCCCTACATTTTATAAAGCTCTATGACACTATTAACTTTAAACCTTGATGATTTTTACAAAGGTTTTTGTTGAATGTTTGAGGGGACAAAACTGTTCAATTGATTGATAATGAACCTTACAGTATAAAGATTTAATCTGGCAAACTCTGCTCTTGCTTATTTTCTGAAGATGTCAGAACTTTCTGTAGTTATCTTGATTTCCAAACAAGTTTAATGTAAGTATTTCCTGTTAATTGATTTCTATTCTTGATGGGAAAGATGAGTGAAAATAATTTGAAAGAGCTTTTCATTAATTGCTGCGTAGATGTGCTATGTACTTTGTATAAATAGACTATCTTGCTCATCTAGCTCTTCAGATTTGAAAAATGCCAGTCAGATAGTATTGAATTAAATTTAATTATTAAATAATATTATGTAATCCATGCAGAATGGCTGGTCTGTGGTAGATAATATTATTTGCTTGTAACCCATGTTTCCTGTAACTATTTTAAAGCAGTCTACAGCGAAGATTCAGAAATCAGAAATGATAGCAAGATAATTTTTTAAAAGGCTTGATATGAATCAAAAAACTAGGAGTTTAAGGTGCAGTAATTCAATTTAATTCTAATGACAGTAATTTTTTTCTGCTGCTTCTAGAGGATTAACCCGTATGGTTGAGGCTATGATATCCTTTGGATGCAAGTGTGCTTTTCCTACTGGAGTCAACGTGTTACATACACCGAAGAGCAGAATTAGTCATGGAAATGCTCAGCATAGGGCTAGAGCTTTTGTTGCTATTTAATCTGCCTTAGTAGAAATAAAACATACCCTACACCTTGCGCAGTGTGGGGTGGGCTGGCAGGATCTGCTGCTGCAAGGGCTGTGAGCGGAGGCAACGGAGTCCAGGGGGCTTCTAAACTAGTCCCAGGGTAATTGCTGTGCTACAGAGCCTCGCCTGAATGTTTGTTGAAAGTTTCAGAACGAGCCCTGCATGAATTGCAGAAGGAACTTTTCCTTGCATTTACAGAGAAGGTTGTGCAGGTCAGTTTTGTAAACCACTCGTTTATCATCATAAGATCTGAGGCAATACTGGCTGCACATGAAGACAAGACATGAAACTTAGTGGTCTCATATGGTGATACATCTAGTTATAAAATGGTCTTTTATTTTCTTAGTCTGTTGCCTTTTTTCTGCAAACCAGGCTATTTAGCCAGGTCTCTGTATGGAATGTGATGGCCAAAGTACATTTTGGTGATTTGTTTTTGATAGATTTTTGACTATATAAATAGTGTTCAGTGTGCTTATTGTACGAATTTCTTTTTTAACTCTTCCTGTAGTAAGGCTGTGGCAGATTCCATTTATCTTGTTTCTATCACATGGGGATTTCAAGAATGGGAAATATTGTGTGTTACTAGAACTTGCTTTACAAGCAGTATGGATAGTGGTCTTACTTTGTTTTCTTTGCATAACACAACTACTTATAGCAACTTCTGTGTGTATAGTTCGTCTTTTTTTTTTTTTTTGAGGACTGAATCTACTAATAGAAAACTAACAAATATGTTCAAAAAGTAAGCTTTTAGAATAGCAATACAGTTGCTCAAATTCTTTTTCCACATCAAGTTTATACAAAGTAGTGTGAGGTACTTGGGTTGCAATCCACTCACTGGCAGCTGTTTGAAGTGCATCAACTTGTTGGTTCTTCAGAATTATTGATACTTCAAGTATAAAAGTACAAAATCTGAGAGAGATGAGGTTCTGAGATTATTACTCCATATGTTATTTTGTACAGCCTTGTAAGTCCAGTGGTGTACTCTTTCCAAAGTATGCCACTACAGAAAGCTACGGTATGGAATCCAGTATGGAATTCAGCACAGCAAAATGAAAGCAGTGTGGATTTCAGAACAGGTTGCCAGTGTTCCAAACACGTTAAATCTTGGCAGCATCCTGGAATTAGGATACAAATGCTAATGAGGGCCACTTGAGTGGAACTGCTAAGATGAAAACCAAAACCTGTGAGATTGCAATTATGAAAACTGGCAAACTGTGAGATCAGAAATAAGCAACTGTGACTCCCAGTACCCATGGAATGGTTTAGAAAAAACATACTCTGGAAATTCTACAATATCCTGTGTCCTACTTAAAACCAGCTTCTTTGAATCTGAAGAATTTATTTTACATGTGGAAGCACTGGACCAAAGCACATAGAGACGCTGCACTTGAAGTTTTTGTCCTGTTACTTTGCATGGAGTTAGAATGTTCTCTTGAGCTTCTGAGCAGTCCCAAAGAAATCCCAAGACCAGGGATTCGGGGTGGGCCAGGACTGTCGGGTTCCCATCAGTGTGTGTCAATGCTACGGTGGTTTAAACAGGACTGGAGGGAAAGGATATTTCATTGGTATGACTGTAATGTGTGTGTGTGTGTCACAGAAGAGAAGTCTTAGAGTAGATATCACTGGCTACTCCCACATGTTACGGTTAAGTGACAATGATAATGGAGTAGTGGCACCAGTACAGCTTGTTGTATGCCTTTAAGATACGCTTTCAATATAACCAAATGCTGTTTGTATTTTTCCTGTGAAAAGTGATGATATGAGTGGGATAATGGGCCAGGTGACCTTCAAAAGTCTCTTTCAGCATGATTGATTCTGATTACTTTTGTACAGTTTTTCTTTGAGTGTATGTTCATTCAAACTTTTCATAGTATGACGTGTGTATATTGTTTTGCAAGCCATAGACCTCCTGCTTTGTGAAGACCTTGGAGAGAAAGGACACTAATTGAAATGGCCATGAAATGGATTTTGAAGTGGATCGATTTTTTTGCTGGGTTTTGACATACTTTTTAGTGCCGCTAGCATGAGAGTGATGGTTGTTTCTAGCAACTATCAAGGGCCCAGGCTCTGCTAGAGTCACTTTGAGAGGCTGCCTTTGACCTCAAAGACTGAAAGTCCCAGGGAAGAAAAAAATGTAATTTGGTCTACAGTTTTATACTCATTAGCCAAGAGTGAATCCTCCCAAAGCAATTTATGAAAGATAATGAAACAACTTAATTTGCCATCAAGTTGCTTCAATTTGCATTCTTCTCAGTTGCACTCAGTCTCAATAAAATTGGATCATTATTTATCTCTAATTTTAATTCTTAAACCAAATTGTTTACCAGAAGTAATTTTTACTGTCTCTCTCTCCAACAACAATCTATTAAGCACAGTGTAAACACTAAAAATAAATCAAAAGCAAATTGAAGCTCTTGCTGACTTATTGAACTTGTAGTTTCTTCATATAGCACCTCTTACGCAAGGCCAAGAGACTCAATTATTTGCAGTTAATTGTATGGCACTGAAAGAATTTAACCTCCTAGAAACCCCGAAGTGGGGAGGCACTGTACGTGGAGAGCTCGTACCAGGTGGAACAGTGAGACTTGACTCGTTCTAGTGGGCTGACAATATAATGTAGAAGCAAAGAGTGCAGAGGTGGTTCAGATACATGAACTGAGGGTTGGGGGGGAAATGAATGTTATGGATTCTGAGAGGCCTGTGGAAGGTGGTTGGGATAAGTCTGCCTGTCTTCTACCCTAGGCAACCTCATGCTTTGTCCAAGTCCAGTCATATCTGGGCTTGCAACACAGTGCTATGGTGTCTTCACTGTCTTACGTGACTTTTGTTCCTGCTAATTTTTTTCCCTGTGTATTTGACTAGGTAGAACTGTAGGTAGTAAGGAACGTATAGGCTGCTTTCTCAATCTATTGCTACCGTGTGATTATGTGTATGAGACACTAAAATTATGCCAAAATTCAGGGAACTGTTATGATGTGAATATTTTTTTACATGTGCCACAGTAACTGTACAGGTTTTCTCCACTGACAGTGGTATGGTACAAGGGAAAAGGGTTTGTGGTACTCAGTTCCAGCAGTAAATACTGGTTTAATGTAAATCACTGATGTAGGCTTATTGGCCACAACGTGTCTTTATAGATAAATGTATTCAAATAGCACAATCACATAATTAGACTATTAAATACAAGTGGTTGCACAGTTCACAGAATCATTTTCACAGTGTAGAATCCTTGCTTTTTAACATTTTAAAACAAAACAAACAAAAAACCAAAAAACCCCAATGCTCTCCCCCTAAAAGACCCCCAAAATAGCAAAGCACCTAAACAACACAAATTCCCTTACTAGTTCAGTTAGATAAAAGGAATAAATGGGTTAACGTTCTGAAAACTGTGAATGTCTGAGTCAGAGCAGGGTGCTTTACATATCTGCAGTAGATTTACTATTCATAAAGATGGGATTCCTAGAACACAGCAGTAGAGGAATTACTGCATTAGGATCATGCATATTAGTTACCAACCTGAGGAAAAAAAACGCAGGGTGATGAAATGGCAAAGCCTGCAGAGCTGGTAGTAACTGTGCTGCATTTCTGTACTCAACTGACCAAGGCAGTTGTGTTGCTCTAAATTAAAATGGGTTTAGGAAAAGAAGATGTAGGAGGCAAAGTTTGGAACATTCTGAGTTTGGAAGGCTTATGTTGCCTTTTATATGATTGACAGGCTAGACTGCCTGAGCCATAATGTGATATGATCATTGCTATTTTAGTCACATTGAATTATCCTTTTAAAAAGAGAGGGGTGGTGAACAAATGTAGCTAAATAGTAAGACATGTTTCATTATAGTAAAGTTCATATACTCTGAATAATTACCTTATTTTCATTAGTCAAGTAACATATTTTAGCACAGTATTATGCACAGGGAAATGTAACCTCATTTATTAGTTGCAAATAGTGGTAATCTAAGTGCCTACAAACCTGCATTAATAAAAATAAGCATTCAGCTATTACTATATTAACTGTTATTAAAATAAAAAAAGTACATTGAATACTAAAAATATTTGAAATAGATAGGAAATGTGATATGCACATTTTAAAATCAGCTCTCACTTTACATGCTTTTAAAACCACCTATTTTGTACACTTGCATTGTTTTCCTCATCTCACTCCCTATTTATTTATCCTCTTCTAGACAGAAAGTATTTAAAGAAAAAAGCAAATTTCTAGAAAACAAACTGTTTCAAGCCTGGAGAAAATGGAAACACTGAAACCATAACTACACTCTGTATACACCATCTTGTGTTTGACAGGTGGACCAGGAGACAGAAAAGAGCTCTGGAAGGCTTTTAAAGTGTCACATACCATGATTTAGAGCCCAAGCTTGGCATGAGCCCTGATTCTTGCTCTGCACAGGCAAATCAAGTAAAGTTTTTGCATTGCAGCTGTTTATCCCTTTGGAAGCTTCTTTCTCTAAAGTCACAGAAAACTGGTATAATCAGGGAAGGAGTACAGAGAGGTGATCCTAATGGAGGATTAATTTTAAGCAGAACTCTAGCAAGACGAAAGAAATAGGTTCTCATGCTGAATATGAAGCAGGGAATCGATCATGCATTTGTAGCTTCAGTTCAAGTGTCGAGTATGGTATTTACGATAAATGTTTGGTCATAAGTTCCTTCTTCTCATCCCTATTTAATGGAGCAGGATTTTGGTTCAGTTTTGCAAGTGGTGATTCTGAGAGAGGTCATTGCCCTGAAAATCAGAGGCTCCTTAATGTTAATTTCTGAGAATTAATGTATTCCGGAATAACTAAGAATGAGAATGGTTGAAGTGAATCTCAAGGGGGAGGGAATTTCAGTAGAAAGATAGAAGGAAAAATTATTGAGTCCCAGTAGCAAGTAGCTGGAATATAGTTTAAAACCATATTTTTGGTCAAACTACTGATACCAAAAATACAGTCAGCCTGTTTGTTCCAAATTAGAAAACTCGAGCTATTAGGACAATTCACTGGGTGAAACCTGGAGGGGTGAGTTCTTCACCCCAGGCTGGAGGGAGACATTAGGAATTCTCTTGGGAGGTGTCGCAGAGCTCTTAACTGTTTGTAGAGATTTTTGTACCTAGCCCTAAACCCTTCTGCTTCTAGCTTGAACTTGCCATCAAATTTGTGAAAAAACTTTTGCAAAAAAAAAAATCTATGCGGAAGGCTTCGGGGAGTACTCTGAGCAAAAATTGCATAAATTACTATTTTTAAATCTGTGGTTTCTGCAAGCGATCTGTAAGCAAATCATTAACAATGTTGTTGGTTTTTTCATCAGTGAGAATTTCCTCGTTTAAATCCGCAACCTTGCTATTTTCATAATTGACTCTTAAAGTTAAAACCACCGAAGTTTCATGATATTTTCAGTCATGCTTTTTTTAATTTACAGCAGAAGTCAGCAGCTCACACATTTTCTGCAGATCAGTTTATCGTTAGTCTTCAGCTTTTGAGCTTTTGACATGAATTGGGAAATGGAAAAAGAAATTGAAGATTACTGTTCAACAATTTTTTGAGACAACAAAAACAACACTGTTCAGTATTCAGGTCCCTTGTAACGATTAGTAATATAGGTGCAAATGTATAGGCAGTGAAAAATATGTGTATGTGCAGAGCACTCAGAGACACTGCGTATGTACAGCTTGGCAGTTACTGTGTGTGCCAATTGGTCTTCCATGCAACGCAGGCTTTGTTAAAAGAATGTGAAATTCCACAGAGAATAGGCACTATTAAGTAATTACATCCATTAGCATGAAGGACACTTGGCTTTATCTCGTTCTCATCCCTTTTCTTGGAGAGGCAAAATGATTATCTCATAACTACCTGACTTGCATTGTCATATCTTATTACTTGACCAATTTAACAACATGCAGGGCAAATATACTACAAAGCCAAAGCTCTGGATGTTAATTAGTTAGAAGTAGATAAGGAAAAGAACCTTTTAAGGCTGAAAGAATTTGTGTCTCAGAAGGGAAGCACCATTTTACAGAAATGGGATATTTCTTATTTAGGAAACATTTGTAAAATCTTTGTATTACAGAAAGAAATATTGACTTTTCACTGACTTTGTGTGGGCAGTATATTTCCTCCAGCTCCTTAAAATCTCTAATAATAATTTCTGTAGCAAGATCCATTTTTATACTGCGCTGCAACTGCCTCTGGTAATGATTAGGTGTTTTCATGGTAGTGATAAGGACAGCAGAAGATATGACTGTGTGACTAGTCCAGTCACAGAGATAATGAGTGTGTACAAGTACACTAATATGACTTTTTTTTTTTACCTACGATCATCATCATCTATCTTAAGATACCTAAACAAAACACTGAATTAGCACTAAAGTGCCTAGAGACTTTTTGTTGTTCAAAGAAAAGTTATTTCTAGTGAGTGATCCAGCCACACAAAATTGATTGGTTTTAAGCAAACCTAATTCCTTGGTTTAATTTAAAAAAAAAGCTTCATTAAACAAGTCACAATATACGAACAGATCAATACCACATTAAGCAATGATGTATTCTTTTCTGTATTTCAATGTTCTTATGTTAGTGCATCAGACCTTTTATGGGAAGGGCTGGTTTTATGCTAAAGGAAATAAATTCACTTATGGTATGTAAAAAATGCCATCTGACAGCATATCAAGTTGTGAAATGGAGCAGAGGCAAATATATACAATGGAGAATGACTTTGCTACCCTAGAAAAAACTTGCAGCAATTGCAAGCTGTGCCAAACCAAACATCCCTGTTCACTAATAGTCACCTGATAAGAAGCTGTGCAACTGCATGTTGTGAAACCAGTAGCTCAGGCTCAGGAAATGTTATTTAGCATGGTAATTAAATAACTATTTCTTCTGTTATTACCATTATTTTCTCAATTGCCCTGAGAAATACTGCAGAGGACATTATCTCTTGCGAATTATGATTAAACCATTTTAAGGGCATTACTTTAGATGCAAATATAACAGAGTAATATGGGCAAATATGCTAGTTTATGATCAGAATAATTGTAGTTTTATTTGTTTTTCAGTTTATTAGTTTAATTGTCTTATTAATCCCTGGCTGACTAGTTACTTTGTGTTATTGGATATAACTTCAATAAGATATTATATTAGCAACTTTGAACATTTCATTCAGATAGCCTTTCACCTGAAAGGTAACAGGCAATTATTTAATGTATTCCAGTAATTTATTCTTTTTTGTACCTTTGTTACCCATATTATCCATATACTATGGTAGCTTTCAGTCTGTTCTGGAAGGATACATACACAGTAATTGTACTGATTCCTGTCGAAGGGTACAATGAGGGCTCTTTTCTCACAGTCCTGCTAGTTTCCCAGAGCACTTTATCTTATCAGGCATATACTTAGAACAATCCTGCACTCCTGATTCCCTGGCCTCTTAATTGCAACTCTGTAATAAACAGGTTTTGTCTGTACTCTAATAAAACGTAGCACATCTCAATAAGTACACATCACAGTGGATCATCCATCTGTTAAATACAGTTGGTATGATTTTTTTGTTCTGATACAGAAGGCCTTTAATCTGCAGAATTGCTTCTAGATAGCTGCAATTTCATTTTCTCTTTAAAGCAGAAGTAGCTGTTTTTTTCAAGGGTTTGCAATTGTACGTCTTGAATGATCAGTAGTTGGAACCAATCGTTTAGGTTGGAAAATACCTCTAAGACCACTGAGTTCAACCCTTAACCCAGTACTGCCAACTCCACCACTAAATTGTGTCCTCAGTGCGTCTTTTAAATGTCTCCAGGGCTGATGACTCGATTACTTCCTTGGGCAACCTGTTCCAATACTTGACAACACTTTTGGGAAAGAAGTTTTCCCTCATGTTCAGTCTAAACCTCCTCCGATACAACTCGATGCCACTTCCTCTCATCCTGTCACTTGCTACCTGGGAGAAGAGGCCAACCCCCACCTGGCTACAGCCTCCCTTCAGGGAGTTATAGGGAGTGATGAGGTCCCTCCTGAGCCTCCTCTTCTCCAGGCTGAACACCCCCAGCTCCCTCAGCTGCTCCTCATCAGACTTGTGCTCCAGCCCCTTCACCAGTTCTGCTGCCCTTCTCTGGAGTCAATCCAGTGCCTCACTGTCTTCCTTGGAGCCCAAACCTGAACACAAGACCTGAAGTGCAGCCTCACCTGTGCTGAGTACAGGGCAGGAGGACAATCACTGCCCTGACAATGCTGACCCCACTATTCTCTGACCAAGAACTATTCTGTTCTTGGCCACCTGGGCACGTGCTGGCTTGTGTTCAGCCAGCTGTTGACCAACCCCTCCGGGTCCTTTTCCACTGGGCATCTTTCCAGCCACTCTGCCCCCAGCCTGTAGTGCTGGGTGGGGTTGTTCTGACCCAAGTGCAAAACTTGGCACTTCATCTTGTTGACCCTCATACACTTGACCTCAGCATGTCCAGATCTCTCTGTAGTCTTCAAGCTGGATACTTGACTACCAGTGATTTGTGTTCAGTTCTGGGAGTTTTCGACACATTGTGCACAGGTTGTATCGCTGTCTCACACTTAAACTGTACGTCATAGGAGACACCTCGTACCCAACTCCAGCTCACACAACAAGTTCTGATGACAAGTCGGTAACAGGCCCCTTGGGCCAGAATTGGGTCTCATGCAGTTGGCATATGACATAGTCAGGCTGTGGCTTCCTACCTGTAGTGATAACATTGGTTGTATTAAACCACCAGCTAGAAAAGTTGAGGATTGTGTTTGTGTTTGGTGTCAAAAGAAGCTCAAAATCAAAATCTGCCCTACTCTAATATCACACCTATTGATGTTAAGTGTGCAGGAAGCTCCAGCAGAATTAAACATCAGAGTTCTAAAACAGTGGAGTTTCAGAGTAGTATCTTGGCAAAAAGGGATTGTCTCAGCCCTAAATGTGAAAACGGATGAGTACGGGAGTCTGCAGAGGCAATTTCATTTCTCTAGATGACACCAGTTAGCCTTTTAATGAAACAGTATGTGTGCTTCTGGTGTGCTTGAGAAAAGGTACAGAAAATAATTGTGCAGTTCAAAAAAAGTTGCCTCTTCATTTTTCTAGCTAGTTAGAGTTCTTCAAGTTAAATTTACCTTTTGGACACTATCTTTTCTTTTTTTTTCCTTTCGTTCAGCAGCAGAGTAAGAGGTAGGAAAAATATCCCATAAGTCTGTCTGAAAGAAAATGTCACAATTGTCAGTACTTGAAATGAAACAAAAAAATATACAAGGTTTCTGTGTAATTGCTTTCTATAATGGTGATGGTGAGTAACCATTGGAACAGAAACCCTAAAGGAATTGCTATCTTCCCTTTTGGTTAAAATTTAAACTACTTATGTTTGGATGATTGCTTTCCTTTAGGAACAACTTATTAGACTGCATACAAGTAAATGAATTAAATATAGTAGTTTTTCATGTACAGTAAATTAGTCCTTCATGTGCAGTAATTACTTCTTGATCCATACTTTTAAGTGAAATGCTATTGCCTAATACTAGGGATGTAAACTGTTAAAGAACACAGGTCTAAGAGGAGTAAAATATTCAGAAAAAAAATTTCAAGGCTCCAAATACTGCATTTCTGAGGAAGGAAATGTTTAGTCAAAGGAGGAAGTTAAATATAAAACCAAGGAAAGAAATGGAAGAAACATTCTAAAAAAATCTATCTGAAATATCACGAAGATATTACTAGACAATGTACATAATGGTCTATTGTACTCTTAAGACTGTTGGGATAGGTTGAAAAGCTATATTCATTGGTAAAACAGAGGCAAGGTAGATGGTAATTGCAGATAATGGGCTAAAACCAAAATAAAACAGTCTGGTTTTTGAATAAAATGTTTAAAACCCACAGAGAAAAGCAGTAATTGAAACAAAACCCATTTCCAACTTACACATTTGAATAGTGGAATAAAATTATCCTAATCTAACATATCTGCTTTATTGTGCTTTTCTGTTCATTATGCTGCATGCATAAGTATGAGACGGTTATTATCCCTTTGATAATAGTCCCTACTTATCTGCTTCAAATTGGTATGCTCTTTCTGAGGACTGCAAATGCTGCCTTTTGAAGGATCTTATATACCAAATGAGTTTTCTCTGCTTGTTATATTGTATTTTAATTTAGTTTTTGTTTACATCATGTAAAATGTATTGCAAATGATATTTACTAAGTTGTATTATAGGTTATTTGATGCCTATGTATTTCTTGGTACCTCCCACATAATCTCTGGAGAATTCCATATCCATTTCCTAAGAATTATGCTGCAGAATAAGAGATGGTCATGACTGGCATCCTATCTCTAGTCAAGAAGCAAAACTGAACATTCCAGAGAAAGATGCAGAGTGTGCTCACAGCACACCTAATTATGGGCCTGGGAGCTAATTGCTTTGGGAACTGTAGTTGGTGATCATTTCATGTAAGTGGTAATAGTGCTGTTGCGATTTTCACATTACTTATTCCTGTGTCTAACATTAGGGGTTTTTTAGGGGGTAAGATTTTTTTTCCTGCTAAATGTTACTACTTCAGAGTCCTGTCTGAGTGTTCAGTGGTTTGCTAACATACATTAAATACTGGTCTCACGGTGAGACACGAGTTGGTATTTGCAGGGAGTTCCAGAAGCATCTGAAGTATTTATTGTGACATGTTTTATGCCCTGAATTAAAAAATCGGCTCATCAGTCTAATGCCTAGCTGTTGTTAAGTTGGGCCTTAAAGAGCTATTATGATCACGTCTCAATGTGACACAGATCTAAAAATAGCTTGTGCAATTCTGCAAAGCTTAAATGATTATCCTATCCCAGAATCATGGCATTATTTAGGTTGGAAAAGACCTTTAAGGTGGAGTCTAACAGCCTAACACTGCCAAGTCTACCTCTAAACCATGTTGCTGAGCTCCACATCAACTTTTTAAATACCACCAGGGTTAATGACTCAACCACTTCCATGGGCAGCCTTTCGGTGATATTCAGTCAGAGAATTACAGGTAAGGTCACTTTTAAAATTTAATTAGGCTACACCTGGATGAGTTGATAAAAACTTACCCTAGTGCCTTCAACCCCTCTCCTTTTTTCACTCTTGTTCTTAGTTTTTATGTACTTCAGTGACCCCTGAAATACTTTCTCTTACAGAGTTTCAGCTTGTGGGCCAGAGAAAGCCTTTCTTTGCCTCCCATGTTAAATTAGCCCCAAGACATTTGGTCAGAGTTCTCACTAGTGAGACAGGAATTTGAGCACCCTTGGGCAAAAAAGTAGATACAAATTTTGATCTTCTTTACCAAAGTTTCCTGCAAAAACTAGACTATTACACAAAAGTTTGCGGTTTGTTGTTTTGTTTTATTTTGTTTTGTTTTTTCCATTTGTAAAGAAAGCTGCATTTGTCTGGTCCTCCGAGGAGTAACACGTGAACCTCTGTCAGCTGAAGGCATAAACTGGGCACTGAATTCCTGCATGAAACTTGCCAGAACTGAGTTTCTCTAGGCATATCTCTGGGCATAACCAAAATTAAATTTTCAGGCCTGGAGGGATGAGACTGAAAAAGACTGAAAGAAAAATGGAGTGCATATATTGTAGGTATGATGAGGGTAGACAACATTTTACTGGGGACAGGGTGGCAGAGGTTCCCTTTCTCTTTTCTTAAGTTGTGACTAGAAGTTTATTTTAATCACCAAAGAGGATATTTTTGAATGGGTTATTCTGTGAATCAGTGGAACCATAAGAGCTTGAATTCAGTATATTAAAATGCTAGTGCATTGTCCCTACTTTACATTTTTTTTAGAGTGAAATAGAGTTGCAGACAAGCACTAGAAAGTCTGTTATGGCCCAGGCCTCAATACTTTGAGGCTTTTTTTCATGTGTGGTTACACAGGGCATTGTAAGCACCTATTGAACAAGGATTCAGAGGAACAAACTTGCTGAAGAAGTTTGGGTGAGAACCAAGTCAGTTGTCAATGATGCTGAAGGCAACGGTTGCCGTGTTAGACTGGCTCTCACAGAAGCCCGAGTATGAAAGCACAGGTTTGAGAGCTGTAGGTTTCTGACCAGTATTGGGTGCTCAGCTAAAAGCACCGTGACTCAGAGTGTAAGGGACAACAGACTTTGGATCCATGACTTGGATTTCTGCCAAAATTTAGGTGTGTGCAGAAGTCAGTCCTCAGGTTTTGTGGCTTACTTTTAGATATAGAACATCTAAAATCTCCTTTAAATATACTTTAAGGTATCTAAGGATCCACTTTTTGGGTCTCATCCTAAGTACTTTGCTAAAGCACAATCATAATTATTGTCAGAAGCACCAATGCTTTTTCAAGATGCCGCATGACCATTTTTATTCTTTAAACATCCGATCAAATTCTACCCTGAAAGCATAGCTGGAAATTTGGCAACCATTCTTGGAGCTATAGTTTATTAAATGAATTCGACAGCTGCAAAGTTTTAGCAGTTTTTATTTTGGAACTATATCAAAAGCTTTGCATTATGTAAATGTGCATCAAAGACTTGTTTAAATTTGATCAGTGATGCATAACCCAGATTTAATCATGGCTGGCTTTCCGCAGTGGCCAAATCCCTATCTCGGTGGGGATGAGCATTGAATCAAATACCATTTAGAGCCGTATTCTGCAAAGTACAGGTCAGTCTCTGAGTAGTGTGAGAATCTTCTCATCTAATCTGACAAGCACTGCAAGTATAGAGGACATAAGAGTGTTGCTTTGGTACACTCTTAAAAACAGTAGACCCACGTTCCTTTAGAGGTTAGTTGTGTTTGGTTTAGAAGAACAAAACCGTCACCCGTTCTCTAACTTTCTACATGTTGACACAACCTTCATGTCCACTTGTACTACACCCTTCTACCTGTTGAACCTTTTGAGATCTCTCAGTGCATTATGGTAAATGTACAGCCACCAGTTTCCAATTTATAAGATCTTCTCTTAATGTTTTACTATAATTCTATTTACTTTGTTACGCTTCTTTTTTTATTTGATGGATGAAAAAAACAGCTTAAAAATTTGAAGTGCTTTGTTGGAAAAAACTTTCTGTTGGAAGGAAGTGATCAGAATGGACTCAGGAAAAGTAACTTTTCCAAACAAATACTGTCTCAGCCTTATGTTGACGTGATGGACTCAGGAAAAGTAACTTTTCCAAACAAATACTGTCTCAGCCTTATGTTGACGTGATTTTTAAAGGGGTAGTGCACAGCTTGTCCAAACCCATTTTCAAGTACTTCAACTTTGGAATGTAAATAAGTGAGAAAGATGATCCTAAAATAAGGTAAATTGAAATAATCCATCTGTACGTGGTGGGTTTATTTGTAGGATCAGTTACCATAAATTAATCATTTTGCTTTTGAACAAGATGGATAAAAAAATGCTACAGCGCATATTGTAGTCTTTGGGTTGGCTGTACTTGCAGAATCAACCAGGTTGGAAAAGACCTCTGAAATCATCAAGTCCAACCCTTGGTCCAACACTGCCATGGTTACCAGACCATGGCACATCCAGTCTCATCTTAAAAACCTCTAGGGACAGAGAATCCACAACCTCCCTGGGCAACCCATTCCCATGTCTGATCACTCTCTCTGTAAAAAATTTCTTCCTAAAATCCAACCTAAACCTCCCTGGCAGAGCTTAAGACACTGCCCTCTTGTCCTACCACTGATTGCCTGTATATCTGTTGTCTCTGCTCTGATGTTTGCAAGTAAGCACAGGGCATGAAGAGGTAGACAGGTGATTTAGTCATCTATGAGCTGTAAACCTGAACATATATGCCAAGCTCTTTCCTAATTTTTCTCTCAGTATTTCCCACTGGTTTATGGCTTCTTAGACCAAACATGTTGACACAAATCACAAATACTTTGTGGTGTACAACTGTTTAATTGGAGATGCTGTGTGTGTGTGTAGACCTGTTATTCCAACAGGAAGGTCTGTTAGCACTTGGTTCACCAAATACACCTGAACTCAGCCTGACCTGTTCTCGCTGCTGAAGCAGCTGGGGCTTGACAAATTATTCTGACTCTGAAATGTTTTTTGGGTAGGCTTGTTTTACTGTCACCTTAGCTTGAGCTCTAGCCTAATCTTTTGCTTAGCTGTTGAAAATAGTTAGAAACTACAAGGATTTTCTTTGTTACTTTTTTTTTTTCCAATAAATAAATAAAAGAGAAAAGAAAATTGTCAGCACTTAAGCAGTTAACTGTGTTAATATCCAGCCAGATGAGATTTATGAGTTAATACTGCATTGAGATGAAAGAGATAATATATACTTTGCCACGTGACTGTTTCAAGCTGTCTGCAGCCTTAGGCAGACATGCTATACATGACACATTTAAAAGGTTATCTCTGTATCTGGAATAATGTTTAGAGCCTCAGGCTCAAATTTGACTATGTTTTGCTTGATATCTACTATGGCAAGGATATAAAGCAGCTATAAACCTGTCTAACCAACCTGTTAATCCCTGTTTATAGCTCTTCTTCAGGTCTAGAATGACGTGAGGTAGTGGGAATAAGGGAAAAATTCTGGTCCTCGGTTCTGTTTGTAAAAGGAATTTTGTAGATTTTTGAAGCACAATGATGTAGAAAGGGAAAAATAATCTGTGATTTATGTAGCAATTTACATGCTTGCATAGGAAAATTATACAGAAGACCCTGCTTGCTCTTTCCTTTTGAATAGTCAGCGGGTGTGCAATCCACTCTGTTTATACACAGATGCAGAGGTCTGTTTCAGTGTCATAAACCCTTGCAGACTGTAACCTGTTGTGTAGTTCCTGTAAACGTTTCTAGTTCAAATAATGACCTATCAATAACAACAATGGACTGAGTAAAGGAAGCTTGTTGGTTAAAGAAGAGTATACATTTGCATATAAAATATTAGGTCCATTTTTCAAAACCAAATGTAATTTATGGGGGAGGGTGAGGGAAGTGTCTATACTCAAAAGCATTTTCCATTGAAGTTTATTCTAAAAAAATGGTACCATGCCAATCTATTATAGTTACATGCTGGGTTGATAAAAAAACTTCGAGTCAAGGATACTTTTTCTGTTTATTATGACAGAGCTTTCAATAGAATGCAGCTTCTGAAATATCCCTCTAATTAAATTTATTTTAACTCTTATTAGCGTATTGCCAGGTGAGAGGGGATTCTAGAAAGGAATAATTCAGTAAGTGAAGGAAAACCAAAGGGGAAAAACAAGTCAGAACTGAAGGTCAGTTTCTTATTCAGAATACTACATGAGTAATATTCTGATGCTTTTTATGCCGTGGATTCAGTGATTCTTATTTCCAATGAAAATCACTAAATCATAACTTATTCTTAAGGGGCCTTGGGAGATTAGTTTTTCATTCTTGCAGGTATAATGGCAAAATCAATGTGACATCTTAGATTGGAAGTGGATGAGAATGGCTTTGTGGGCAACGTGGTATGTTTTTAGGTCTATGCAGTTTCTCTAAGACAACCTTAAACTCTTTCAAGCAAACAAAATACATTGTGATGATTCATGTGTTGACCCATTGCTTAGGTAGTTCTGTTTTTTCCATGTGAACATTAAGGCTCATTAATCACTCATGCTAGCTGAAGTCAGTGGAACTGCAAATCAGAATTTTTGAAAGAGGACTTAGGGAAATATGTATTCTGATAAAACTGGGCTTGGAATAGTCTTGGATGCCTCACTATTATTTGGAAAATCTAAAGTGAAAGTGGAATCTGACTCATCTAATTCCATCTAGGCTCTCACTACAGTCAATTGAAAATGGTGATGATTCCTCCCATGTATCTTGAATGCCTATTTTAGCCTAGAGTTGCATTGAATCAATTCATGAATTTCATGAATAATTGCTGCGCAAATACTAATCATGTAAGGTCTCTTGGAGACACACAACTTGTGTTCAAAATGCTGTATTTCTAATGCAAGTATATACACAGCTGTAGAATTTCTGGTCATGGATTCTTTATGTATTAGTGGTAAATTTGCATATAAGATATAGACACTATTTGTAAGACAGGTCATATCTATGCTGTACAGGATATTGACTATTTAAAAATGCTTGTCTAACTTTATTGCAGTGTTTCATTATGATAGTAGTTAGAATGTGTTTCTGATAATCATTGCTTGAAGTCAAAATGTAGCAGTGAGCGATTGTTTTGCCTTTATACCTGTTTGAGTAGGTTCTTTAAATCGAAGCAAATATTAAGTGCTAAGAATATTTCTAGGTGGTTTAAGCCAATATCCATTGTTCATGACATGAAAACCTCCATTAGGATGATAGGTACTTTCAAAAATGAAATTTAAATATAGGCAGAGCTTTTAAAAATTTGTATTTCACCCTTTTTCTGGATGGTGGTGCTATATTGCTTTACCCTGAATGTATGGTACAGTATTTTGAGTCTCCATGTACAGGCTGTGGGAATCTTTTCTTATGTTAACAGCATACAATGCAATTAGGGTTTTTTATTGAAATAATATGAATGTAATATTCACTTCCAAGGGAATTTCAGTGTTATTTGGCATCAATTAACTTGACATAAAAATCATTTGTTACAATTCCCATGTAAAGTAGAAATATTTATCTTACGTGGCAAATTACGCTTAGCTCTTTTGATTTTTATGTTGATGTAATTTCATTCCGCTGTAACTAATTTAACATTAATTAATGTCCAGATTAGCACTTCAGTGCTAATACATTGACACTGGGAATTGCTAGGATTTTCCTTTTACACAATTTGGTTGGCACATGTTGGGATTAGGGGAACACTGTTTCTTGTTGGAAATCTGAGGGAACTGCCTTTCTGTCATACTCTTGTGTTCTTGAATAACATAGTGGATGGGTTTCTTCATGGTCCATTGATATGCTACAAAATAGGCAGCACTGGCTTCTCTGCAATGTAGGAGTCTCATTCTTACTTGAATTAAACGGTGTGATCATTTGCTAATACCTTTCAAAAATGCAGGATTCACTAAATACATAAGAGCAAGTACACAGCCATTCTGTGTTGTTATTGCTGCTAAGCATAGGGATTCTATGTCAACATTTTTATTCTTGAAGGAAATGTTTCCGTAGTCTTGCTCAAGTTGAAAAGTGGCATCTGATGACTTTCATTATTGTAGACAATAGAAATTTTATAGAGGAAATATGATGGGTTCTATCAACCTGAAATTATTTAACCATTTAACTTGTGTCATATTATGAACTATAATATCCAATATATATAAATAGCAGAGTCATAAACACACATACACTTAATTCAGGAAGATGTTATTGGAAGTCTACCTCAGTTGTGCATCTTCAAGCAGTGGAATTGCTATCAACGACTTTGCAGAAGCAAACTGGGCTGATATGGTCATACTGCACTAGAATCTAATTCACATTTTCTTACATTATGCCAGTTCTGTGCTTATTATTTTAAATTTGCATTTTGTTTCTTTATGAAACAAGTGGAGGCTACTGCAGAAGGACCTGGGACATTCACCTGGGGATTCCTGTGTCAGTACAGAAAGAATTTTATGTATTGGTGAAATAGTTCAAGGTGAGCCTCCACATAGGCCTTTGTTCCACAGCTGCTTGAACAAGCTGTGCTGCCCAGTTGTCTTTGTCCTCCTTGTGAATCTGCCCTTTGTCTTGACTATGAATAGCCTGTGAACATGCTGATGTTTTGAAGGCTGTGTTTGCTATTCAATGAATTTTTTATGCAGACAGGTTTGGGTTTTTTTCTCTGGATTTGTTCATTGCTTGTCCAAGGAATGACTTAGGCTATAGATAAATTCCCCTGGAAATTTACTTCTTGATGATTCAAAGGGTAGGGATGAAGAAAGCAATATGCAAGCTCACATATTCCATATTCATAACAAAGACCCAAGGGTAAAGTCCTAATTTATGAAATAAAAATTACTTTCTATACTTATGCAGCTGCCTGAAATAACAGAAAGTCTGAGGCTAAACTGTCAGAAAGGGGTGTGATGACAAAGGGACTCACATTCTGAAGGGGAAGAAATTTACTTTTAGTTTCAAATGTTCACTTCAGGAATATTTAACATCTTTCATAAAATTGAGTCATAGGAGTCTCTCTCTGAGCTACACAAGCAGGCCTCTGTTTTTTTTTTTTTTTATTTTTCATATCTCTTCAATTTGCAAGCCTTTGTTTTTGTCAGTGATATTTATTCATTGGGGGATTCAGTAGGTTCTGTGTAGCCCCTCTCCCTGTTAGAAGGATGTCCCCCTACCTACAGTCCCAGGAAAGCAGCCGACAGCTGGTGGGTGATTACAGTGAGTTAACGACAGCTGATGTGGTGACAACTCAGTTGTGCAGAATTCCACCATATAAACTACGCCAGAGTTCTTTGGAAGTCGTTAACAGCAGTATCACGTGGTGGAAATTAAATGGGAGTCAGGTCCTTTGTGTCTGAGGAAGTAGTAGAAAATTTCAATGTCCCAGCAAGGCAGATTGTAGCAGTTTGGAAGTTCTAGAGAGAACAATGTCTCTGGGCGAAAAGAAGAGTACAAAACATAGGAAAGCATGGAAAGAAGAAAACCATGTTTATAGCATTTTTGAAGATTAATCATTGAAAAGATTCAGCAGAGAAAGGCAGATGAGGGATGGTTGTCACTTGTAGCTTGCTTGAAACCCAGAAGTTAGTAGTGTTACTTCAATCTGAAACTGGTTCTCCTGAGTAGAAAATGTTGCTATCTTAAATCAAATGTGCTCCACCTAAGTAGCATCTCAGCACTTGATTCAAACAGGAATTTTACTGATTTCTGAAGAATGCATTTTTTTAAAGTGTTTTTGTTTCTTGGTATTCTTTCTGAATCATTGGGGGAATTTGAAAAAAATGGTGCACTCTTATAGACTGCCTTCAAATTTTTCATTCTTATTACTCCGATGATGGCACATTTTGAAATGGATGCAGAGACCCTGAATTTGCCATGTAGCAAATTTTGATTTTTTTTTTTTAATTGTGGCTTTGTTTACATGAGGTCTTTCATTGCAATATTATAAGTACATTGAGGCATGTACTGGAATGGTGAATGTCCTTATTATGTGTTATACAAGCGTTTATTCTGATTGCTGTCATCACTGTCCCACTGTCACCATATGAACATATGGTTTGAAGATTTCTGAGGGGAAAAGGTATTAGGTACACAGTGGATGACTTTACGCTAGTCAGCCATATGCTGGGGTACTTGCTAAGAAAAGCTGCTGGTTTAGTCTCCTTCAAAAGGAATCTAACTGCATATACTGAAAGTGCTGTGAAAGATGAACATGTGTCATGTGGAGACATTCAGGGAATCTTTGATTTCCTATGTATACGAGAAGCAGTGCTTCTCCAGCTCCCCAAGATTAGCACAAACTGCCTGTTTATTATTCCTGTCAGGCTATGCTGTTAGGCCAGCACTCAGCTGTGTGTCAGTGTGTTCACTGGGGGAGGAACAAAGCACCTGAAGGCTCGAGAGCCAGCTGAGTTGGTGACCTGCACCGTTGGGCTTTGCCCGAGTCACCAAGAGCTCACACTTTGTCTCTTAGTGGTGTCAGTAGAGTTGGCTGTGCATGGCTGCCGTGATGGCTGAAGTGCTGCACACAAATAGTTTCTTACACATTTTAAGTACTGCTATACAGTGGCTGAGGAAGGAATCCAGCTCTTCAGAGCTGTGTACATCCCATGAGTTTGCTCTACTCATGCTTATCAAAGGGTAAATTATTTGTTGGTCTCAGTCCTCATGTCGTGTGCTTGCACAAGCACTGGAGAAGATCCTCCTCTCAGCCTGCAGAGTATCAAAGTGATTTCCATGATATTTCAAAACCAACCAGCAGCAAAAAGAAGAAATAAATTCAAGACCATACCATTTCTGATCACAGCCTCAATAGCTATTCTATCCAGACTATCCCTACATTTCCCTATATTTCATCTGACTCTGTTATAAAGCTGATACATAGAGATTTTTTTGACAACCAGACCTTTTGTCAGGCCCTGCAGTAGCAGAGCTATGGGAGGCAGCCATGGGACTGTTTTGCCTTGAAAGTAGTGTTGTATCATGCGTTAATGATATCTTCTGCAGTTGCTAGACACTTCGAGGATGAAGTAGCTTTGTCTTGGTTCAGTGTAATATACTGTATTAAGAAGTAAACAGCCCATGCAAGCTATCATTCTGTGATCACTTGAAAGCTTTGACCTGCAGCTAGGTAAATTGTATAGCTACCCAAATGCCAGACTTGCTAAATGAGCCTTTATTTACCTTGAAATAGGATCTGTTTGAAACACGGGCTGTTTCAGGTAATAGGCATTTAGCCTTTTGTGTGCATTGTTTTGGTCCTTTTGTACAAAATAGAGTTGCATTTTTACCATGAGATGCAACAGTAAGTGAGATACAATTTGTGTGATACCGCAAATAGAAAATATAAAAAAAAAGCTAAGATTTTATTTTATATAAGATGAATTTAAAAGAACACATTTAAATTACTCTGAAATAAGTAGGACAAGCCAGCAAATGCTAGGGAATTCAGCATGAAGGTTTGATTCAGATCCCATGGATAATTCATACTTCACATTCCTTCTTCTGGTTCAGGATAAAAGTCATGCTAAAATTCTAATTAGGACTACTATAAATTACTGAATTCTGTTTCCTCGTTCTAGAAATAGCTCTGTATTTCTCTGTACCTTATCCTTTATCTGTAACTATCCACAAAACATTTTCTAAACTGCTAAGAACTCCCCTGTGCTGCTCAACAGTTGTTTAGTTGATCTTGTTTGTTTTTAAATCTCTCTTGTTGTTCTTTCCCCTTAAAAATACTAGTATAGTAATTTTTTTTCCATCCAAATCCTCTGTCCACCTTGAGACTTTCCCATCTTCCTTAGGATTTGGTTCAAAGTGCTTTGAAGTCAGTGTGAACTCTGCCATTTTCCTCACAGCTAGTTTTGGGAAGAGTCATTAGATTTCGGTACACTATGTATAACTAGAAAACTCTTGGTATCTTGAGAAGTAGGTCTGGTCTCCAGTCTGGAATACTTATTTTAATTTAAATAAGGTGAGTTTACTCTCCTCAAAGTTGTACAATTCATGTGGCATCAGTGTTTCTGCTCTTCTGCACAGCCATGATTTGGTTTAAAAAGGAAAAGCCTCTGACTTGTATACAGTGCTGTATATGAGTAGGTAGCACTGGGCCATGGCACAAAAAATATATTGGTATAAATTTGAATGACTCATTATCTATCCTAAATAAGGTTCTGTTAATCTCTCTGTCCACTGCAACAAGGTGTTGTGTGAATGAACAAGATGTTCTGTAAATATTTTGTAGCAAACTATTTCAGAAACACTTTAGACAGTTCTAGGCTACTTTCACTGGTGTGATAGTTTTTCATAGACTTTTAGGCTGTAGCGTTAAGCACTTTTCTTACCATCAGTTGAGCTGTACAGAGCAGAAAGACAAGGAACTACTACAGTAAAAAATGTCTGGAAAAGAGATCTAAAGTCATCTATACTTTACAGAGAAAAAACTGCAACATGTCCAGTAGGTCTGGCACATCTTGAGACATGAGCATCTGTGATGTTGTCCATCCAGGTGGTGCATGGCCAATATAGAAGACATTAATAAGGATGCTGGACTGGAATCTTTCAGGATGCTTCTTCACAGAACATTCAGCAATGGTAACCTGCTACCAGTGCTGGGGACCGTGATCCCACGAATTCCTAAGATTTACAGATGGTGTAAAATACAGATATTTTGTGTCTCCACCCCCCTCAGTTAGGTATATGTGAGGTATAGTAGTATGGCGGCTTCCAGGCTGAAATTCTTTAGCTGAAATGATTTGTATATATGTTTCTATCTTAGAGCAGGAAAATATGAATTCCTGTGTTGCTTGGATGTTGTTTTGCCACAATGTTTACATTTTTTCATTTATTTACCTGAAAAACGTTTGATAGAATGCATTATATTATTACTATGCGCTGAAGTAATTTAAAAATGTCATGTTTTAGAAATCAGAGTTGTTCCTATCTGTAAGCTAAAAAGACACCTTAATCTAAAGTAGTAACTTCTGTGAAATATCTTGCACAACTACAGTCTTAAACAGCCAGACAATTTATTTCTTAAATGACATTGTATCTGCAAATATCAGTAGTTCTTCCTCATAATTTCACCTTTGTATGTACTGGCCTAATTACCAGGTAGTATGTTGACTTGAAGGCAGTTTCTGCTTCATACTCTGCCACAAATACATTCAGTCTTTGGAAAAAAAAATTATTGTATAGCTTTACATCATATAATTCTTGTATAACACCTTCAGAAAACAGTTAAGCTTAGGAGGAAAGTTCCTTGATGTGTTAAAAAAAATAAATAATTCAGCAGAATGTTTTTTTTCCTCATTTTATAAGCAAGAAAAAGTTAAATGAGTCAAACTCAATCCAGAAAAATATACCGCACATGCAGTAAAAAGCAGAGTTATCTATAAAAACACCTGGAAAATGAAAATCTGGTTTATTAAGTATTATCATTTCCCTTGCAACACTTCTTCACTGTCACTTTTTGAGTAAATTTCTATTGTGCAGCATGATTTAAAATGTATTCATTATCTTCCTTTTCACAGTTCTTTAGAGTGAAGTTTGTTCTGTACTCTGCACTATTAACCTAACTCTTTTGTTTATTCCTTTCAATTATGCTTTATGCTGTAGAAGAAATAAAATTTTAGGGTTGCTGATAAATTTTTAATAGACAATATGGGATTTCTGTTAATGCTTATAAAATAGTTTTACAGTCTATCCAGTGTTCAGGTTAATGTAGCTTTTTCAGCAGCACAAATAATTTTAAGACTTCCTTTTAATTTCTCTTATTACATACATCTTTCTTACCTTATGTAATAAAGAGCTCTCTGGAAAATGTCATTCAAATTCCAGACTTTCGACAGAAAGTTTACTTTGCTGGGAGCTGTGACTTTATTCTATAGAGTCGGCTTTGCAGTCACAACCTATGGTGTCCAAAGCTCTAAACATGAAACATTTCTTTGAACACTTGGCAGTAAAAGGTCAGAATTCGGTTTTTGCGTGTAGGTGTCCAGAGTATTGTGCATTGATGGTTCAGTTTCCAAAGCACCATCAATCTCCTATACCTGAAATATTATGTATTGATTATAGGATTAACTTAAAGCCAACATGTATTTCTTTCTGAAAAATAAGGGAGTGGCGGTTTTCTCTGGGGTCAGTCCCTGTCAAGGTTACACAAGAAGGCTTAAACCGAAGCGGAGGTGAGTTTTATGGAGAAGACCTGCTTCTGAAGATGGGTTTTTTGGTGCTATTGGGCCCTGGAGAACTGTGTGCTGGAGTGAAATAGGTGAGACAAAACAAAACATCTTCTAGTAAACTGCCTGGATTATCCACACATTAAAAGCTATTTCTGAAATGCGCATTGAAACTCAGGGCAAGCTTCAGGCACTGCCCAGTCTTAGAGTTGTCACGGCTTAACCCCAGCCAATTACCTTCATCTCTATTTATTTCTCCATTAGTCTGTTCAGGCTGACCATCTTTGAGATGTCCTTTCAAGTTTTGTTTGAATAGACCATTGTGTTATTTCATGTAGAGAGATCCATCAACTTGACATGGAATTGAAGGAGGTATTTCTAGAAATTTAGGGGTGCCTCTTTAAAACTGTTTACTATCAGAGAGCTGTCACTTACTGTCAGTAACATAGAGGGTTCTTGCATGGTAAAAGCAAGCCCTTTAAATACTATTGATATTGTTAGATAGTAACTTCACACAATTGTTATGATACTGACAGCTGATTTGAAGTGAAATACTACAATAGTTTCGCTGTAAGCATTCAGGACAAAACAAACAGTTAAATTTCTGTTTCTGCTACTCTGTGTAAAAATTTGTAAATGAAAACTCTTTCACCTTGGACCCATCTTTGTGTCTTCCCTGTCCCAAGCAGACTGGCCTTTCAAAGAGGTATCAGCAATCATATCGCACAAAATATTACAGAAAAATAAAAGCAGCATTTTCAAGGCTGAAGGCAAAAGTCTGTATGATATTTCATTCCGTACATGCTACGCATCCAGGTTGCTTTTTACTGAAATAATTGAATTAGAATTTTTCTTTGTATTGTCTGGTATATGCCACCTGACTGGGGATATTAGAGATGCTCAGTGAAGTAATTTTTATTATTATTATCTCTTCTAGTGTAGGGTTTGGTTCTTAATTCTGCTCCCATTTGGTTCTTTGAAAGCCTATGTTCTTCAGCTGGAGATGAATTGGGCTAAAACTCTACTATGTTTTACAGTTAAAACGCAATTGTAAAGTGAGACTAGCTTCTCTTCAGATTTCATTGTGACATATTTTGCCATTGACTGGATATCCTTTATCACCTTCCCATAGTTTAAGCCAGAAGCAGAGTTTAAAGCCTATTTTCTGATGTACCACCCACTGGGAAATGCCTTGAATGGCATGAGAATATGGTTCTGGTTTCAGGTATATTTTACTGTTGTTTAGGAGCCAGGCCCCAAGCAAGCTGTAGAATATTTTCTACTGCTTGAATATGCCGATTCTCCTAGTAAAGCCTTTTAAAAATTCTCAGGCTTGCCAACACGTGCATCTGAAGTACCCTACGTCAGCATGGAGGCACATCAAAATGAATAGGGGTGATTTCAAACTGCAGTGTGCAGCCGTATTTTGCCCAGGTATATTTTCTAATCCAGTAACTTTATGTGGGTAGTAGAACATTCCCATAAGCACTGCCAAAGCCAAGCACCAGCCCTTTAGAGCCGGCAAATTGGCAATGTAGTTTTACGTATCGTGTCTTTTTTACGTGATCGCCTGCTATCATCTCAGTGGCAAGCTGCCACTGGGTGAAAATGTTTCTGTACCACAGTATTTTCTGTTCCCTGTGGTATACAGAGTTTTACTTCTTTCTAATTGAGTGTGTTATAGTGTGAGCATTCAGAAAAAAAAGTAAAAAATCTCACATATCCCTTCCTTTTGCACACAGAGGGAGCTGTTTACAGCTGGATGTTCAGCAAGGGCAAAAGCTGTGTTTCAGATATTTGCCTTAGTGAAAACATTCTGATATAATGCTGTGAAAGAAGGAGCTTTCCATATCAGTGTAGTTTGGCTAATCTGAAGTTTGAAGGCGGGGAACAGTCAAAAGACGTCCCTGCAGTCTGCAACTGGTGTTAGATATGGAAGATGTGAGAAGTACTTCAGTCGTCTGATTGAAAATCACTGTTTCCCTTCATTTCTTCAGAGTTTAGCACAGTTTGACCCTGTCCTTGTGGAAGGTGCTGTGACAATTTAACTTTAAGAGGAAGTATGTCATGATCTGCAGCTTGCAAACCAGTTAAAAGGAAGATTATGGCTAATTACAGTGTCGAATGAATTCCTCATTTTGCTTTGCTTAAATAAGTATTTAGAGTCCCTGTTCTTTTTAGGCAGTTATCTAGACAAGTAAATCCCATGGAGATTTACCAAATCTGGGCATTGAACCTGTGTTAGCAACTCTGAAAATCACTTAACTAATGTAAATGTTTGCAATCACCGATGCTTCTAAATGGCAATGAATGTTTTTTCCTCATGAGTAATTTTCAATAATTTTTAAATTCAAAATATACTCAAGTTATCTAGGTCTTCTACTGCCTAATTAGTCTTTCTGCTGTATTTATAATTGGGCAAACATAATGATAACTAAGCATAATTTTTCTTCAGTGAAGTAGGTAATAAAAGCAGGATTGGTCACAAAGCTGATCAGTCAGAGGAATGTTGCCAGAGCAGCAATCTGGGGCTTAGTGTTTCAGATTTCATTCTGGTTCTCATCAGCCTGGGCAGGGTTGAACAACAGGTGGAGGTACCTATGATTTGAAATGAGAACCTTCTGTGTTTCTATCCTCCCTAAGTCTGTATCTCTGTTACCTTGCTTATCATTTTTCCAAAATGCAGATATGTTTCCCGGGAAAACATGAAATATGTCCTAAATTCTGTATTCTTGTAGGTTTCCACGACACTATGTAACAATAAGAAATGAATTTTTATTTCACCTCTACTTTAAACCTACTTGGAAAAACTTCTTCAGAAATAACCCACTTTCCCATATTAAGGTTGAAAAACCTAATTCCTCTCAAATATACGTATTACACTGTCTTGTGGTTTGTGTTATGATACTCCTTTGCCACATGCAGTATGAGCTGGTTGCATTTGGATTTCGCTGTAATGTGAGGGTGCTTGGCAGCTTCTGGAAAGTGTTCTTTGCTTTCTTTTGAATCGGGCCCTTGATTGCTGACACTTTCTCCAATGAAAGTAAGACAATTCACTTCCTAAGCAAAAAGATTGATGCTTAGTGGCATCAATCTACCACTTAGGTTCTGTACTCATCAATATACCACTTAGGGTGAATGGCCAGTTGCTTTCACACGACTCATGCCTGTTTATGTAATTGTTTGAATTAAAGGTCTCATTGCTTTGTATGGAAAGAAATAAAAATATGTAGGATAAGGTTCTGGCCTCATTAAAATAAATTGGAATTTTCTATTAAAATGCTTCTGGTGTTTTCAGGGATTTTTTTCTGTAATACTGGAGTGAAGCACAGTCCTGAGGCATAAAATCTATTCTCCAGGCGTTTACCTTTGGGGTAAAGAGAAGTTAAAAAACAAAACCAAGGATAATCAAAGGTGGGACTTTGTTAGTATTAAAAAGGAGGAAGATACTGAGAAGCAAGGACCATAATAATCAAAAGGCAGGTTCTTTCCATCTCCAGTGAGCTTTAGAGTCAGACTTCTTTGAAATACAAAGAGCTCACATTATGTGTAGACAAGGATTCAGGAATAGGCTTTGAATAAATTCCCAAGCTCCCTTTCTCCGAAAAGCACTAAGCATGAGGTATTAAGAAGAAAATGCAATTTTAAAATGGAAAAAAACATTTACTGACAGGTGTATCTCAAAAGAAAGTAAGTCCATTATGACCTGGAAAAAGATTAGCAATTATTTATAGATCTGAAAGTGTTTGTAATGTTGTTATTAGAAATGACTTTGTAGAAAGGAAATTCTTTGGAGCAATGAATGTGAGAGACAAAATTAAAATGCAGGTCAGGTATATTTTTGGGTTTGCACCTGTCATATTTTGAGCCACCCTGCAGCAATGTATATATAGGGTAAAATAGTTCATGAGAGAATGTTTTTGAATTTTAATGACAGCTTCAGGGTTTTCATGACCTATCAGCTCTGAAAATAATCCTACTGGCTTGCAAAAATTTTCAGTAACAATCATATGACAATAATAACAGTGGGCTATCTGTAGAAAGAGAAAATTGATTAAAGACGTATGACATGTTAAGTACTGACCTTGGAGAAAGTAGGGCATTTGGCCCCAGATCAAGGAGATTTGCAGCAATTCAAAGCAATAACTGTTGGACAAAGATAGTGTATTTTACAGCTGTAATTTGAAAACAGCATGTGGCAGACTGGCGTAATTTATGCCAAAGTATATTTTTACTGCACAAGTCATTACTCTTTCCAGTGGGAGCCAAGAACATAATCTGCATAGGTACTACTGAAAATCCAAGTAGGTTGCTTACAGTTGCCTTAGGTGCATAAATAGGTGTGAAAGTCTGACCCATCAGTTGCCATTGTTTTATGACCAGGAAAACAAAATTTTTGTTTTGGAGAGTGAGTGCACACGTGTACGTTAATGACAAAACTGAATGAGAACACTGGAGATTCTCTTAGGAGACAATTTCTTCCCACAAAAGTTTATGGTAGGTGTTTGGATGATTTCCAACGTGTGTGTCGTTTTCCTGGTTATTGGTGTTATGTGGTGGGGGGGGGTTGACTATAAAGGAACCAATAGAATAGAGCTGTCCATTTTGAAAGTAAAGATTGGGGGTGGCAGACAGTGATTTTCATGTATTAGTTGTTAGGAAAGCACTTGCCTTCAGAGCAATAACTGATGCCAAGAGTATTTTAAAGTCAGTCCTGAATTGCTACTGGCATTAGGTAAATGTGTGAGATGGAGTTGTTAAGCATTGGAACTTCTGAGTTGTCCTCTTTTTGCACAGTGAAAGAGAGTTTGGCTCTGAAACAACTAAGATTGGTCTTGAATTGAGCTGCACAGTGAAGACATTTTCTTTGCCAGTCACTGAAGTTTATAGGCAGTAGACTAAAAAAACCAGTCTCACTGGCAAATATATATGTATCCTTTCTCAGTAATCAAAGGTATGAAACAGGACTTTACTAATCAGAGATGTAACAAATATCTTCATAATACACTGCTGTCAATAAGCAGCTGCAGCTCATTACATTGGTGTGTTCATTAATGCTCTGCAGCGTGTTTTCAAATAAAATCCAGTCAATTACTGTAGATTTTATTCACATGAATATGTGAATTATTCAACAAAATATTATTCTCTCAGATGAATGAACAGACTCTAATTGACTTGAAAATCTGTGTTTCTGTCAGCAGAAAAGGATTATCAGAGGTACTTTGCTTATGTAATGTTATCTATTTAATTTCTTTTGTTATTAATAACAGTGTCTTCGAATATAGTGATTTAAAGATTACGCTGGAGGTATTCAATGGGAACAAAATAACCCCCCTGATTTTATGACAGCAGTCACTTTTAGAAGTGTAAATTGATGTTTCCACAAAAATGAGACTTAATAGGCACTTTAAAAGGACTGATAGTAGAAAGTCAGCTATGCGTACTTCTCTCTAGAACAAGTGGTTTAATTCACACATTCAAGAAAATATGGGAAGTTAATTGCAAATTTAGAATTGAACCTAGATTCAGGCCAGTGCACTATTTAGTAACCCATTGCTTTCTCCAATAGGTGACTAAATCTCATTCTCTTCTATTTAAAAAAAAAATCCGATTGTCAGACATTTCAGGTTTTTAACACCTGATCCACATCATTACCCAGTTAGTTTCTTCAAGCTTCTTTGTGTATTGATCCTGAATTTGAAGATAGAAGAGTTTGAATGGTCATTTCCAGATAGACAGCCTAGTTCCCATTCAGCAGTATTACTCCTGAACAAGCTGTAGTGAATGGACTCTTCTGCTTTGAGCACTAGTTGATCAGTGCTTGCCTACAACTTGCAAACCCAAAGATATGAAGGAACAGAAGAAATAGGTTGTAGTTATAAGAATTAAAAAAAAAAAAAAAGCTGACTGTTAGAAGGTAATTGAATAATTGTCTGTGTTCTTTAGTTATTTGTCTTTATATATTCTGAAAATGTGCTTTCCAGTACTTGGAGTATTTGCTCAAAAAAAAAAAAAGGGGGGGTAGTTAGATCCTTTAAAGATTCCTTTTCTCTAGTCCACACTTTGCTGTCTAGAATCCAGTGGAATATTCTGAGTTGTTAAGAGTTAGTTTTCTCATTTTCTCTCTATAAGTATTCATCTTTGCAAGGCAAAGAGCTCCCACTGCTGTGGCCTTAAGCTTAATCTAATGTAGATACTCCATGTGGAAATCTGTTATAAATAAGAACTTGAAGGAATAAACTGGAAAGCCGTTGAACCTTTAATTTTGAAATGTGAGGTAGTATAAATTGTTTCCTACCACCAGTTAGCAAAGTGGTTCTGTGGTGCCTGAGACTCACAGGATGTTTATTCTTTTTAGTTCTTCCCTCCCTTGGGGCTTCTGAGTAGCTCCTCAGCACAGCAGCGACTGAATTCTGGGCAAAACTGAAGCACAATTTATGTAGGTTTAATAAGGGTTCTTAATGGTCCTGTGAGCCTTTTGAGCACTCTTCAGGTGCAGCAATATCAATTAAGTATCACCATGTACAATTCACTCAAGTGGACTGCTTTGAGATACTCCAGAAAATACATTTTTTTTCAATCTCATTTCTTTTCTGTGGAAGGCCTTTCTAGCTGTAGGCATTTTTCATATCTTTTCAGTGGAGTTGCATTCATCAATGATGAAAGATGCAGAAATCAATGTATCAGTGTACAGCTGGGCTAAATATTGTAAATTATCCATTAAGTTGTACCAATATCCATTTTAAGTAAAAGACATCTTAGAACCAAATTTAATTTTGTCCAAGTTTATAACTTTGCATCTTCAGTGAAAAATCAGGCCATAATAAAACTTGGAAAAGCATTTATCCCCAGCGATCAGAAAGGTAATATTTTTTCTCAGCGTACTTTAATTTTTTTTTGCTAGTATCAAACATCGGGCAGGTTTTTTAACAGACGACAGACGGGTGTGCTAAGCGTGGTACAGTCAGAAGGCAGAGCTCCGTTTTTCCGGAGGATTCTCTCCCAGCGCGGTTTTCTCCTGCCGGCAAACAGCTGCCGCACGGAGCCCATCGCCCCTTCCAAGGGGCACCTCCTCCCTCTGCTACCTCTCCCGGGCCGGCGCCGCGGCCGAGTCGCACCGTCCCCCTTGGCTGACTCTTGGGAGGATCGCTGGCTCTTTGCTCTCCAAGCTCTGTGTCCTTGAGAAAACCGCTTTGCCGTGGGCATTTCCCGACCCTCGGTGCCGCTGGCGCTGCCCTCTGGCGGGGACAGCCCCGCACTGCGCCGCGGGCCGGAGCCGGGCGAGGGCGAGCGGAGCTTGGCACAGAACGGGAGAAGGAAACCTGCCGACAGCGCGCCCGCTTCTGACCCTTGGAAAACTTTCCGTTTGCGTGTATAGCTGCTCAGCTTAAATGCATCCAGTGTGTGTGCGCGCTTCAGCTCTTTCTGTTGTCGTTGCCTTGAACCTGAACTGTTTCTCTATTTGCTGTTACCTCCTCAACAACTGGATTAGAAGCACGAAATATTTTTCGGCTGATGGGCATCTTTTCTGCGAGTGCCTTGGTGTGTTAGCATCCTTTCACTGCTTATATTTTAAATTATTAAGACATTAAGACAGCAAATGACTGAAGCAGTGTCTAAGGCACTTGTTCAGTGTCCCAGTACGACCAAGTTTGTCATGGTTCTCCGTCCTCTCCTCACTGTCGATCTGTTTTAATTCCTTTCAGAAAACATTAAAGTTATAATGCAGACTTCTGTCCAGAGATCTTGAAATCAATTTCAAATCGGTGATTATTAGTAATAATATTAATAAATTTTAGTTAACGTTGAGTATGAATCCTAAAATTAGTTTTGTTTGCTGAGAGGTTTTATCAGGATGACAGATGTGTGCATTAAGGCCCAAAATTTACATTAACTTCAAAGCAATACTGCAGGGCATTTGTAATAACTCTTAGATTGCATTTTCACCAAGTGACCCAGTAAACACACATATTAGAATTGCAGTACTTGGTTTTAATCTGTCAGTGTTATAGACTATGAAGAAATTCCTGTAGGTAGACAGAGTGCCGAGATGTATTTCCTTCAGCGGACATGTGTCTCATTGTAAAGTCTCTGCTCTGAATTTCTAAATAGCCCTGGACCATGCACCAAGAAGACCAAAACAGAGCAATGACTACTGTGCATCAGAAATTGTTTATTAATTTTCGTGTCAAAGAAGAAAGCCTGAAAAACTTATCAACAGCCATTCTCAGAGGGCTTTGTGGTAACATTGTTTCCATCACTGTTTGTAGGCTAATATAGTTTCCTCCTGATTATTGGAAAATGAGTTTTGATTGGTAGACTTTGATTAGAAAGTCTCTTGTGAATATAACCCTTTATATTGTCTTCTCTATGGCTTTAGATATGAATTCTATTTTTTTTGATCTTTTTAATATGGGGAAAAGCTGAAGCTATAGCAAACACTTCTTTTAAATGAATTTATTTTTCTTCTTATAATGTGCATGCCAGCTGGTCACTGTGTTTCTAAGCAGACTGTTTAAGTCAGCAGAAGAGGAAGACAAACTGTCCTAGAGCTGACAGTATCAAAACCATCAAAACAGACGTGAAATACTTGTCCTGTTCTGATTAATGCTGTATTCAGAACAGAACATTACTGCTGGTCTGTTTAAATCACATCAATGGCCTGATCTGACCATCTCAGTCTCTGTAAATAACACATGTCCATGACATTAATAGGACTTTGAAGTCAAGAACTGAAGGAGCAAATACCTTCAGTTCCTACATTGAAATTAACTTCTCCACCCATGTTCCAGATTTAATCTGGATTTACCTGACCTGCAGTCCTTTTTCATGAGTGCCTTCCCTGTGAAATGATACTGGTCACAAATGGGATGGGGTATGATGCCTTCAGGGAAGGTCCTGACTGTAAGACCTTTCTTTTAGCTTCTAAGGCAACTAATTCAGCTTTCAATTTATCTTCTGTCTGGTCTTAATTAACCACTGAGGCAGAGAACCTTTGGGAATGAGCTCCATGAGTCACTGTAGCACCTGCATTAATCAGCATTCATATCTCCACTGCTCTCCCAGTAGCTGGCACTGGATAAGCCTATGCAGAAAGAGCATAACGAAATCCAGCCCAGTGGTCAAAGGCTTAAGGCCGCGAGGTCTTTTAGGTATTCCACTGAAATGTGCTTCACTTACTGACCTCTAGATGTCAGATAGCTTGAAACCTTTTGAAATCACAAGCAATAGTGTTGCAGTAACGGGCATTGGGGCATGATCTCTTGCAGAGTTATGAAGTCTCTTATGAATGTTTTCAGCGTTTCAGAGTGGGTTATTACCTGCTGGTTGAGAGAATGAACTGAGAGATAAGAACTGTGCCATAAGCCTTTCCAGCCAATCATAATGACTGGACACTATATTCTATGCACAGTACTTTTTGTGACCCCAGTTTACAGGCATCTAATTTCCTCTCCCTTGTCCTGAGCATAGGTATGGAACAAGGGACCATGGATTGCAACAGACAGCACGGGCCATATGCCCTTTCAGAAGTCAGTATTCCACTAACTATACATTGTTTTGTATATAGCTCTTAAGTACTGAAACACATTTTAGTAATGAAGGCACTTAGGCACACTGGCAGTCAGTAGAATTAAGGTTAAGTAGCTCTACAGTTTTGAAAGTGGGCTTAGTGTTGTAATTTGCAGAGTCTCTTGGTAATGTTACCTGTTAACCCATTTTCTACATGCTATTTTGAAAACAGCTTTCCTTGCTATCTCTGAGTTGTCTTGTAGTCTGTGTCATTTGAACTTCTTAATAGCATACTAGTGATTTTTAATTTTTCTTTTTCTAAATTTTATTTTGGGTATATCACAGGGTCAATTTAAACTAAGTTAAAATGTACATACAGAAGGTCAGGTCCTTACCTGTCTAATTGACATACCTCCACGAGAGTCAGTGGCTCCTTGCCAGCTTCCACTGGGGGTGGGTGGGATAGCTGGGCTAGGAAAGGTTAGGGAGCAGAAGAAAGCCAGTGGTCACCAAGCCGGGAAAAAGCTTTAGAACACCACCACATGTGTTACAATATGTTGTGATTGCACTGTGAAAGTCACCTTGAAAATGCTTTTTTATTTAAAGCTCATTTTGGTAGGAAGAGCAGTCACCTTGATCACACCAAATGTACATAGAAAATTTATCGTGATTGCGTTCGAAACACTCAGAAACACTGAAGTTTCTACTTTCTAGATGATTACAGGTTTACAGTTCAGCCTCAGTGTGCAAAGGCAATGTAAGTACTGGATATCTTTAACAGCCAAACTCCCACTCTTTGAAAAAACAAGTAAAAAATTGCATTGTTATAGAAAGTGAAGAAAATTAATAACAACTGTGACATTTTGATTTTGTTTTTTAATAGACCATTTTCAGGAAAACTAAAATAATGATGATTGAGCAGCAGTGTTGTACAGTTCAAATCCTCCTAAAGATGAAGGTCAACATAGGATTCTGAGATAAAAAAAGACAGATTAAATATTTTGAACATAAAATGCAGTTGATAATGAAATCTATAAATGGAAACGTTTTCTGTGTTGTGTAATGATAACACATGACATTTTACTGTCCATATAACCTTTAGCTTTTCTGTCAATATTATTGTGGTACCCTGATTTCAGAAAAGGCATTAAACACTGTCAGAATGAAAGGCATGTTTTAATAATAAAGCAATTATTTTCCACTTATGATGAAGGAATATAATAGGCTTTTAATGTATTGAATCAAATGCTATCTGCTTCAATAACAGTGTTGCTAAAGCTATCATCTATAATTTATTAAGAGTGGAAGAAATTGTGGTGTTGGGAATGTAAACTAAGCCTTGCAAATTTGTTGCAAAGACACACAGATATTCAGCAAATTATGACTGAAGGGCCTAAATACCAGCATCAAGCTAAGGTTTGATGTTTATTTTATTTTTAAGATGAAAGCAATTTTTTTGATTTATAAAAAAGATGAAAGCAATTTTGAGATTTATAAAAAATAATTGGTCAAACAGTAGCAGCAGAATTCACATACTAGTAGTTGTATAAGCATTATTTGGGAGACATTCTGTTTAACGATCTCATAGGACTGTCCCACTGAAAAAAGAACTTGTGATATAATTTCTGGTCACAAGGCATGATCTCTGAATTATTAAACAAAATCTTTTCACGATTGAATCATTCTGTCTTGTAGTTTTCCTTTTTTTAAAGTTTTATCTTCCAATTTATAATTTGTATGCCAATTTGTAAAGGATGTTAAATTGTTTTTAACTTTTAGGCCCAAGCTAATGTTTGTGGCTACACTTTTTAATATTCAGAAGTACGTGACTGTTCATCCTTGCAACTGTGTATTGTGCAGCTTGTCTGATCTTTTTTAAAAGTTTTATTAAGAGTACAATAAACAGTGAGGACAAATTTACTTCTTGCCATTTTAAATACCTTTTAAGAAAACTTTGTTGCTGATGCCTCAGTCAACCTATGCAAGTATTGTAATACCAGATATTATTTAAGAGATTGATTGCCATGATCAGAGGAGTCAGAAGGTTTGGTAGCCATATATTTGTAAAGAGCAAATTTCAGCTTTGCTGTAAGACTAAAATCAGGGCATTTTGTGTTCATTAAGCTATCATGATGGAACAGAATTCCCCTGGAAAATAAAGATCTAGACTCTGTAGTGACACGAACCCTATGTGTTGCAGAAAAGCCAGATCAATTTCTCCTTCTTGTTTCCAGCCTGATTTATCAAAAGAGTAGAATAGAAGACACTACTTTTAATAAACTCGTATTTTGTGTTATTTTTCACCCTTGGAAAATATGCTTAACAAATGATCAAGCAGGTTTTAGAGTAACATGCCAGAAGTAACGATAAAATCACAACAGAAGGCCCTCTCTTGCTGGGTGCTCTGATATCAATGAGGATGGTGTGAAAAGCAGTAGCAGAAAATCACTTCAAGGGTTTGCACTAACTTTCTATTATGGATGTTTTTATTACACTGCAGGATAAAGCTACAGTGACCTTGTTAACTTCATCTCTTATTCCTGCTGTTTATTTGAACATAATGGACAGGAATGGAGTTTGCAAAGACACAAGAATAAGTCCTGATTTTGTCATCTAAGCTGTGTAGATAACAAGAATCTGCCAGGGCAGATCATCTTGCAGAGTGAACCTCTATGATACAACATCTGAGAGTATGTTTGCACTGTAATGTAGTGGAGAAAAAACTAAGCTAGTGTTAAATGAGTTTCTAATGAGAAATAGTCCATCTGTGGCAGGATGGTAAATCATCCTCACTCAGAGCTGGGCTATTACAAATTGGTTTCTACTACCAAAACCAACCATTGATTATCTGTAGTGTGCACATGGGCAGGAGGCCTCAGAGCTACATCTGAGCTTGAGTCAAAGACTGCAGTGGTAGAACATCTTGTTCTGTCCCCTGCTTCAGTGTAAACTTGAAGTCAGATTTGCTGAGCCAAACTTTAAATTTATCTAAAATTTCCTGTACTTGGTCACTGAAGTAAATGCCTTGTTGAAATCATAGTCCCTCCTGTCTTTGTTTTAGCTAGGTTTGAAAAGTATCCTTTCTTTGATTGAACTTTTAATGAAATTGATGCAAGTGGCTATCTTGTGAAGTATTTTGGAAGATCAGTAAAGTACTTTTGAAAGGTTCTTCAGTGCTCATTAAGTTCCGATTATTCACCCCTGTCACTAACAATCTCTTTGGAGAAAGTGACCTTCCTTGCTTCTGAGGCTTGGTTCCAAGAATGTTCTGATCCCACCAGTCATGACTGTAATTCATGTACCAGTTCAAATGTGTGAAATTAATTTTCAACTTGAACAGTAGCTGGGGTAGAAATCTGTAAAAACAGGTGCTGTGAGGACAAAAAGGATCATATAACACTAGATGGGCTAAAAACCCCATGTGTCATCATTGAGTTGATTTCAGAAAGCATTCTTTCTATTTTATAATGAGAGATCTTTGGGGACTTTTAATAAAGTCAATTTTAGTACATTGGAATTGACTGAACACTGACTATACCTTAGTCTGGAAAAATAATAAACAAAATCTTCTATACACAATTACAAATACTAAATGGAAACGTTTCAGAAGACAAACGAGTACTGTTTTCATTAACCCCTTAGTTACAATGTAAATGGAATATGGAATCTAAACCTGGGTAACAACATGGTCATGATAGTTTATTTTACTGTTTCTCAAAGGAGCTTGTTCTTTTTTGAATCAGGTCAGAGTGTTCGCATTAAATTTCATTTTCGCAAGTTGCCACGATAGCATCTGCAACAAAGCAGCCAGTGCTGTCCTTTTAACCTGCCCTCGTGGGCATCACGACAGGTACAGGAATGTGCATGTCTTTGGGACACCACAGCTTCATCTTAACCTGGACAAATGCTGTTGCTTCTACTGTGTAAAGACAGCTTCACTATGAATAATCTGCAATAGCTGACTCAGCTTTATCTCTGAACAATTTTTATAATTGTACTCAATTAATTTATGTACATCCCTATAATATGTCTTATTTAATAAGCCTTTAAAACCTCTGAGCATCCTATTTTCTAAAAAGAACACTACCTGGCTCCTTCCTTCTTCTAATTGACTGCTTTGGCTCTGGAACAAGCCCTGTAGAAATTATGGGACCCTAAACATTCGCTCCCCTTCCTTGATAAAACAATAAAATATGAAATGGTAGAAAATGCAGTCTGAAACACCATGCTCTTCAGAGGAGGGAGGATTTACAGCCTCCTTAAGAAGAGGCAGACAGCATAGCTTATAGCATCACAAAGTCCAAGGATTCACAGTAATACCCTTCCTAAACATGAATAGAGGAGATTCATATTCAGATGATTAAATGATTAGACATGAGGAAAGTGTTCCATAGGAAAGGGATTTAAAAGATTGAAAGTGCTTACTTCGTAGAAAAAAAATGCAGAGGATAAAAATACATATAAATAAAAAAGTAATGCTGTAGAGGAGGTAATTACTTTTGTTATGTACCAATGACCTGTATTTCCAGAATAGAAGAAAGATTTAATGAACTTTAGAAAGGGTCATGCTTAAAATGATAAATGTAAATCCTTGTCCTTTTTTAAAAATGTCTCAGAATAGTTGATTTTCAGACTGTCATACACTTACTGCGTTCTAGGCACAGGTTGGTGTCAAAAAGCCTGCAAGGCTGAAGTCATTCACGAATGGTTCTGGTTTTTTGTTTGGTTTAAACTGGGATATTTGCCCTTAGATTTAAAGATAAAGTCAACCCTTTGTTGGCACAGGTTTTTGTTTTTTTTTTTCCCGCTGAAGTGTCACCATTGGAGGCAAGTCACAGCATGTTGTTTTGTTCTGGAAAAATAATTGTTGCGTTCCAAAGATATCCCTGTGGCATCCCTGCCAAGAAACAAATTCTCTGTGAGTACGTGGCTTGATCGGTTCACACATGAAAGCAAAGCTGCAAAGGATATATTGCAGTCCCTTTTCATCTTAAAATTTTCCCTCGTTCATGCCCTTATGATCCAGGCAGCCTGACCAATTTTTGTCTGTTTTTTTGCTAATTACTATGCACCTCAGATCCGGCATGTGCACAATAAATCACTGCGGATGCTTACTGGAAGGTCAGCTCAAGGTGGTGGAATAGGCTTTTAATTGCACATTATAAGAGTTTTGGAGGTAGCACCTGAGTGGCAAAGACTCATATCTGTAACACAATCAAATTAAAAGAAATATCCATTTGAAAAAAAAAACCAAAAAACCCCAAAAAAACCAACAACAAAAAACCCCAAACAAACAAACAAAAACACAAAAACAACAAAAAAACAACCAAACAAACAAAAAAACCCCCCCACCAAACTGTTTCTAACTGACATCTATTGTAATGGTAAGCTTTAGCTTTAAACTTTCTGCTATTTCAATTATAGTGCTGTTAATAAAAACCAAAACCAACAAACTAGCAAAAAAAGCCCCAAAAAAACAAAACACCACAAAACCCCTCAGAAGTAGAATATTATTATAAAGACATAAATTTTTCCCAACTCTAAGATGTGTTTATTTTTGGTCAAACAAATAAAGTATTCACTTTCAAGCTCATATTGGTCACAGAAAATATCGTGTCTCTTAGTCAAAAGCTGAAGGAAGACAAAAATAGTTCTGTAATCTTAACTATAGTGATTGCTGCTGCTCCTTCTATATTTCAGTGCAGGCCTTTGTCAGAAACACAGCAATCTGGTTTACAGATGAAGGCATATTGGTAAGAGCTTAAGTGACTCAGCCTTTAAAATTAGTGGATATAGTAAAAATATGAAATTTAATTAAAGCTGATGTTATTACTAGCTGCTATAATTCCATTTGTTAGCAGGAAAACATTAAGGAACTATATATAGCCGGATTGAGAAAATGTTTTGTATAATTATGCCACATGCATAGTTAAAGGGTATAATCAGAATCGCACATGAGACACTGGAGTGTTTTATCCTATAGCTGGGGACAAGTGAAAGTGAGACAAGACAGCCCTTTTCTGCTTCAGAGGCCAAACTTGGGTATTTTCATGCAGTGTCAGGTGCTGCAGATATTCAGAATATGGCCAAGAAAGAGCACACAGCAGGGGAACACATTGTGCTCTCACCAGTGCTTCTGAGCCAATAATTAAATATTCTTTACTACTTGTTCTCTCCTTCTTGTGGGCCAGTCTCTGACTGATAAATCAGTGTTTTCCTCTGCCATTAGTAAAGTAGTATTTAAAAAGAAACAGAAGTTAGGCTTGACATATCTCTGATATGCCTGCCAGGATCCAGTAGAGAATGGTCATTGTAATAAAATACGTATTCATAACCTAACTTTAGGCTTTCTGCAGCCTGAGACAAACAAAAATTCATTGCTAGCTCTGTTCCCTGAAAGCTGACATTGTGAATGAAGGGTTTGCTTTTGAGAACAAACAATTCTCTTTTTCTCCAAAATTTCATTTTTGAAGGAAATAAATTCTAAGTTTCTGAAATTCTTGAAAGCAACTGAATTTAGGGGTCCAAATTGTAAGGTTCCTGGCTCAGCCATAAAGGGCGGCTCTCAGATCTCGCAGACTGATAAAAACAGCAAGATTTCATAGTCAGGGCTGGACAGAAAGATTAATAGCTTGGGAAGATTCTCAAATGCAGTGCTGCAAAGCCGAGAACAAATCCTGTGAATCCGTGGTATAGCTGAGACCATGGGAGCTAATGAGTTCACACCTGCACAACGGGGCTGATGAATGCTGGGAATTCTCTGCATGCTTTTCTTCTCTAAAACTTTTAGTAAAGTTTCTAGGGCTTCCAGGCAGCATGGAAGTTTTGAAGCCTCATGGTCTGTCAACTAAAGGTTGGAGTTGTTTAGAGCCACTTTAACAGAAAGTGGAGTTGTTTAGTGCCATGGATCTTCGAAGAAGTGCTGTCTCCAACAAAAATTCTGCCTTTTTGTCAGGACCAAGAGCTCATTCCTGTCCCTGTGTAAGAGCATGAGGGACAAAACCAGGCATTCCTTGTGGGGATGTTCAGTCCCTGCTGCCTGTTATTAGTTATACTTTCATTACTGTGTCTGCCTTACTTTGGTGCATGAGCACTTGTTTTATTTTTTATCAATTTAAACGAAGGTGCATTTTGACACAGAAATGTCAAATGGTACCAACCATGTTTCCAAGGCTAATGGGTTAGAGACATCCCATTGGAGCAAATATATAAAGCCTGATTTACTATTCTCTTGCTGGAGAAAATATTTAGGCTCTCAGATCCTTGCTATTTTTTAATCAGGTAATCAGATAAGCTTCAAGGCTACATGAACTGAAAACTCCATAAAGTGCTCAAAATGAGTATTATTTGCAAAATCAATAGTGGTACAATAACTGTTACAGGTCTCATTTGAATATCTTTGAAGCTGATAGGATTTGCATATAAATCTATATTCTCAAAGTAACGTGAGAACTGATGCTAGAACTCCATACTTGGTGATTAAACTTTGTTTGAGTTGGAAAATCTAAACCTGAAAGGTAATCCTGCCCATATGATCCTCTTAATCCTCACCATGTGTAGAGCTAAAGTCACTCCCTGGACGTGTAATTACATCAGAGGTGTGAAACAGAGTCTAAGATGAAAATAAAAATGTTCTAATCGTCTTAGTAATAGTCCCAAACACTATAATCTAGTATTGTAAATGGTCTTATCCTGGGACATTGCTTTCTCCCAGGAGGCACTGGACATGACAGCACTAAAGGGGATGGGAGCACGAGCCAGGGCAGCTTCAGTGGTCTCATCAGCAGAATTCCTCAATTTCTCCTTGTCCAAGTGCTGCAGGTGGCTTCCTTCTGGAGCCTCATGCCACTGCAAATAAACCTTTGTTGCCTAGAGTCTGCAGCACCCAGAAGACAATGTAATTTTCTGCTCAGTATGGCTCCTAAGGAAGTATTTGTTAATACTGCATTATGTAATGTTTCCTGCAGATGTCCATTTTTAACATACTCTGTTATGAGTCACTTTTCTCAGCGTTTTAGGTCTTGACTGTAGTTTTCTATTTATAGGTGAATTCCCTCAAGGCATTAACTGTTTCTAAAGATCTTTTTCATTCTAACACCATTCGTATATTTTACAGAAATACCTTTTTCTTAGTATTTCTATTTGAAAAGAGTTCCATGCTAAAATGCAGAGCAACCAAGAATATTAAAAAGCATTCTGAGGAATGCTCTTCTGAATTGAAAAACTAGATGATACAAGATTTTACATTCTCTGCTTTCTGTTTCCTAGTCGTATTACTTTAGATGCACGTTTAAAAAAACCTCCCAGAGCTCCTCAGGAGTTAGCCCTTCACCTGTTTTTCTGCCATCATTAACTCTTGCACGCTGCCAGCTCTTGCTTGAGAAGTTATCACTAACATTCACTGTCATGATTAGGAGACAACTTTAAACCGATTGGAGTATTTATCACATGGTGTTGTTAGCACTCTCAGCTGAGCTATAAATCATCCTAACCGACTCATGCTTTGTCACCCTCTGAAGCCTGACCCTTATTTTATTAATCCACAGGAGAAAATACATTAGAGAGGAGTGTATTGAAAGAGTAATAAATTAGTGGAATAGTTTTTAATAGGCATAGCTGTCTTCAGAGAACTGGGTAAATTTGAACAGTAAAAAAATCAGAGAAGTTTTGTATATGGAATCTAAGGAAATAATTCTTTCAAATTATAATGTGTGGTTTCATAAATTACATTACTTAATCAACATAATTGTGTCAAGTAACTCAGGTTGTCTCCCCCAGTAATCAATCTGATCATAATCCCAAATATACAAATTGGTTTTATGCTATTAGTTTATTACGCTATTAGTTTATGCTATTACTTATTGCAAGTAGAAGGATAGATTGACATTCTTTCCATGACTCTGTGCTCCTACTTAAAAGGCTATCCCACATAAGTTCTGTACCCTTTGTTGTATACACAAAACAAGAAAGTAAAAACTCAGAAAAGTCTCCTGGCAGAAATATCTGATCCCAGAATGAGAATTTTAATAAAAAATGTCTTTGTTCTTCTTTCTTTTTTAAGACACCTGTCCTGACATAGATCCTCAGTTCCTAAAATGCTATGAAATGGATGAGTAGCTGTAGTTGAAAGTCCAAGAAAAATTTGAAAGGCTCATGGACTGGCAACAGTAAATACATGTACAAACAAACCATCTGTCGGCTGTCAGTATTTGGAGTCATTCTATTGGGGAAAAAAATGGTCATTGAAATGAAGGGAGTTTAAGTTTTGTCTTCTTAATGACCTCCTGTGAAATGCTTCTGAAACCCAACAGTAGGCCAACATTAAGGCAGAAAACTGGCATTTGTTTCAGTGTGTGTGTGTGTGTGTGCATGACAAAAACCCCCCAACCAATCTGTACTGAATAATTGAACAAGAGAGTGTGAAATGTTATTAGCTGCAGAATTGTGTTACTGGAATATAAGGCAAAAAAAAAAAAAAAAAAGCTAAAAATATTTTGTGGGAGTATTCTCCCAGGTGTGATAATTTTGCCAGGTTGTGAACTATAAAGCAGTTATTCTGCATTAACACTATCCTGGCTGATGCACATTCCCACAACCGTAACTGCACAAGCTGAATGATTAAGAAGGTACTGCCTGTAAATGACTACATCAACTTAGGCTGTTTCCCAGCAGATATGAGGTCAGCATGTCACGTAGGACATTGGCTAGGGAATGGTAGAGGGGTGAGCTGGTAAGTGTGCCTGCTGGTAGACAGGATAAATAGGAGTGCGAATGCAAGCTGGGAATTGAAACTTGTTCCTTTCAATTAAGTTAGTTGGTTTCTTTCAACTGAGTTAGAAACACACACAATCTGTTAGAACCTCTCTGGTGAGAGCATAATATCATAAAGTGCAGTAATTTGATCATTTGCGGTCATCTGAACATCCCTACGTTTATCCCTTAAGCAATTCCATTGACTTCCCTGGAACTACTCCAGGGAGCAATTAAGCCCTATGCACTGAGGAGTAACAAATGGCTTATATGGAGGTTTGCTTATACTGTGCTGGTATCAGAGCAGCTTTCATGTTGAAAACCCATATTCTAAATATTTTCATCTAGTTAAATTGTCAGCTATTTACTTACCTGCTTATTTTAGACTCAGAATTTGAATATGCAGTCCTGAAATTTGTGTATTGCAAGATTACAAATATTTGAAGCATTAGCATCAGAAAATGTGCACGTTTTCAGCTGTAGACAAGATTTCTTGTGTTATTTTGTGTTCAACTGGGTTTAATTAATGTACTTATGCTGGATAAACCCAGTAATTTATAATAATTACTGTTGTCGTCTGATAAAGATTTTCTTTTGCCTGCAAATCATTTGAATAGACAAGGCCAGTTTTGGAAGAAGTGAGGGACTGCCCTAAAATGTTTGTTATCACAGAGACTGCTGAGGAATGGAGCAGTGCCTTGGTAGGAAGCTGTGATGGCAAGAAGAGCAGTGCAGGAGGACACAGTCATTAGTGGCATTGTGAACTTTGAAGACCATCAAAGGAAATTACAAAGGGGTATGACTGAAAGTAAACACATCCACTCTGAGATTTTCAAGCAGGTTTTTAATTAATTTTTATTAACCCTAAATCTCTTAAGAGGTTATGGCATGAATTTACTCTTTTGTAGTACAAGTATTCTGGTCTGTCCCATCATGTTTTGATTGAGATGAGCAAGAGTCTATTTAAACTTCTAAAATACTGCCAAATTAAGAATAAACATGGTGCTGTATAGTAATAATAACTTTATCATAGGTAATAGGCAAGGAGGGTGAACATCCTAAGGTATAGCTACACCAAAACTCTAACATAGCTGAGATTTTAATTATAAATGAGTAAAACTGGCACAAAGTACCCTGAGAGAAGAGTGGCAAAGTCCAGTTAAACAGAGTAGGTCTGAACAGTTAAACTGAGTCATTCAACCACCTGTATAAAATATTTTGGGCAAATATGCTAGAACCTAATGTAGTATTTCCAGGGAGCAGCTTTTGGAATCTGCTCCATTTCATCTAATTTAGCAGATGAAACTTTTGATGTGGAAATAGCAGACAGTTTATATGCTCCTATAGGAAAATTTTACTTAGGGAAATAGGGTTTAAATACTTGATAGATTGAATTGAGTTTAGTCAGTGCCCAGAACACTAGCTGGTACAAACTTGGTGAAATGATGGACTGTAGCTAAACAATTTCAATGATTCAATTTCTACCCTAACAAATGACCATGTTAAAAAGAAGCCTCACTGCTTCAGGAAGGTGTCAGCACACCTTACAAAAATTCAGCAAACAGCCTTTGTTTGAATGAACTGTGTAAATGTAAATTTTATTCAACCTATTAAAAATATTTCATAGTCAAGCAATAGTTAAGGTCCCTTCATACTTCCAGGGAAAAGTCAGACAGCAGTATCCTAGCATGAAGAATACTGACTGTTTATGATTAAACATAAAATCAGGGTTTGAGAAACCAAGTCCATGTGCAACTGTCCTACTGATGCTGCTAGCAGTGCAATAGTCTTTTTCTCTTTCTTGAATTCTATTACCTTAAATGGGAAAGTTGTAGTTCACACAGCAGGAAAGCCAGATTGTACTATAAATAGGACTATATTTTTCTAAGAAGATGATCGTAAAAAATCAGTCAGGCAAAGTTCCCTTGGCACAAGGAGAAAAAGGGAACCCGTGACGGCCCAGCTTGTTCAGTTGAGAATTTGGTTCTGTTACATCCATCTAAACTACATTGCTGTGTGGAAAGGAAATATATTTTGGAAATGATGAGTTCAATTCCAGTTCTTGGTTACTGTATGGTAGGAATCGATTCTACCACTGAGATCTGAAAGGCAAGGTGCACACAGATGCTTATGCACAGATGCAGCCTGCTAAGTGTGTGTTAAAGACCTCCTCTGTATTCATGAAAGCACTGAATTGTTAAGTAGAGCAAAAGCAAGTCCTGATGCATGTACTGGGATCAGCTTCCCGAGTTGGTTATGTGAAGAGATAAACAGTTACCTATGTTAAAAGTGAAACCAGAGAATGTACTTATTGTGCCTAAAAAAATGGGTTTGTTTGGTTTGTTTCTAAAAGGGACAAAGCCAAGCATATTGCAGGCTTGACATGAAGATATGATGAATAGAGCAAAGAGATCAGTAAGTAAGAAGATTAATAATATGGTAAAGGTCATGGTAGCATCCCTGAGCAATTAAAAATGATGATTTGCAGAATGGAGTCTAGAACTTCTCTATATACGGTACACTTATAGACTACAGCTGTGTGGATTAGGTAGCAAAACGACTGTAAGAGCTACTTGATAAAGTAAAATCAAACTGATTCCTGGTCCTGTATTGCAATAGTTGCCCATGCAATAGCTGAGTAGATGTGAGGCAGAGAAGAACTGGATTGATGTACTTGCTCTGTCTGCATCCCTGAGGTAACGATCCCGGCAGAAGGGAGATGAATGTACACGGATCCTCAGAAAGTTCCATTGCATTTCCCAAAGAGACCTCTCCAAACAAGTGAATTGTGGGGACTCTGACAAGGGCAGCCATAAAAAAAAACCCAAAACATTACCCATCAGTTGTAAAGTGATATGGCAACACCATTACTCTGCACAGTTTGCTACTCTTGTCTTCTCTGTAAGTTTTGCTCTTAGTATTTCACTGTTCTCTTTATAAAACACAAGGCACAATACTAAATGGTGAATTTTTTTCTTGATATATTCATAAGCAGCAACATATTCAGCACTCCTGATGGAGGTTGCTTAGCAAGTATTTAATTCTGGTCCCTTTAGATCTTCTAGTCACTGATCTACCTAATGCAGAAGGAGGGCTTGTCTTCTTCCCAGTTTTCAAAAAAGCCAGTCTTTTCTTGAAATATCAGTGCAGCAAATACTTCACAACAGAAGGAAAAATCATTTTAAGAATGGAAGTGTGGCAGCTTCTTAGATTCCAGTTTCCTACTAATCGTGTTGGTGGGAGTTCTGAGAAGCTCCATGTTCCTTAATGACATTCTTAAATAATGAAAAGCATTTGATATTTGCTTTATAGTATCTATACAATGAGCAAACACCAAAAGCTTCACAGAAAGGACATGAAACAAAAGGAAGCTTACAGGAAGCCTAGAGAAAGGTAAGTTTCAAATCTGTGATTTATTCCTTTGAAATATCATCTGTTCATTTATCACAGAATATTTTTTTATGTAAAAGAACCAACCTATTTTAAAGATTCCTCTTATCCTTTTTCTAACTCATGTAGGTCTTGCACCTTAGTAGTAGGGAAAATATAACCACTTTCAAACTTTAACCACTGGGAAAGTTAATTTACACATCCCTATTTCCTCCGAAACACTTTTCAGATCACTGAAATGAAGTTCAGTGAGTCTTAGACACATGAATAATTAGAGTAAAATCTAATAGGGATTCTAACTGGAACATGATGTAAACCATGTATTGGTTAATTCTTTGCTGTAAGGTGGTTGGGGCTGATCTGGTTGAGCTGTATGTAGCTTAACTGTTTTAATTATCAAGCTATAGGAAATTCTATGGATTATGAGAAATATTTTTGCCAAGGTAAAGCCAAGTTTGACTTTGAACTATAGTGGTTAAATTGCTTCCCTGAGCAAGGGGAAACTGGATTTTCATCCTTGTGCCAATGAATATTTATGCCAACTGGAACAGAATCAACAGGAGTAAATTTAATACCTTCCGTTTTGGAATATGTTGTGTGTGTGTTCTAAGACAAGTGTGTTCCTATAACATGCAAAGGAAGAAGATAAAATCAGGGATGCAGAGGATCCAAGCTTTGATTCGTGTACCAAGTGACAGGCACATATCTTTCTTTGTGAATCTAAAATGAGTGATTTAGAAATTGATGTCTGAAGTTATTAGCTGGAGAAATTAGAAGCCTAAATCCTGCTTACCAGAAAAGAAAATCAGGATCTTAGGAGATAAAATTGCCTGAAAATGTTACTTACATGTGTAAGTTGCCTTATATTTGCAAAGTACTCTTCCTGCATAATTTACCTTAAAGTAAATTTATTGTCTAAGCATGAGATTAGAAAAGAGATTTCAAAGACAGTGACTTAGAATTCTTGAGAACTAACAGTATTGAACTATTTTAAACTAAATTATATATGTCCTGAACTTAGATTTGTTCAAAATTTATTCAGAATTACAGATCCCTGCTGGAGTACATTGAATCTATTCTATCAGTACTAACTCCCATAAAACATATAATAAATTGTGAGTGCCTAGGTATTTCTTTAAAATCATTTTTCATGGTGTCATGCTAAGAAAGGCAGTAAGAGATGAAATGGATGGCAGACACATATACCCAGGAGTTCAACAGGCTATTGGCTGTAGAGGAGGATAAAATGAAATGTTGTGATTTCTTATGAAACATTACCACCACCTCAGGTGAAGGACATACACTTATTCAGCAGTTCAGGAATTCAACAAGCAAGTGGGAGATGAGTGATCAAGGTTCAGTGGGAACTCTGGATGATAAAAGAAAGGGTTAAAAAGTTATTCTCAGTGATGTTTAAGACTGCTGTTTGTACCTTGATTTTCCCTTTCAAAGATAGGCAGCTTCACAGCATCTGGAGTAATGGCACTATAGACTACCATGAAATAAATAAATTAAATCATAAGGGAATTTTTCACTGCATATGGTTTGCCAGAGGAAATTGTCTCAGTCAATGACCCACAGTTTATTTTAGAAAAATCTGACATGTTGCTAGGTCTAAATGCAGTGAAGTATGACAAAGTTGTTTCATTTCATGAAGCATCAAATGGAGCACTGGAACTTTTTTTTTCAAACCATTAACCAGACAATCTCCCTAACAATACATTATCAGAAAACTAGACTCTTTTTTGTTCCTTTTTTTTTTTTTTTTTTTGTACAAAACATTCTTCTGTATGTCACAACAGAGGAAACATTTAGTTATTAGTTTTGAAATAGCCTGGGAAGTCCTAAGGCTTGTGCTGTTGCCTTAACATAGTGCTTGGTGCCTATTGCAGCTGTGGGAACACCATGTATATACTGAGGAGCCTTTCTGGCTGGAATCACAAAATATTGGCCTCCTTGCTAAAGCTCAGCCCTTTGCCTGGAGGAAGAGGGGTGGGGTTTTTTCCCTTGGTCCACTCGTACAGATAAGAAAATTCTTGAGAATTGAAGATTCTGAGTAAAGCGAAGAGGAAGCTGAGCTGAGAGTAACAAGAATAATGAGCAAGTGTGTCAGACAGGTTGTTTCTTGTGAGACTCTGAAGGGTTTGTTTCCCTCCTTTTTCATTCTGACCTGGGGAGGTTCATGACGTTGCTGTTTAAAGTTACTACAAAGACTGAAATAAATGACAAATAATGATTCATATTGAGAACACTGGGGCTGTTGTGTCCTATAGGAATGAATTGCTGAACTGACAATCAGCTGACTGACTGACCTGACTGACTTCTCTACCACTGATTTATGATGTGGCTATTTTGATTAGAAATACAGTAAATAGTTTGATCTTTTGTCCAATTTTTAGTACTATCTAATTAAATTGAATGGCAGCAAAGATTGGTTCTTACTGTTTGCCCACGTGGTGTACAGTACCATGGCATCACTTAAAATAATCCTAATAATACAGTAAATAACAGAGAATAATACTCTGTCCAAACGTATATGCAAAGTGTGAGGACATTTAAATCTTAAAGGGCTTTTTAAATTGTAAATCTGGTTGGAAAAAAACCCTTGAGTGAATCTAGTAGAGCTGAGAAACTAGTTAGACTTTTGAAAATGAGAAAGTAGGCCTCAGAGTGTGAACTATAATTAATAATATATAAATATTTCAGAGGTACAATTTAAAATGTGAGGGTTTATTTTCTTTTCAGATATTCCGTGCTTTTTAATTTCCTTCTTTTGTTTTCTTTTTTTTGGATTTTGCTTTACTTTTGATTGGATTTTTTTCTTGTATTTTGGAATTGCTTATGAATTGCATGACTCATCAATGAAAGAAAAAAGTCTGTTAATCAATTTTAAAACATTGTAGGTGGAAGTTTCTCCTCCGGTCTAGTAACGACACTGAAGTGAACGGTGTCTGAGATCGCTTATACCAAGACCTACTACCTCCTGTGTTTCAAAGGTAAATGCTTTTCTGTGTATTAAGGGGTTAGATTTCCTGAGGGGAGGATTTCATAGAGTCCAGGACCAGGCTTCTCCCCCTTTCTCCCAGGTGTGGCACATCTGGTCCGCATCACACAATTAAGCTGCACAGCTCTGCACAAACTTCTTTCTGCTCTGCTTTCATTCCTCTTATTCACATTGTGGCTGCATCTGTCAATAGATTGAAAGCACTGAAAAGCTCAGGGTGTTTTGAATAGCTATTTTGCCAAAGGCTGGGTTTGAAAATCATCTCAGTCTAGCGGTGTTTTGACAGCAGACAATTTGGTCAAAGAACAGTGCCTGTGCTCTTTGTGGAGAACTATCACTGTCAAGTTCAGTGCTGGTGGGAAGGGCACCAAGGAGATGCTCTGAAATGACAGTGTCATGAACTTGCCAACTGATTCTTGCCAGCTTGCTGGGGTTCTGGCCAAACCCTTCAGCGTGATGGACAGGACAAGTACAGACGAAGCCTTTACCCTCTTGCAGCTACAGAATGGCTGATGATGAATAGAAATAACTCCCAATACAATGTATGATGTTGTATTTTATAAGCAGAGCTGAGCTGTCTCCAAGGTGCTTCGTGGCCCTTTAAGTAGGTGTTCACAACAAACGCATACCTACAAATGTTGGGGTTTTGTTTGGTTGTTTGTTTGTTTTCTTCCCCCCACTGCCTCCTATTCACCAAATATGGACATTCTGTGTTACTCTGCTGTTTACTTTGATTTGTGAATTGCTATTACTCCACAGTAATAGGAGGCTGGGGGGTGTTTCTCCATACTTGTTATCTGATTACTTATGCATTTAGTTCTATTGGATTCTCTGCTTTCACGGTACTTTATGTTTTTACACATATTCCTTTCTGCATTTTGTATATAGAAAAAATCTAGTTCATAGAGGCCATTTCAGGATACGCTGGCTCAGGCCAAACAGTTCTAAAACTGAAACGCAACATTTCAAAAGAAGTCCTTTTCTCCATTGTTGAAGTATTCCAGGTAAATAAACTCAGAAGAATACTGCTATAGAATAACATGTAAGAACTTGTAAAGAAAGAGTCATAACTTTATAGTACATCTTGAACTCCATTTAGTTGAAGCAATTAATTGGGGAAAAATTATAGACAGCCATACTCCAGAGATTTATTTGTAGAGAAACTAATTTAATACAATACTGAGATTAAAGCTACCTCTCTTTTAATCTGGACATGTATTTTTTGTTAATATTAGACCAGTATGTCCATGAACAGAGGATGCTTGTGTCCCATAGTGCATAATTCTTGTATTCAAAATCATTCTTCTCCTTACAAAGGATTGAATTATTAGGATGGTTCAGAATTATATGTGGCTTGACTTTAGCAAATAATGCTGGATAGTACTTGGACGTTACCTAGAAAAGGAAAGTTACAAGAAGTGGATGAATAAATAAAAGATAGTCTTTACTATCAGTATTACTATCAGATGTACTATCATTACTACAGTAAAAGATAGTAGGACTCCTGTTAGCTTCCTTTCTTGCAATGTTCTCTAAACTTAGTATGCTGAGGAAGAATCAGTTTATCCATTTTGTTTCTTTTTTTTTTTCAGGAATTAGAGTTTTAATGCTTTCTTATTACTCTCCAATACTGAATAGTCAGAAGATAACTCAGATCAGAAATTGGGAGGCCCCTTTGCTCCAAACAGGATCAACTATGGTATTCCTGCGACTTTATCCAGACACATTTGGAAAATTTCCGAGAGTGGATACACAAAAATATCCACGTGACAGGAACTTCGGTATGATAAATACATGGACTGGCTGCTGCAGACCCTCCAGATGAACTGCCCCTTTGGAGCCCCACACTGGGAGGTCCTTGCCTGCTCTGAGGCAGATCTGTTGGGAAGTGGTTAGTCAGGGAGTGTCTCCCAGAGTGCTGCAGGTTATCTGAGCAGTGTGAATCACTGCCTACTTAGCTGGGTCCTCTCAACTAATGGCCAAGGATGTGGTTGTACTGCAATGGGAGGAATTAGACCTCTTCATTCCCATTAAAGATCAGGTCAATTAGCATGGGGTTAGGCTTTGAAGTCACAAGGTACATGCGATTTAGCAAAGCGCCAAGTGGTTGAATTGATTGGGTTTGGCACTTAAACTGCCTGGAGGAAGAGATAATTTTCTTATGTGCCTGATGAGGGCATATTATACTTGACAAGTAAATGTCAATACTGTTATAACTACCAAAACAATCCTTATGCAGAAGATGTTTATAAAATATATTTACATTAGTGCTAATAGCAGTAAAAATGCGGATAGTGATGAACGCAAGCTCCATCTGTGACTGTAAAAGAGTAGCTATATAGATTGGCACTAGTTCAGCTATCTTCAGAAATTTTAGTCCTTTCATTAAGGATACCAGAAGCAGGCTCGGTAGAAATATTTACATTTTTATTTCAGAGCAAGATAACCTCACATTGAAGATGCTTTTGTTCCCACTGAAGCGTGAGGAGCAGCAGAAGTTATTTAAACTTGCTGATTTCTAAAAATTAAATAGCTGATTATATTGGACGTATTTCAAGGTCTTATTAGGGTAAGTTCCAAAGCTAAACATTTCAGTACTGAGTTTTGAAAGTCTTTGTCTGTGTATCTTCATTCTCTTGCTGCTTAACTTGATAGAAAGCTGGGTCAAACATTTGTCTCATTTACACTAATGGAGTTCACGACTGTTTGTTTTATGGGAAACTAGCAAACCCCTAGGATGGCACCCAGAAAACAAGTTAAATAGCTAGAAATAATAGCAAATGGAAATGCCTGCTCTGTGCTGCACTGGAAAGATACAGAGCAATGGTGTAAGGTAGTGACTGGATTATGAATAGCAGGCATTACAGTGCATTGTTACACTGGCCTTTGAAGCAACCATGGATTTTTCAAGCTCTGTTTATTTTGCTTTTCTGTAAGGAAACTGCAGCTCACTTGAAAGGTAAATAAAATTATGAACTATATTTTCTATGAGGGGAAGAAAGCAGGAATGTTATCGCCAGTACCTGAAACACATTCACTCTGTGTTTCTCAACAGATGTGTTACCGAATAGAATGGCCAGACATTAGCATTTTTAATGTCCTCTAACAGCATATGACAAATGTGTCGTGAATAATTAGATATTACTAACTACTGAACAGTGCTTAATTCACTTACCTGCCGGTACATTTGCCCTTTCTATCTGACAGCTCAAGTTGAATAAATGCTGTCTCTGGCTCTGAACCACCAGCTGTAGGGGGCACAAAGGTCAGCCTTTCACATCATAGAGTGAAAGCTCTTTCCACTGAATAGTAATACAGCTCCTGAGTCTGTGTTATCTGAACAGAACTGCTGGTGGTACAACTGGAACTGGACTTGGCTCTCTGCTTATACAGTGTGTCAGCCCCTGGTTCTAATGCTGGTGAGGCGTTAGAACCAACTACGAAAGTAGTCTCTCAAGAGTATACATGCATATCTCTAACTGCATGTCAAGAAACTTCTTACCTAATAAACAGTGCAGTGGCCAGGTCCTCAGCTAATGAGAACTCCGTTTCATGGAAGAAACCTCTAGATTTAGTTGACTTCATTGTTTGGGGGAGTGTACTGAACTTACACATAATCCTGCAAACCACCTTAAAAATATTGATGGGACTATAGTGGATGTGTGTGTGTTCTGAAGGATTTTGCTGCATTTGTTTTAGATTTGTAAGACCTGTTTTACAATACTGTATGGCTTAGAATATTCTTCACACATAGCTGTGTGGCTACACTAGCCAATCAAATCAAACTTACGGCTGGAATAGAATGGATTATCTTAGCATCCTTTGCCAATGTTGCCAAAAATTTACATTTTAGGTAGAAAATAAGGTCATACTACAGGACGAGACCCTGATCCAAATGCCATTGAAATCAATAGAAACTTTCACACTGACTGCAGAATTTTTAAAGGTCAGGCTCTGAACTCCAACTTCTCATGCTGGAAAGCTGCCCAGCACTCAGGGTTGGCCACTGAACAAATAGGCACAGAAAGAAACTCACATCCTCTACCAGGCAGTAGTTCTTTGACAGTAAGGTTTAAAAGGAAGCAGCATTTTGCTGTAAACAATGGCAAAAAAGGGCAGGGAAAGCTTTTTTATTAAAAAAAATACAGATTAATGCCATTTTAAAAGAAAGGATGATACAGTGTGTTTGCTGTGATTAAAGGAAAACTTGAAAAAAAACCTTTTAGGAAAAAAAGAGATTGTATAGATGACTTAGACTGCAGAAAGTCTCACCGTGTAACTCGAAGCATGCTGAATTCCATGAATGAAAACAAATGTTGCTAAATAGGAGAAAAAGCAAAAGAAAAAGTGCGATGGCAGAGTTGTCCACCTGAAGACCACAGCAGAGACTTTTTGATGTCTTGTCACATCTTCCACATCTGCGAGAAAGCAATTCGTAATCACTCCAGAACTTAAACCTAATTTCAAGAGCAGTGAAGTTGATGCAGTGTTAGAAGGTTCTCGTGTCCTTGGTGAAGCTGTCTGTTAAACTTTGCCTTTCTCACCTGTACTGTCTCCTCTCTTTCACTGCTGCTTAGCAGAAACACTTCGTGCATGTGCTTGAGAGATGCATTTTCACGATGAGATGGGATGGAGCTTGTGCATCTAAACTGAGGAAATGGGAATTAAAGCACCATTGAAATGGGCTTCTGTGCTTTCTGCTGCTGGGATACCCTGCAGCAGTTTCTCTTTAGTGGAGCAGATCTATAGTAAGAGAAGCAGTATCTTTGGTGAAATGTATTGCTGATTACTCGTTTGCTAATTGATGTGAATGCACTTAGAGCACATTGTATATAAATATTTATGTTATATGGCATAACTTAGATTGTATTGGTTTTGATGCAAATTCCTGGGGTTTTCTTCCCATCCATTTAGTGATTGTCTGTCTTAGGAGTATTTAAAAAATTGGAAAAAATACTTTTTTAATTTATTTTCTTAAGTCTGTGGGATGCATCTATCCCCAGGATTAGGTGGTACGTAATTTTTTGTTTTGCTTGACCTTAACTGAGAAATTGAGAGATAGTACTTATATTATGAGTGCATGAAGTACAGAGACCAACTGTAAGAGCTATTTCATATCTTGTTATATTAAATGACTACAAAATTTTTATCATTCATTATCTCACAGGGTTCATTAATTCATAAGATGGTCTTAAAACTGCCTATTGTGAGTTTGTCTATGCGTACAATGTCACACTGATTATAAAGCAGTTTAACCAGTTCACTACTTGTAAACTGCATGCTGTGACTAAGCAGAACTAAAAAGGAGCAAACATAAGGAGTTTCAGCATCCCTCACATGCCTGTTGGATTGGTGAGCTCCTCCCAGTTGGGATTATAGCACTCTGTTGGTTCAGTCCTGTGCTTTTCAATGATAAATTGATTTTTTTTTTACAGTTAAATAATTTGCTGTTTTATTTCTGTGAATGTTTACAGGACTCTGATACAAACTGTGGTTGCTCAGTATTTTCCTCTTTTTTGTTATCTAGAACATAACTTTTAATACGTCTTTTAACCACACTTGACTCAAAAAATGTAAAGTCCAATCCAGTGGCCATTCCTGGGTAGTTTCTGTGCATTCCCTGCTTCTGTTGGATATAGTACCAGATGGGCTCATGTGTGTGTGGTCCTTTCCTCTAGGTGCTTCCTAGGGACACTGTATGTGGAGTTTGTTACCTCAGGTGGTTGAGTAGAAGATTAAGATCTATTGCCTGAGCTTCTACTTCCAGAACTTAAGAGATGGAAAGATCTTGTGTTTCATTCCAAACACCAGCGGCTCTTCTCTGCTCAGGTATGTGTCTGCTGGTCAACTTGTTGTGCTGGTTTTCGTACCTCTGAAGATTTTGTAGGGTTTCAGTATCATTCAGATTTCCAGAATCCTCTCTGTCTCCTGCAAGGAGTTAGTAACTTTAAGCTTCTCTGTACTATATAACGGTAGTCTTCTTTCTTTGGCAGTGTGAAATGATGAAAGGGCTTTCAGACAGTCTGTATATCGAGTCTCATAAATTATTTAAACGTATTTGTGTGTTATTTTACCAGGCAAATACTGAGTTCTTACCATATGTATCATTGAGTTTCTTAAATTTTTCTGACATATATTGTTGTATCATTAAAACTTTTCAGCAGAGTTGAAGGAACTCGTGCCTGTAGCTAAATGGAAAAGTAATATGGTCATTTCTTTGCATTCACAATAGATTTTCAATGCTGTTCACCCCAAGGCTCTTAGTATTGAGTGAAATGTACTCCTTAATCAGACATGAGACCTCATTGTAATTGTAAATCTGCAGTCAAAAGGGCCTTAAGAGTACTTGCAATATAACTGTAATATGTTCCAAGTTTAACAGTTATAGCTCAGTGTTCAGTTTAATGTGGAGCTGAGAGAATGGATCCATACCTGAGGTATTCAGAAACTCAGACTTGGGAACTGGAATGGGAATATTATGGAGGGTTGTTCTTTCAAGTCCTGAAACTAACCACTTTCTTGCTTACATACACTATTCACTTTTTAAGGTGGCTGTCTCCTAAATGTCTTGGATAAAATATGTATTTTAGGCCTCCAAAATTAAAATTGTTGAGAATTGAGAAGTTTGGCAAGGGAAGTGACCAAGTCACTAAGTTCCTCATCACAGGGATGCAATCTCTTCTGTAACATGGTCTGTGGAAGTGTGAGGAGTGTTTCGAGTTGGGATGAGTTTTGAGGAATGATGGCTGGCTGATAGCTGAGAAAACATTTGTTGTCTCAGGTTTGAGTACTGCAGTGTGGTCTCAGCACTCTCCACTGCTGCATGTAAGGAATATAGTTTTTAAACATCAGATAAAGAATTGTTATTAATTGTTGCATTGGGTTAGTAGGAGAGTTAAAGCTGTGAATATCTTGTTGTCTGAGAACAGCCTAGATCAAACCTGCTCACTCAGAGCATAGGAACTGCAGTTGAAGGCAGGCTTCAGAACAGTTTTCTAATTTGTATTTTGAGGTAAGGATTTGCACTGACATGAATTCAGATAATGAAATTTCTCATTATGTACTCAATTCTGTTGGGCCTATTTCATTCAGCAGAGTTGTTAATCTGTGCAAAAGCAGCATGATCCATTTACAAAGAAGCAATGAGAAAGAATAGTATCGCTGCATATCTAATGTGCTTATCACACAGGAAAAATACGTGTATTGTGATGAAATCTGGGCCTGGAGGAAGGGAGGTTTCATCAGCCCTCAGGTTTCGATGTCAGTTTAAAACATTAGTAGGAAGTATCTTAAAATCACAGACACCCAAATGTTCACCAAATTCATGTCCCATATCCATTTCCATTAATTATAAGGAACACAGAGGTTATGACTAGACAGGTATTATACAATTTCACCAATGCCTTAAGAAACTAGGTCTTAAAAGCGGTACTGAATTTCTGTGGCTGTAAGAACTGTTAGAATTCTCCATGCAACTTTATTTTGAGAAAAGCAAATATTCACAAGAACCATTCTGGTTGATGTTCTTCACTCGTCTCACAGCCTCCGACTGAATAGAAGGACTAATATTCCTTGAGGAAGAAAGTAGAGAAAAGGAATAGGAAAGTATAAGTGAATGGTAATTGCCAGTGATGGTGGAAGCACTTGATCAGAGATGGGGAAAAATAAGAGGAAAATGAGAAGAAATAATTTCCCAAACCTTGGCTTAGCGATGCTTTCTGGACCAAGGGAGATTACAGAAATACATCTCCAATGATGAAAAAGACTCTACTAAGATAAAGAGCTTTTGGTGGCATGGTTGGTGCTGCTCAACATTGCTGACTAAATCTTTTCTCCCAAGAATGAGAACAGTAGGCACTGATGGTTTCCAAGAACTTGGAAAAGCAATCTTTTGTTTAATTAAGTTGAGAAAATTCCTCAGTGAAACTTTCTTGTTTGAGCTGACCGTTACTGCAGCAGAACTGATGGTTCAAATAATCACTGTCCTCATTCCTAACTGTGAATGGTGGTGATCTACACAATCTTCACCTTGCTGTGATCAGATAATCACAGAAGGATGCAAGTTTGAACACTCTGGAGGTTTCCAATTTGATAATTCTAAATTTTTTGGTTTATTTTTTTTCTTAGTCATAATTCTTCTTTTGTGGATGTATTTTAGAGTTCCAAATTATGGCAAAATGGTGGCATATCTGTAATGATAGCTTATAAGAACAGTATAGTTTTAAAATGCTTTATAGAGGATTGTGAAGTGACAGCATGTGGTCTAAAATATTTGAAATGAAATGTCTATATTTCTTGTAAAGCAATGTTACCATGCTTTTCCAGATGCACCTGCAGAGGGTAATGATGGATTCATGAGATTGTGTTACAGTGCTGTTGAACGCTGTCACTAATGCAGCAGAGAATGAACCATCCCTGAGTATTGGGGGGGAATTCCCAATGAAATACTGATCTGCTGCTTACTGACCTGTTTCCTGCACCCTCCCTCTTCTCTGTATCCCTGTAGCTTTAACTGTGGGTTATTTTGTGAGTTTACTACTTGCTTGTCTAACATACTTAGTGGACCAGCTCTAGCTTGACACTCTTGTCTCCCCTGTTTCCCTTTTTACTCTTTAAAAGATCAATGGTGCTATTTATATTGTTCTTACTTCTGTACTCGCTCTGTAATCCCTGTATTTGCAAGTATCCAACAGAAATACTAATTGAACAAGCCCTCTGTCAATTATTATGTATTTTATATTAGTTGATACCAGCTGAAGTTTTGGACTAATATTTAAAATGTACAAAATAGAGGTATAAAGATACAGGAGCAGGTTGAAGTTGGTCTCCGAAGATGTGGCTACATCACAGCAAATATCCCTCAAAGAAACTTTTAAATCCCTCTTGCTGAGGACCAACAACAGCGAAAACCAAAAGCCCTTAAATTCAAAAAGTGCTAATCTCTCACTGATCTTGAGGCACAGTGGGACACACATTTTCCTCGAGTGTTCTGAATACTGGTAAAAAACAGTTGAAAAAAGGAAAGCTTCCTTATTTTACAGTAAGCCACACAGCAAACACTGCCCTGGAACCTGGGTTAGAGGCAAAGAATAGTCTGTGGACTAAAACTAAATTTTAATTTTGTAGGCATACATTTGATCCACAGAATCCCAATCATATGGGCTGTCTTTGCAGGTCTACAGCCAGTAGGGATGTAAATGCCCTAAGAGATCTCTGAAACAAGCCTCGTGTAGTTGTCAAAGACTGAACCCTAACTAAAATCGGTGGCAACATATTTAAATTGATATGAAGCACTTAACAAGAGAAGTCCAAACCCCATGTTTATAGTAATAATAGTCCAGTTCTATCAGTCAGGAGCTCTAATTTCACATTATTGTTGTGCTTTATTTTTATTACTATTACAGGACAAATCAGTCCCATTAACAATCTACATTTAAAAATACATAACACATAGACTGTGTCTTAGCACATTAGATGGAATTAGATTTTAAAGATAAAATTTGGCTGTATTAAATGTATTTCAGTATGTATGTGTGCTGTGTTATCCAGTAGCACCTTGTGGTTTGTTATTTCATGCAGGCATAAAAATAGACTGTGTGTGCATTGCAGCATTAAGGTTGGAGGAATTATCTGTAGATTTGACAGCTTTTCAAAACTTCAGACAGTATAATTCCAATTTTAATTGGCTTGCAATGAAGCAGTTGTTTTGAAATCGTCCTTCTTAATAAATCCATAGCAGAGCTCTCAGAGGCTTCAGGAAAACCACTTGGCCTTTTCCTTATCCCCAGAATCTTCATGCATAGATGTAGATCTGCACCAATTGTCTCGTCTCCAGACTAATTATCTCATTTACATATTTCCTGCTTTCTGCTCGGAATGCTCCATGGAACACCCAGGATTTAAACTGTGTGCTGTCAGACACAACTGGTTAAGGCGGGATGCGGGGCACACACACGTGTGCATTATATTTAATTAACATTATTATGAATGGCATTGTATATTTAGTATTAACAGAATAACATATTACGTAGTGCTTCATATAAAATATTATGTTAAAGGTGAAACTCCCATAACTTAAAAAGTGCTAAAATTAAGGATTTTGTGTAATCTTCCCTGGTCTCTGGAATCACTCCCCCTGCACTTTGAGTCTCTTGACTGAGTGACCTCTTTTCTCTTTTCCTACTTAAGGTAATAGAAAGACTCTCATAGCAGTACATTTTGTAGATGCCATGCCATAGAACTAAACATTTGCTCACAGTAGAATAGAACGTAACTGATAAAATAGTGACCTGGTAGACAAGTACAAATAAAGCAAGTTCTCAGCTGTAGGTCAGTCACACCTAATTAAAGATATAACTTTGATTCCTTTCATGGTCTGATGCTTAATAAGACACTATAGTTGAAGATTGCCTCAATATATGAAGTTCAGGGTGAATTTGGGGCCCTTAACATCACCTAAATGCCTTGTACAAGTCTCCCCTTAAATAATAGTCACCACTTGAGCTTGCCAGATAAGCCAGCCCGTTGCTATTGTGTTCCCTTAATCTTAAACCTCTCAGGACCATGGGTGAAGGTAGGCTGCTTTCCCTCACTTTACTCCAAAATCTATGGAAGGTAGAGACCTTAGTAGTCTGCTCAGTGCAGGCTGTGTGACTGTTACACATTCTGCTCTACAGGTTTCTGTTGAGTGAGTTATTTTACATGCAGAGTGCAGAAATGTCATGGTTCACTGACTAATGGCTGCTAGCCCACTTCCCTCTATAGCAAGATTAATTTGCTATAGAATGAACGAAATAAGCAGCCTTGACAAGGCAGGATGTGTGTCCTTTCAGTAGCTGAAATGAAGTTATCCCAGTTAGTGTTGACCTTTCAGTCCTACTGCAAGGCAGCTTAGTATTGTTCCTTCGTTTGAGGATGGGTGTTGCTTTTCCTCCTCTGGGAAGAACTGCTACCAAATAGCAGAATGTGACCTGCAATGAAGTGTAGACCTCCACAGGTAGGTAATCCTTTGTGGTCCTTTTCTCCCCTGAACTGTAACATCGGTCATTTTATGTTTGATCTTTCCTTATACTTTTTAGCATTGACCCATAAAAAGTAGTTTGATGCTAAATGGAGAAATTTCTGAAGACCACCTGCCTGCAGGTATCATGCACGGTTTACTGTTCCTAAAAAGAACACCTCACCTGAACAGCTTCTAATAAGGAAATCTCAAATTAAAATGAAAGGTTGAAATCTGTATGTACAGCTATGGCAGTCCCTGAAACCACTGCACATGAGAAGAATATATTGTAATGCATGTTTTTCTGCAGCTTTGGAATTTGTCTGCAGCTCTAGAAAAAGAATTCTGCTCAAAACAGCATCAGTCTTCCTGAATAATTGAGGTAATAAAAAAACCAAACAAAACCAAAACAACTAAACACCCTCCCCAGTCCCCAAAACAAAAGGAAAATATTTTGCACCATGTAGCTCAGCAGAATGCTGTGAACTATTTTGCTTTACTTTTGCCATCACTGTCTAATGCTTTATACTACCCATGATACCAAAGAGGACATTCAGCTGCTCTCTAGGTTCAAGATGTGTGCAATTTAAGTATTTTGTAGTGCTCATTTATGATAACCTCACATACAGTGGCTTTTTCACAAAAAAAACCCCACCATACCAAACAGATCACAAGTAAAAAAAAAACAAACAACCCCGTCAGCAAAAAATCCAAGTGTAGAAGCAAAAACATTAAATATGTCACAGCCATAAAATTAGAATCAGCAAGTTAGTAAAATCACAGCATTATGTGTAATAGCTCAGCTATAGAAATCAGTATGTTCATTCCCTTCCACGTACGGAAGAGCTTATGCTGTGCTCATCCCCAGCCAGCTGAAACTATAAATACATTAAACACAAAACCAGCTAATTATAATCTAGGGTGTATTTTCTTCTGACATATATAGGGCCTGAAGAGCTACAATATGCTTGACTTCTGGTGTTCACTCTATTTCAGTAATTCCTCCCAGCAGCCCTATTTTCTCCATTTACACTTTAACCTTGCAGTTGCCTCATTCAGACTCTTTACGTGCCCTGGAATTTCTGTCAAGAAAGAAACAAGAGTTGCCAGGGCCTAATGGCTTTGACTTTAAATGTCCTGTTTAATTACAGTTTCCTAGACATTTACACTCTTCCATATGTATATTTGGCAGTTTGAAGAAAAAGGAACTCATCTAGTAGTAGCACTGAAAGGGTATCTATTTTTAAACCTAGTTTTGTAGATTCCAGTATTTGAACCTGTGAAAGGCTCTATCTGTCCTGATAAATTCCCATCTCTATGTTTTAGTTCTTATTTTCCAGTTATAAAAGTAACTCTGCTTTCCATAAAGCATTTTATCCTTGAGGAGGGCGTATGTGCCTAACAGATAAAGCATTTTAGACAGTATTATGTTCAAATCTTAAATGTAGATGTAAATACTTTTTAAATTATATGAAATTTCTTTGAACACTTTGTGAAATGTGCCAAGGTTTCCCTCTGTAGTCCTACACATACTGGAAATCATGTTCCTGAAACTGAAGGCTTTTAAACAGCAAAGTAATTACTTTTCTTCTTTTTTCTTCAGCCAGGGGTTCAAATCCCCAGATCCTCAACCAATTCCTTGATTATAATCAGTTAGTTTCCACTTAGATTTTACTTATTTAAGTCTAGATAAAATTTGGCTTGATACTATCTGCCCTTTTCCTGAAGGAGTCAAACAGTAAATTCATATTGTTTCTGAAAAGGCAAATTCAAAATTACTTACCACTAGTTTAGCTCTATCTTCTTACAAGTCAATAGTAAATCTTGTATTGGTTTTAATGGGAATAATTAGGTCAGTTCTAAAATTCTGAGAATCTAGAGTGACCAGCCTCTGTAATGCCCCTTCATATCTTCGAAAATAAGAACAAAAGGCATTTCCGAGTCTTACAAACTTAGCGATTCCCGAGGCTGAATCCAGCGAGCTCTTGTTAGAGTTCAGCAATCCACAAATTTGTGATTGCTACAAACTTGGAGTTCCCCGCAGTGAATGCAGGGAATATCGGTTTAGATGAGTTCCTGAGCTGCTGTGCTCTGCTACTTCGGAAGCAAATTATAATCATTCCTATTTTAAAAGTCCATATTCTTTTTGTTCTGAGCAATTGAGTAAAATTGCATTGCTTGTAAGAAAAGCTGTCTAAAATAGGTGCTGGATATCATAGTAATAAACAGCTTAATAGAAATGCTTAGACCAAATGTGAGCTCACAAAAGCAAAATGGGACATAGGGCTAATTTGTAAAACCGCCTTGTTAACTGAAGTTATTTGTAGCTTGTCAAATATTAAGTTGCTCAAATTGGTTCTTTGTAATTGGGTTTCAAAGACATCAACAGTCTGTTGTAGTAATGAATTTAGTAGATTGTATATTTGGTGCATTTTCTCCATATTAAAATTAAGTAAATACATGGCTAAGTCTTTTCACAAATTTTGCCTTTTTTAATGCCTAAAAAAATCAGAAAGTTAACTCTCTCTTACTGCTTACACTTAAAATTAATTTAAAGCTTAAGTGAGCTTGAAAAAAACCAATTCATTACAAACAAATTTTGTAGGATGGTGTGTATTGTCATATTAATTTTGAAAATGAAATTACTAATGGTTTTTTTAATAATGGTTTTCTCCTGTTTGCTCAGTTTAAATTGTATTTACTCTGTTTTTCCAGTCTTGAATGAATCCACATGCTTTTCTTTTTCCTGACATATGGAACTTTTATAATACGAAGAAAACTCAGTTTTATCACTGTCCTAGAAGGAAATCTTCAGTAGATTTCATTATAAGTGTGTATAAAATGCTGACTGGTCATGGGCCCAGTGCAGAATAAAGGTTTGTTCTTGTAGTGCAGAGGTGACTTTGAAAAAGCACCAAACATTCTAATACCTGTTCATGTCTTACCTTGCTATTCATTCATAAATGCAGCTTTGCCAGTGAGATCTGTTTCTCAAACATGCATAAAATGTTGCTTTTAGGTGTATACAAGCATCTTCCTTTCTCTGTGATGCCTAAGCAAACTGTGCTTGGGAGATCCGTACCTTTTTAAGACGCCCCCAGGGTTCTGTTAATGAGTTTACCTCCCTTGTTGTGTCTGCTGCAAGAGCCAAAGGATGGCAAAGAATTTTCAGACATCTGCTGTGAAAAGCACATCGTGGTGTCTGGATTAAGGAGGTTTACTTGGGATATGAAGTTGTACTGCAGCACAGCATCTTTTAAATAAAAGTAAGCTGAAAGTAAAAGAATAGGGATTGAGAATTTGAATTTTTTTCCCCGTGTAGCATGTAACTACCCTATACAAGATGTGTTATCAGTAGCATGGTCCCTTACTACTGTTGGGGTTTGTTAGCATTAATAAGAATGATAATATTATCAGATATAATGCCTGTTATTCCACGATTTATTACATAATAGGGGGCTTTGGATCTAAAATTTTATCTTGTTCAAGTGCAACTATATATAGACTAATATCAATACTACTAGACAGAAAGAAAAAAACCCCACCATCTCTAAATGAATAATTCATGTGAAATAGGAAAAGACAAAAGGTAATTGAAATTGATGTTTGTTTGTCTGGGTGATGAAGTGGAACCAGTTCCTCCTCCATGCTATCACTGAGAGGAACCTAAGGCCTTTGTGGTTAACCAGCCACACACCAGACTCACTTAGCTCCTTCACAGAGTCTCTAAGGGCAAAGCAGGTATCATCAGGACACTGCTCTGGCCCTAACTGCATCAGGGATGACATTTGTACTCTGGCAGTCTTAAAAAAAACCCCTTTGTTTTATATCTCTGTAAGTTTAAATCACCAGGAAGATCAATAGTACTGTTTTTGCAACAGTCAGTTTGTATCTTTACTGTTGGACAGCGTGGTTTAGGGTTCAGTTTTGGAGAATTTTTAATGGTGGTTGATGTTCTACCCAATAGATATAATTTACTTGATCACCCAGTTGCAGCGTCATCAGATAGTTATATGGAAGGTTGTCAGGCTTTTTAAACACCTGATAGAAGATGTGGCCCCATATTTTGTAGCAATATTTCTTTCTAATTGTACTCTTGCTTAAGTGCGATCTGTGATTGTTCCTGCAACTGAATAAAACATGCATGAATAATACCTGTGAGCAGTAGAGGGGTGATAATGTAACTGCTGTTTGTTTCATAATCTACAGTGCACAAGCTAAAACATTTTTGTTCTTTTGTACTATTGCTTAATCAAATTATGGGGCTTTTCTGCATTGTGAGACAAAATTGAGAGTCACGTGGTGCTTATTCCCAAGTGGTGAGTTCAAATGCCTCTTGTGAGAGCCAGAGAGAAGGGGAGGGGGGCAAGGGTTTGGAGTCCCCAGACAGTATTAGAAAAGAAAAAGGAAAGCTTTGGTAAAGCAAAATCTTCCACTGCTGCTTTGAACCTGTTTGTAAAAACTTCGCTGTCACCTCAGTGAAATTTCAATAATTTAGAAGTAGAACGTTTGGGGGTTTAATATTTCATGTGGAATCTCCTCTGTGCTTCAGTGGGAAGCGTAGACTACAGAGTTGAAGAAATAGTGGGAAATGCACATCTAGATTTATAATCTTCAAAGAAAAAAATATTTCAAAAACTATCAAAATAATTTTAGGTCAGTTGAAAACTTGCATATGCATCAGTAAATGGCATTACTGAACTTCAGATCAGTGTTGGTTTTTTTTTTTTCTGTAGGTCTACTGTTCCCTCATGAATTCACTGATAATTTATGTCTGAAAGCAGGACAATGGGAGTTAAAAATGAACCGAACAGTGACATTCTTAAAGGGAGGAACAAAGTATTTTATAGCTTCATTTATTTGAAATGAAAATTCTGGAACTGAAAGTGTCACACTGTAAATTAAAAAAAAAAAAACTATTATCAGTGTAGGAACTGATATTAAATGAAGCAATTTGGTTTGCCTTTTTTTCTGTGGAGAAAGTAATCTGAAATGTATGATTTGAAGACAGCTCTTTAGCAATTTCATTTACATTGCAGAATGACCTGTCTTCAATTCAGAAGAACCCAAATGCATTTACTTACTGCAAATTTAATATAGTAGAAAATAGTGTTTAAAGGTAGAATGTGCTAATGTATGGTCATCAAGATTTATGAAAATTGAAGTAGATGGCTTCCAATTAGATGAGAATTCTCTTTTATAAAATGCTTTTTATGCTTATTTTTACCATGATAATTCAACTGGTGTGTTGGGGCTCTGCAATCTGTCTGATTTGTCTGAAGGAAGAAATGCACAAATGGAGCTACAGTTCTGAGTTTCACCTAAATGATATTCAGGTTTGACAGTGCCCTTCTGTTATCAAACAGTGTGCAAGAAAGCTTAAAAAAAAAAAAAGCACCACACCTGAAGTTGCTGACTAATAATGACCCTCATTTCTGAGCTCCCATGTTTAAATTCTCCATAAAAACCCAAAACCCACAACCAAAACCCCTTAGCAGTAACAGGTAGTTACAGGTAAGCAATTCAGGATTGCAGCAGAACACAGAAAAACCCCATACTCATCATACAAACACCAGATGTTTATCAGCATACTGCTAAATAGTTGCAGATAGTTAAAGCTGTCAAGTTTTACTGAATGATACTTGATCATTAGCTAAATTCAGTGAAAGCAATGTGATAAGTTTTTTCTGCCCTTCAAGAATTTACATGATTCTGTATTGTTCAAGTTTTTCAAAAGCATGCCTTCTTTTTTGAATGCTTTAGTTGGTGTCAGTAAGTAATGATTTTGGTTATATTCATTAACACAAATACACAGTTGCTCTTCTCTTAAGCTAATGAAGGAGAGCATTAGAACTGAAGCAATAACTTTCATAGATTTAAAAGTACAAAATTACAAAATGCTGGTTGATAAAAATTCTGACAGCAGAAAATAATTTGATAAACTTGCATATAGACGGAGGAAATTTTGAAGTGCAATGCAGTATCAAGTACCATGGAATTCCAGTTCCCATAAAATAGTGATGGATGTGCAGTGAGAAGTCAGACTTTTTAAAAATAATTTTGCAATTTTTAATAATACTTATTTCAGGCCTGGGAACGGAAGTTTTAATGGGCAGCTGAAAGGTAACAACATCTCGAGTTGGTTCTGAATCTGGAGGATGGTGTTTTACTTGCAGAAGATAATGCACTTCACAACAGAGAACCAGAATTGTTTTAGGTTCACCTGTTTTACACCCTCAGTGGAAAGTTGAGGTCTTGACATGCAAAAGCATGCAGAGTACTTCACAGCCCACATTCAGTAAATATCTCTATTACTACTTTAATAATTCTGTTTAATAATCACTTGTATATGTGAATATGCATTGCAGTTTTTTTTGGTGATCATATTTTCAAGTTGCATTATTCTCAACATTCTTGTAAAGGTATCCAGCACTTTGGAACAGTGGGAATGGATTTAATTGCTTGTATGCTAAGTAAAAATTTTAAGATACTTTAGACAAATGTGAATAATAAAATATGAAGTAGAACTATTCATTCCTACATGCTCTGAAAACTTAATTGAGAAGTCTACAAGTTATGACTTCTGTATTTTATTCCTTGCTTTGCTATCAAATTGATACATAGTGCCAATAGCTGTAAAGTCTAATTCAGGAAAATGCCTTAAAGCATTTCTGCATTTAATGACACACTAAAAGCATAGTGGTGTGCTGAAGTGGAATCCAAAACTTTTATGTCTGTTATACAGGTTTTGCCTTTGCATATTTGTTAGGAAAGGTACTTTGAAAGCCTTTAGTCCAAAACTAAGGAAGAAGTTGGGGTTTTGCCTTTCCAAAACTTGACTCAAGTGTCTTAAGAAAGTGGAAATGTTATTACTACTCAGTACCAAAGTCTGCTTCTAGTGATAAGTCTAGTAATTTCACAGTATGAAAAACATTGGAAATCTTAAACTCTGGACACAAATACTTCAAAAGCATATATCTAACTTCCATACTTCTATCTGGTAACTTCCTCACTTAACCTGGGAGTTGTTTAATGTGGTATAGCCAAGAGGTGCTTAAATAATCCAATGTAGCAAAAGTTGCAATAAGGACTGTGGAAACTTTGTGGAGTTGCAGTCCAACAGGCTAAAAGCATGTGATCATTCCTGCTTCCTGGCTGAGGGTCAGTGACTTATCAAAACAGAAAATCTGGCACTGCTGTAGGAACAGTTATCAGGTAAATGTCTGTTGGCCAGCAATGATTTATATGGCCCACTGGTTATTTGACAAAATAAGAGAGAATTTCCTGTCTGGGAAAAAACCCAAATCTCTCTACAAAAGTACAGTGCTCTTGGCTCTAGTGAGATAGGTGAACCAAAGAGGAAAATATTCCTCCACTTCAAAATACTTAAATAGAAAGGTAGAATCTGGAGGAGAGTCAGCTGGTTCAGGTAAGACTCGAAAGTGTAGAGAGCACCTAAATATCTTCTCTGTGAAGGTATTTATTTCTGTCATCCAGCACGGGGAGCAGATTGCTTTTTCAAGCTCAAACTCCATCTCTGTTGGCTATCAGTAACTCAGGAACAGAAACAGTTGAAATACAATTCACCCTAAAAATTAAATAATGAATCCTTTTCTTGTAGTGTAATGAGATTCCAACTTTAGTGCCCAGTATGCCAGTACCAGTATGGCAAACTAAGTTTGTCAAGACAGCCTATCGAAGTGACAGCCAACAGACAGCATGGGAGACACTACTGTTTCTCTTGTGTTTAGAGATTTCCTCAAGAGTACTATTTGGGGTAACTCTTTCCATTCTCGTCACCATTGAAGTCACCCCAGATCTCAATAATATCTCAAAAATTGTCAGTTGCATAACATATTTCAGTCCTAAAGAATAGCAATACCTGTTTAAGGTAAGGAGAGAAACTAAGCTTTCAGTATTTTATGGAGCCTCCACTATGCCAGCAAATTGTGTGCTCAAGAAATGTAGGAAGTCAAATTGTGGTGCATAGAACAACAAATTAATCCTGCAGCTGAGCTGGTTAGACATGGGGAATGTTCCTTAGAAATTCAGACCTAGTAATCGTGTGACCTTTAGCATACAGGCCAGCTCCAGCCAGGTGGTGAGAGAATGTGATGTGCAGCCTTAGCAGCTCTTACTGACTCACTTAGAGCTTCTCATAGAAGTTATATAGTTTATTATATAGTCTCACATAATTATATAGTTTAACTTTTCATGGTTGCAAAGAAAAGCTTGGCAATATAGTCTTAGTCCTAAAGATAAATGAGAAAGAAATCTTACCAGTGCTATTTTAAAACCAATCTGTGATTTGCAGTTTTGGAAAGCTTGATGGAAACTGACTTGTCACTCTTGACTGTCACATCTTTGAGATCTCTGACTATGCCCTCATGCCTTTCATTGCTGCGAATGCTCAGCATGGCTCACCAGTGTAACAGTGAAACACCTATTTTACAGCTCAGTGCAGAATGTCTTGTAAGAAAGCAAAAAAATGTTAACATCACAGGAATTTACTCAAGATTTTTTTTTTTTTTTACTAGGCACTAAGTTTTCTGCTAAAGGAACCAGCTGTCTGGTCACTTATGCTTAAGCCTAATTGAGGTGTTAACTAAGCAACCAAGTATCCCAGACATGTCCTAAATGTAAAGTCGATGAGGTCTTTTACTTGTAATTGCTTTCCTGTAACCGTGTTTGTAATAGACTCCAAGATTTGTTTGTCAAAGTGTAGCTCGAATCAGACAGTAATAAGGATGATTTTCAACAGAAACTGTTTACATTATAAGACTGTGTGGTACCTGTAGGCCAATTTAATAAAACTCAAAGAAAATATTCATCTATATATCTAGGGAGCATCAAGTATCCTACTGTCCAGTTACTACATTGATATAATAGTATGACCACAATTATTGCCTGTTTTAAAGAAGGTGATTATAAGGTTAATTAAAAAAAACCTAATGATAAATTCCAGCATAATTTTTATTATGCTCTGTTCTAACAGTGTCACCAGTGCCCATGTATTTATAATATAGAATATCTATCAGTAAGTGCAAAACAGTAGCAGAATTAAGTGTGAACAGTCACAGGCAAACAAATTTCAAATTGCATTTGATTTGTAAGGCAGATCATAGCAAAAGATCTGTGTTTATTTTTCTATTTGCTGATGTATCCATTCAACAGGAATCAAAACTATTGTAGTTCATGCTGCAAAAGTTGCAGCTTAGTTCTTGGATTTCATATTTTCCTTTCTTTCACCCCATTTTAAAGCGAGTGACTTTAAATTACTTGAATAAAGACTATAAAGAACTTTGTAACTTAAGCAAAACAAACCAGAAGAATTACCAATACCAGGTAATCATAAAGATGTTTTGATGTGAAATTTTATTTTCTGAAATAGTACTTGATCAGCTGTCTTTATGTATGCACTTGGAGCTTTTGGAAATGAGATTATTTAAAATTAGTAAGGATATTTCTTTAAGTGCTTGCAGGCATAAAAAAGAGGCATCATATTTTTTCTCACACACCCCCCTCCCCCATTTTTCAGCTATTCAGAGTCTTAATGCTGATAGAATGTACTAAAACTCTGTTACCTTCATTTTATTGTTTTGTAGAAACCTGGTATTGAAACATCCAATCATAATCATTTTTCATTCAAATTTATCATTGCCTTGAACTCGTGCTATGAAAGTAATCACATCATAAGAAAGACAAAAATCTAGGTCATTTGAATAAAAGAGGAATTATCATACAACTGGAACACATTCATATCTCTTCTTGCATACAGTCTTTCAGGGAAAGTTGCACATATAGCATTTTCATATTCACTTGAATGTTTTAAGTTTTAATGAATTATGAATGATAACTGCTATTGCCTTACACAGCATTTTGAAAAATGTGTCTAATTACAGTGACCTGTGACAGTTCTTATTAGTTTGTCACTCTGAGTACTCTCTTGAAATTAGAAATGTGACAGAGTTCAAATAAATATTAGTAATTCATAGTAGAAAGTATTTATTGTCATAATGACATGAAATAACATTTTCTAAGTGAATAATTTACGTCTGATAAAAGCACAGGAAGATAGCTTCTCTGAAAATGAAATCTCAAAGATTATGACATTGGAAAGCAGGGATCTAAAAATAGAAACACTTAGGTAGGATCAGACTGTGCCTACAGCAGCCTCTAGGAGGGGTGCAGAGAGAAAGTGTGATGCCAGAAGAAACTCCATCCCTCATTCCGTGTGATGCTTTCTGTTCAGAGCTGGCACAAAGGGGAGTTGCTCTGTACAGCCCCAGTTAAATGAAGGGGAGGGGGGATCCCTGTAGCCTGGTCCCCAGTAAAATGAGATGGCAAGATAAAGCCAAAAATGAAAGTTAAGAGCAATTTACAGCTATCAGGGCATGATAGAGTAGCAGTTTTACTCTCGGAGGTTTCGAGGCTTTACTTTTTGCTAGCTTGATCTGCGACATAAAGAATAAATATAATTTTAAGTTACTTTGTTGCAGTGCCTCGCTGTGGAGCACCGTAGGTTATATGCACTGTATTTCTGCAGGCTTGATGGCACTTCTTGCTGATGCTCTGTTTTAAAGGTGCTAACTTTTGACAGGTTCCCATCAAAATATTTACAGGTTTTCTGCTGCTACAAGTTACATTAAGGCTCTCAAAACCTCATACCCACATTTAATGTGAATACCCATATACTTAAAAAAAAAGTAGTTTAAAGGTAACCAGCTAAAAAGAAAAAAAAAACCACAAATGAAAAAAAAAAATTCCAACAGCCCAAGCCCTCTCCCAGATCCTCAGCTGTAACTTCTACTCTGTGAAGTTTAAATGAGGGGCAAATCTAGCAAAATTTTAAATTTGCAAAAATCTTCTTTTCAAAGATTTATCTGTGAATACTTTTTAAGGGGAAATATCTTCCACAGCAGAAGGAAGATTCAGAATGAAGCTTTCTAGTTATCTTTTCTTCATTGGATACCTGTGATGAATGGATTTTTTTCACTCTTCCTTGTTAGTGAACCATCACTGTGAGCAGTGTTTCTATTTAGGAACACAGGTGCTTACCTTGGGGTCTTTTTAATACATGTACAATGAGCTGATTCACTAAGCATTGCAGTTTATGATTGAGATCAAACAAGTTTTGATTTTCCCAGGAAGTCTGAATGCTTACCAGTAATATTTTTATGCATTCTAATAAAAGCGAGGCTTTGTACTTTTTATTTCTGCTTTGTAAGGGCTCTTCAATATTATTTCAAATTTTGAGTACCACATTTTATGCTGCACATTTGGAATTATACCAGGGAGAAGAATAAGAACTGTCAGTGAAAACATGATTTCTGAGGAAAGAGTTGGAGAACTAGGCTTTGAGGAGGAGTAAAGTGTGGAACAGTCGCTGATAACCTGGGAGTTTATTATAACATTTATTGTAAGCATTGTTTCTGACAGTGTTGAACATTGTCAAAATGTTTTGACGTGTTTGAATTTGTTTGACGTGAGTTTATCGTACTCGCTGGGGAATGAACTTTGCAAGCACCGAAGCCACCAAGATCCAGGGTATTTACAGCCCTTTTTAGAGCGTGGAGAGATGCAAAAAAAAAAAAAAAAGTTAAGTAGTATATGAAGTGTTGGATAAAAAAACCAGTCAAACTGCTGTTACAAAGGCTCAGAGCTGAATGAAAAGCCCTGGAGGTGAGAGAAGAGAGAGATGCACTCTTGGACTGGCCTCTGTTGCCCTAAAGGCCCCTTGCCCAGCTGCTTGGCAGAGAAGTGTCTCCTCCAGGGCCAGGCTGGTGGCAGTGACCTGCAGACATGACATTACATATTATTTGGTCCTTTCTTGCCTGACAGTTCCTTTGTTTTATTTTCTAGACTATTTTTACATGCTTTTAAACTTGTAGAAAGAGTTTTCTTATGACCTGGCTCTGAATTGTGGGACAGAAAAGAGGACCAATAGGAACTCCATAGGAGATTTATAAAAATAATACGAAATTAATCATTTAAGTGATGTGACACAGCATTAAGAACCCCACAAAACTAATGATTGGAGGAATCCCCAATCCAATTCACTTGTTTATGTGCCTAGTCCTCAGAAAATTTAATTTTCTCTCTACAACTCACCTTTTCTTTTAAGGAATAATACTAACAGAGTGATAAGTCACTCTGAGATCCAAGAGTCACCTGTAGCTTGTGATAATTGTACCCTGTTCAGTGCAGTCTGTATCTTGACTGGGTAGAAGCTGTCATACTTTCCCTCAAGTCAGTGGATTTATACCCATGAACACTACTTGAAGTTTCTGTATATCAAAAATCAAAGAAAGAGAGCTGATAAGAGCTGATAAGCATTGCATTCATTTAATGTAATCATACTCAATTGCTGAATTTTAAGATAAAAGGATGTGAACAAGGCATCTGAAAAACTTCAGTAAGAGATCAAGGTATTATCTGATAGAATAACACACTCTGTATATTAATACAATATTAATAACTATTAATTTGTGGGTTTTGAAAAAAAAATACCACCTCTTTCTAAATTGATTTATTTACATTTAATTTTAAATATAATTTAAAGATTCTTTTGAATGGAAAGAATCATCTGAAGGTAGTCCAAAACAAAATTAGTGTTGTAAACTTTTTGTGTTATCAATGCATAATTCAGCCGTATTGAGATATATCAGGCTATTCCTCCTGCCTTCTCATCATTACCTTCTCTGGTTAGACAGAAAAAAATGAGAGGATGAAATGCACTCATGCTCCAAGTATTCCTCACTGCATCCCTGCTGAGTTGTCTTCTAAGTTGACTGTCTAAAGAGAAGGTGAGATCTTCAGTTAAGACAACACTGTGAGCTGCTATCTTGAAGGTTAAAGTTAAACTTTAAAGAAAAAATGCTACAGCTTAAACCGGTATTCGAGTAATTACCAAGTTAAGCCATTCATAATTTTCACTCACATATGAAAATAAATGTATTAACTTATTATTTTAAGATGCTTTGGTTTATTCTGTTGAAGGAATCAGAATAACGACTTTAAAAGTGCTTGAACTGCCTCTTCTAAGGAGCCTTGACTGCCGTGTTTTGAAGCTTGATTAGGTTCTTTCTTTGGAGCATTCTTTCCTGGTTGCAACAAAACTTATTGGCATTCTCAAAATTCCCCTTCTAATGTGTTTATCGGTTTTTCATTTTAGCAGCTCTTCTGTGAATTAAGTTGTGCTTGTACTGGCAAATAAAATGGCCTGGGAACCAGTCACTGGCTTTAAGAGCATGGACACACCTACATCCATCTGGCCTGCAGCCAGCTGCTTTTCCTGAATATTTCCCTCTGCTCTGATTAGAACGAAACATGCTGAAACAGAGGTAAGGGCTGTGAGTTTAGCAGTGCTGCTAATAAGAGGCCCAGACCCTGGCCATTTTTACTGTCCTTCTTTTGTTTAGAAGTGTGCATGTGGACTTAGTTACTCTTTACCTTCCAGAGAAGCTCATATTTCTACCAGTAACCACTTGAACAAACCTCTCAGCTGTGTCTGTCTTTCCATCAAATACCAACCCCTTCGGTAAAAGAGCTCTGCCCAGAGCTGGAATATTTCCCAGAAAAGGGTATCATTTTTGCTAGGGTCAAAAAATAGGAAAAAAGATTTTTTTCTCAATCCGTGTGTGAGTTTAGAGGTTTCTTTAATTTTTCTTGGTTTATGTAGACTAACTTCTCATCACTGAACAGATTCATAAAATTCAGAAATTGAGAGGTAAGAATTTGTCCTGTTGATGTGTAATATTTACCCAATAGTTTAAATTGATAAGATATCTGTCTGTCTGTAGTCCATTTCAAATTCTTACTTTAGGAATATTTTATTCTTACAGACCTTAGAAGGGTCTTAGGGTTATTACATTTTTCCAAAACAGAAGCCTAATGGTATTATTCCATCCCTCAGTGCTGCCAAAGTACACAAATTAAAAACCTTCCTGCTTGTCTTCCGTGACAGCTTAAGATGATAAGAATCAGACTGAGAAATAAAGCTTATTCTCATCAGCGTTTGAAGCAAGGCTGCCATCAGATTTGATTTTTTGTCACTCCATACTGTCCCGTTTCCCCCATCAAAATACCAGGAATATTAAGTGTATACTACTGATGTGGAAAATGCATAATGCCACATTACTTTGCATAACATACCTTTACTTTAAACTGTGTAAAGATTCTGGTACATTTTGATATGTCAGTACAGTGCATCTTTTGCACTAAAGAGCTGCAGGCTTCTGACTGCTTACTCTTTGCAGTCTGCATAAAGGGGGAGATCCTTGCAATGTGGGAACATGCTGGGAGATCTCATCCTGAATGTATTTTCAACTGTATAAATCGTGTGCAATTTGGCTTTTGTGAGTTTAGCAATTTATAGAATAATATCCTTTTATTTTCCAGTCTCCCACTTCATGGAATGAAATTTAAAAAAAAAAATCTAATGCATATGATTCTTTGCTTCCACATTTTCCTTCATCTCAAATCCCAAAAGCCATTTTTTTTTCCTCTCTTCCAGAACAAGAGGAAAATAGATCTATTTTACTTAATCCCTCATGTATCTAAAGTGGCCATGAGTAATTCAACTGAAAAAATGTGAGTGGGCTATTCACATTAGGACAGAAGCCTCTAAAACCATAAGGGGTATCTTGCTTAACTTCCTACTAAGGTTGGCTTTTGGACAATGACTGTAGTTGCAGGTGAAAATAATACTCTGTTCTGAAAAATTTTTTGCTGGTGCAGTATTGATTGCTTTTTACAGATCCAGCCTGACGACTCCTTTTGCAGATTGTTCTTACAATTAATAAATTACAACCTTCCATTTATTGTCCTACCTATCCTGCCCTTTAGATGAGGAGTGCAGAAACCACCCTTGTCAAACTTAAACCATTGTCATATGCTGCACAGATCTGAAGCCCAAGCAAACCACCCTGTGCTAGGAGACTTTTAGAAATAAAACAGAAACAAAATGATCTGAGAAGAGCATCTCTCAGCTAGAACTGTAATTATGAATCAGATCCCTGATATGCAGTCTGTGTCATGGATTTTCCACTAAACCGATGGTGAATAAGCTTTTCCTAGCAGGAGACAGTTTTATGGAACCTCATAGAAATAAAATATTTCTGAATAAATAAAAGATTTAACACAACAGAAAAACAGGAAAATTCTTTCTGTTTAATAATGAAAGGTCATTATTATTTAAAAAAATATTTGAAGAAATCTCTTAGTTAAATCTGTTTGGATTTTGCTGCAGAGAGTTACTACTGTGTTTTCTACTTGCCTTTATAGCAGGATGTCTGTTACTCTCTGCTTCTGTTCCTTCACTAATAAATTAAATTTCTGTTCATTTTACATCCTCATCAGGAGGTATAGGTGTGTGTAGGGTGGAATTAATTTTTTCCTCTACTGGATCTTTTAGAACCACGTGTCTACCACATAAACCACTGCTTTTGCAAATGTGTTTGCTGAGAGGGGAGTGTTAGAAGTGTGTGCTCAGAATGTGTTAGGAAAAGACAAAGATACTCTTGGAAATTACCATGCAAGATCAAGATACCAGTGTCCTCCAGCTGTTTGATGTTTCTCTGCTCAAAATTGCCGATGCTACTGAATTAGCAGAAAAAAATTTATGTGAGAACTTTCCAGCAAACTCGCTGGAAAGTGAGACAGCCTAATTCACCAACAATCATTACTTAAGTTTTTCTATATCTGTGTGTGAAGAAATTAGTAAGGAAATAGGAAGTGGCACTTGCTGCTCTTCTAACAGGAGAATAAAAGATTACTAAAATAAAAGCAGGTATTCTATTTTAAGAGCTTGTTTTGTTACTTTTTATGCTCAGTTTTAAGTGGTAACATTTCAGAGGGGTCGAATGCATAACTATTTTAAGCAACTAAATGATGAATTTCCAGGTCACTGACAGGTAATTGGAATTTGCCTTTTGAACATTGCATGATCAAAGATTAACATGTGTGACTGGAAATATATTCTCGTTCTCTGAAGTTTAATCAATAATCCTCAACTTTTTCCTCAAATCAGAAATCCTGTGCAAAGTCCAAACACTGTGTGTGGAAATGTTGGTCAGCATTTGCATTCTGTGATGTTGATAAATAAGCATAAATCAGTAAGAATGCGTAAAATCAATTAACTAAACAAACCATGCATAGCACTCCAAAGATGTAATTCTAGGTGCTGCAAGTGCAGTCATCTGCATCTCCACTTATGCTTACCAAGATAAGGAAAGTTATTTATACATTTTAACATGCAAGGTATTTGCCAAAGAGTAAATTTCAGTTTCTGTTGAAATTAATGAGAGAATTCTGGTTCATAATCACTCATGTATGTTTTGATTAGTGAGAAGTCCAACATTTCCTGGTACTTACATCACAGTAACACATAGTTCAAAATTGAAATGCAATTAGAGAAATTTAATTAGAGGAACAAGTATAACATTAATTTAATTTTCTGTATATGCTATCTCGTTTCCTTGAATAGAAATGGTAAAACTGTCTGTTCAAAGAGCATTTTAAATTTTTTGCATACATTCAATAGCACTATCTGTTCTAAACCTATACAAATGTAGGGAAAGAAAATTAAAGTATAGCAAGGCTGACAAAGCAATACATACTTCACCGTGGGTCTTTTTTGCTGGCTGGAAAAAGCAGGCATGAGATGTTGGTTTCAAAGCATTAAATACCCCGTTCCTGTACCTAGTGGCATTCTTTGGTCTCGATTCACCATTGGCCTGTATCTTAAATGAAAATTTGTGGTGCAACCACTTGTAAATAGTACTTGACATCTGTTTAACACTAATGTGAAGTTAAACAAACTGGTTGCAGATAATCTGCCTGTCTGGAGTTGGGGATGTGAGGGGATGATCATCTTTTGACTCAGGCACTGGAGTTGCTAGTGCTTGTGACATGCTCCTGATGTGGCCTGAAGGGGAAAAACTGAAGTGTCATTCTCATCTGGCTTCAGATCTTGGTGATGTTCTGTCATTTGACCCTGCCTTTGTGAGCTGGTGGAGGAGCTGCTGGAAGAAAGCAGCAGCTGTCTGGGTGTGTGTTTTCTGTGCGTACCGGCAAGAGAAATAACCCAGCGGGTGGAGCGGCCCTAGGCCAGCCACACGTCAGGGCAATGGTGCCATCACACTGCAGACAAGGTTGCCCAACAATTTGTTGCAGCAGCCCAGAGGTGACCATCAGCTAAGAAGAGAGAGGTGCTCCTGGGCTGGCTCACAGCTCATGCTCTGCCATGGGGCAACCAGAGAGGGGCTGGAGTTCTGTGCAGCTTCCAGGGAACCAAGTTGAGGGAGACCCCTGGCCTGAGCCTCCTGACACTGCCTGGGAAGTGTTTAGGGTAGTTAGACCTCCTTCTTGAAGATTCTTGTCCATAGCTCACCATACTGCTACAAAAGGAATGACTTCTGAAAATCTAGGCAGTGTAGTTTCACTGACCCCCCTCTGAATACCAAAGCTATAAGGTAGCTTAGCTCTTCCAGAGACAAAGATGAGGACACATGGCGATTCAAAAACTTTTAGCGTTTTAAAAAGGAAGTCACTGTCAATAAGGTGTAGATATTAAACGTCTGTCTTTAAAACTTTAACATTTTTCTTCCATTAAAAGATTTCCCAACTCCTTTTAAGGAAGTCGTCATTACAACAGGACTTTTAGAATCTTCCATGTTATTCTCATTTGACTGTAAAGTGTCTACCAGAGAACTGGACATAACTAGTTGCTATAAAGTATATCCTTATATTTGAGGTATTAAAAGTATGCAAGAGTGTAGTGGCAGGGAAAATTCTATTCTTTAGATGGCTCGGTGTATTTTACTAAGTTAGTTGCCCAGGCCATTTTGAGACATATTTTCAAACATTTTAGTAGAATTCTTTCTGATTCCAAAACTGATCTACTTATATTTACATCAAAAGTTTCTGCAGTTTGAGATGTCAGAAATTATTTATTTATGCTTTTTTCAAAATCAGATCTCTAACAGTCTAATAGTCTTGTTATGATGGTGAAGCTGTATACAGGTAATTTGAACCCTCTCTGAATAACTATAAAATGGTCAGAATGACCATTTAATTAGGAAAGGGACCCAGTGTATTTCCAAAGTAATAGCAGTATAAATATTCAAACTTCTAGGAGTGCCACAGAAATCTATGTGTCAATGTAATCTTAATTTCCCTAGACATCAGGATTTAAAATAATTTAGAGCCTACAGTAAAAATCAATTTTGAGAATTACCTTAGAATCCTACTTGCAAGCATTCAAACCAATATTGTTTTGATTAAAACTTTTGTTTGCAGACGCCATGAAAAATACTTTCCGTTTCTAAAAATGCTATGTTTTACAGGTAGTGAAGATAGGCCATATAAGTATGAAATGGAGAAATTTTAGTATGTACAGTGCAAATAATATGATAGAAATGTGGCAACACAGGGCCATAAGGGTAAATACTTGGCTTCTTTAAAAAAAAAAAATTACAAGCCTCACTTACAGGAGTAGTTATGGTAACCAGATATTCATAGGAACAGATGTTTACATCTGCTTTTCTATCACTTGTGCTTTGTTCGTATATGTTTCAGAAGGAAGTTAGCAAAGAGGGTCATGAGTACTTTCTCAAGGAATGTTTTAAAACCAGATTTCTAATACACGTAGGATGTTTTACTGGGCTTTGAGAGAAGTTGATTTAGGAGAGGGGTTGTGGCTTGTCTTGATAATGACATGCTTCTTTAAAGTATTATGTTTTTTTAACGTGACTCACTAGGCACTTCTTATCAGGAAAGGGATTTTGAAATAACCATACAATTTGTTATTTTGGGGGTGGGGGTAGGGAGTGGTGTGTGTTGCATAGTGATAAAATATGTTTTAAAAGAAAAATAAAATAGGCAACCAATTAACACATTTTATAGAGGAAAGAATAATGCCTTTTTTTTTCTTTTTTTTTTTTTTTTGTTAAGTACCTTCTTAAAGGATCAACTCATGTATTCTTATGGGTTCATTTACCATTGCTTTGAATAAATTTAATCCTATGCATGGATGAAAAGCATGTACACACCCCAACTTTTCTGGTTTGGTTTTCGCAGACTTACACTTGTTGAAGGTGTCATGCGTTTTTAAACATTCACTTGGATTGTTTATTTTTTTCTGTATTGGGTGTCCTGCTCATCTGTATCAGACACCACTTCTCAATTTCAAATAACTAACTGCATGACAGAATGCAGCAAAAAGCTTGTCCAATTTTATCAGGCCTTAGAGTTTTCTCCTCTTGTGTGTTGTTACATATCTAAAGCACAGTATGCTGTTGTCATTATTCAGCCTTAGTGTCAGATCATTCATTCATAAATAACTGCATCTCAGTAAATAATGACCTCAGTTGGAAAGAGCTGAATCAGTGAAGGTTTTTTCATGCACTTATTTTAAAAAACTCCAACTTATTGACTCTTGCACGAATGGAAACTTTCTTTAGTAAGCTTGCTTACATGATTACTGTGTGTAGGTAGTTTAGATGGTTATATCAAAAGCACTGTAAATGCCAATTGTATTATCTATAGTCTATGGAGTTAGTCCTCATAATTCTGGAATCTTATTAAAGTTTTGATCTTGAGAAGACCCCAGTCAGACAGGCTACTTTTGTCTCTCAAATCACAGCAAGATATTTAACAGGTTTTCCCATCAAATGTAGGTTATTTTACTGATTTAAAGGCCCTTTATGAAACATTTTGAACCATTCCTTATTCTCAGTGTTGCTATTCTCAGGGCCTGAGAGTAATAAAGTGTTTTGTATCTCTTTCTGCATAACTGAGGATATGACAAACCCATTTGGAACAGGGTGAATCTCTTCCTTCTCCATTAAATTAGGAGAAAGTCAGTGTTGAAGCTCTTATGTATTAAAATTGTTTTTTGTACTCAATCATCCGGTTCAGGAGAAACCTTTGGGAGGATCTATCAGAGGTATGGTGTGGGTGTGCCAAGAAGGTCACCATCAGTGGGACTGAGCACTGTTCATCCCCCGGTTCTTTCCACTTGCTGCAGGTGACAGGTCTATATTCTGCCTGGGATTCATGCAGGCATCTTATATGAATGCTGAGGGGAATCAGTGTCTTCATATTAAAGGAAGAACACAATCTACTGGTTGCATCTTGCCCTCTGCTTAAGAGGTCTGAAACAATCATTCTCTGATTACTCAGTCGTCCTACTAATGCTGGCTAGAATTATTATTCTCTGCCTCCCATAAAAATCATGATTACAGAACACAGTGAATCATCATAATTTGCAAGCAGTAACGGTCTAGTTAAGCCAGATATGCTTTATGAATGTGCTGCATCTTAGAAACAGTGAATATCCCTGTATCACATTTTCTCCATTAATATTCTGTATTAAAATATTATCTATCCTACCCTTTCAAACTGTAATAATTAGGAAATAATTTGCCTGGATAATGTGTGAACTTATTGTCTGTAAATGGTAAAAGATACAACATGCATAGTTACAGTCTCCAGAAATATGTTTAACTTAAGGTTTATGGAGAAATGTTTTGTTTTTATTCTGGCATCAAAAATTCATTTATTATTGAGATTTGTTTGACATTTCTTCAGGTTCAAACTTCTTGGGATTCTGAATATAATCTCAGCAGATACATGTACATCTCTTATTGCTTGGCTGAGCACAGAAGACTCAGAAGCAACCCTAGAGGAAAAAATCCACTCCCTTGATGCATTCTTTAAAATCATTAATGCTTTCTGGCTGCAGCATAGAAGCGGGTGGTGCCAGCAGAGCAATGTAATTAACCTTCTTTATAAATTAAATGTGCAAATGTGTTATGTAGTGCACAGAATTTGGATAGAATTATTTCTACTTCAATGTAGGTTTAGTTGGGAAAGAATAATTTTCAAACAGCTGCTCTGTGGCTTGGGAATTTGAAACAGCTTTTACTCTCCTTAAACCAGCTATCAAATACCTGGGGCTAAGAATGGAAAAATGTGAAATGTAGTCATATATTATTATATACAGGATCAATATTTCAAAAGGCCATCTAAGCTCCCTGAGAAAAGAGGGATTTGCCATTTTTTCTGCAAACCACGAAAGATGCATCGCTGAAAATGCTTATTTTTCTCATCACTTAGAGTTTAGTAGACAGGCTTCTTTTTAATGCAAAGATGGCAAAAGAATAAATAAATTATTCATCATTAATTGCAAAGATTTTTCAGCTGTTGTGGATGAGGAAAAAAGGCCTCCATAATCCATAAAGGTAAAATATATTATTACAAATAAAATTAATAATTATATGAAAGATGAAAGCTTGCTAAACCATTTGTGCATAAATTTGTGAAAAAACATTCCTTCTGCCTTTCCCTAAGGACAAGGTTGAGCAAACTCCATATATATTGGAGGAAAAAAAAAAGCATTATTTCCTTTCTTAAGGAAGTGAGGTTGTTCCTTTGTCTTTACCTATTAAAGGCACAGAAACACGATGAAAAGGCAACAGATTGAAATTCAGGGAGTGTTTCTAAAGAACCAGTGCACAGCTCTGGATGCCACTAGACTGCCTGTGTCCCGGGAATGTGCTGCATGTCCTGAAGGCATGCTGAAGCTCCCAAAGCAATGAACTCCACAAAGATGCCCACAGCTTCTGGAGGCTGTTTCACCTGAAGGGATACAGAGGACCCAAAAGATGGGGAGGAGTTTCTGGAGTTTATAACGTGCCAAAAATTACTCCAAAAAAACCTGGATATGCTTATTTTCAATTCCTTTGTCGTGAGGCAGGGACTGGCCGGGCTCCCATGTGGGTTCATTTGTAGTTCAGCCTACTTGAAAGTTGCATGAAAGCTTTCTGGTTTGTAAGGACAAAAAGAAATTAAGGAGTTTGTGACAGATGCAAAAGTACAGCTGGAAGCATGGCAACATAAATAGTTGTGTGAGAGACTTAATCAGCAACTGCTAACCAAGTAGGAAATCAATATAGCTGTTGGTTTGAAAATTCGTATGGCAGCACTCTGACTTGATTCTGGAGAAATCAATGATGTGACATGAATAATTATTCATTATCCTTTCTTTTAAAATGGGAAAAAACCACAATTTTTTTTGAAAAATCCCTCCACCAAGCTTGTATCATTTCAAATGTTGAATCAAAACTGCTGTGGCTTTTATGAAAGAAACAAATAGAGTTTATACTTTAAAGGGAAATCATGTAAATACTTTCATCATTTCATTCAGAGGTGAAAGTTTCCCCTAAATGGATCATACAGTAATTTTTGACTTTGTGGAGCGTGCCAAAAGCAGGACAAGTTTTGTAGAAGAGAAAGTATTAACTATATCATTTTAAGATCTGTTGGAATTTCTTTTCCCTCATTGCAAGACATTTAAAAATTTCCTTCTTTTTCCTTTCACTTTCTTTTCTTTCCAACAGACTTGTTCTCTGATGTGAGTTTTGCTTTTTATAAGTCAGTGATTTTTCTCATCTGCAGCCTTATATACTTCACATACATTATGGGACATGGAATTTACTGTTTCTTGAATTTATGACTGATATCAGAAAACATGTACAGCCTGCCACAACAGAGAATGATTAGAAAGTTATGTTATGAAGTGAAAGGTGATTCATACTGACAGTAAGTTGGGGAATAAATACTCAGGTTTGTTATTTTTATACAGTAACAGTCTTAGCATTTTGTGAAAGATTAAGTTAACTGAAAACTAATTCTTAAGAAGTCCAGTTAACTTGTGGACTTTAAAAATGAATCTTAACATTACACTAATCTTTATTCCTTATGGAATTTGTACTTTGTTCTGAAATGAAGAAATAGGGAAAAAGTAGAGAACCCCAGCTCTCTTGCCCTTATGAGTCAGTAAATTTATATTTTGGAATCAATCATTTTGTAAGAATCCAACATAAAATGCTACTCTCAAAATTTAAAAGTTTAGGTTACAAACGCCTTGTAGTGGCACAACTTTTATTTATATGCCCTGTACACAGTCATTCATGGTGGGGCATGGGATTGGTATTTACATGCCTGCATTTTGATCCTGCATGCCTATGAGAAATTAGATGTAATTAAATGTTTTCCATGAAAGATACTGTCCTCCCCATCTGCTTAGGCAAACTCTCTTCCTTAAAACTTCAGTTTCCAGGTTTGACACTTTAGTTAGGATGTGTTAACTGTGTGTTAAGCATGGACAATACAGGTGGCATCTGATTATCCAAGCAGAAGAATTAAGAGGGTTGAGTATAAAGCTGTGCATTTGCTGTAGTAACTGGCTTACCTAGAAAAAGGCATACTATCCAAATAGTGATTTTTTCATTACATGATGAACAGCATCTGTAAAATAAAGAATGTTTTTTTCTGGTCACTGTGTGTGTGTGCAAGCAGAGTGTTATCATTGGACAAGAGGGCATGGTCTTAAACTTTGCCAGGGGAGGTTTAGGTTAGGTATTAGGAAGAAGTTCTTTACAGAGGGGGTAATCAGGCATTGGAATGGGCTGCCCAGGGAGGTGGTGGATTCTCCATCCCTGGAGGTTTTTAAGATGAGACTGGATGTGGCACTTAGTGCCATAGTCTAGTAACCGTGGTGGTAGTGGATCAGGAGTTGTACTTGATGATCTTCGAGGTCCTTTCCAACCCATGTGATTCTGTGATTGTTGAAAGTTACAGGCAAAAGATAGATCCAGAAGAACCAAGGGACTGCATTCTCATTGCCTTTATACCTGCAAGGAAGCAAGCCATACCTAATAAAGTATATTTAACTTCTTAGAAAGGCTGTTTAGCACAGGCAGAACGCCTGTGTCTAGTTATACCTACAATCTCTGGCATGAATACCTGTGCATTTATGCTGCTTGGATAGTGTTGAGCCAGCCAGACTCTCTTGAGCGACATCGTGGCACGAGGATGGGAAGTACACCCAGACTAACCATGATAAAGATGCATCAATATTTGAGTGATCATTCATAGGAATTGCAAATGATTGCCCCCTGAGGTATTCATCTACTGTCTCAGCATGATTTCAGGGAGCTCTGAGCCTCTGTTTATGCTGTCTTTTGGATCAGCTAGTCTATATCAATTCAAGAGGTCTGCATCAACCGTGGTCCCGTGATACCTTTTGTAAATAGGATCACTAACCCCAATATGCTGCCCAAATAACAAGTTCTAATAACAGTCAAGCCAAATTCTTCCTGTATTCCAGTGTTGGATATAACATTCTTCACAGCCTCCTGTGCTGTTTTCCTCTTAAACCTCCTGAAAATGAAAGCATTCAGAACTCTTAAGAAATCAAACCTTACATCAAGCATAGTTTTTCCTTCTTTCCCCTGTTCTTCCAAGAGGTGTTGCAAAAGCTAACTTGAAGTTCACTGCAGACTGGTTTGTTATATTCCTAGACTGAGATTTCATAGTCATTAAGTTACTTAGCTCTCTTATCCATCACGATTAGAGTTAGGCACCCAAATATCTTCATGTCTAGACGTATTGATGGATGAATAGTCACTATTGTCTCATAGAAGATTATAGTTATAATTAGGATTAAAGCATTGGCATGCATACTAGAAATTGCTTGAGCCAAATGACTCCTTTATCATCTGAATTTGCAGTAGATGTATAGACAAATCATCAGTAGCTGTACTTGCTTCTATAAACTGCTTCACGTAGGACACAGCAGCTGATAACAAATGTTACTCTCAGCAGAGAAGCAGAGACCCATTCCAGTTCTGACCATAAAGGTGGAAAAGCAGCTGAAAACAATACCTGAGTCAGACTGAAAAGAAAATTAGCAGGTCCAGTTCTGAGTTTTGAACATATTAGGATGTTGTAATACTAATTCTGCATTTGTGCATTGGTTCATGTATTAACATAAGGGTGTCTCTCTCCTTCCCAGAATCTGATGGATTACTTTCTTTCTACATTCCTCTCTGTATAGCTTTGCATCATAGATTTGAGTAAAATCGCACAGTTTAAGGGCTCAGATCCAGATCCTGTTCACTTGGAAAGCAGGTTGTCTGAGACCATTTAGAAATATCTTCCAGGAAGAGGGATTTCTTTGGAAAGCAATGACTGAGACTTTGCTTATTGAGCTCCTCTGGAAGTAGAAATCTGTAAGGGAGTTGACAAGAAAAAAGAATAGGGCAGTTTAGATATTGCAGGGCTTCCATTACTCCACAGACTCTTCTGAAGAGCCCAGAGACTGGAGGCAAGGACAAGAGAAAGCTGAGAAAAATGGCCAGTAGTATAAGTAGATTGAAAGCCACCTTGTAAAGAACAGACATGAACATACTGTGAGAATGATCATGACTCCTACTTGCAAAATGTAAGGTAAGAAATAATCCTGTGCCTGTGTGATGTGGAGCAGGCCATGGGGTAATTAAAAGGGTTATCAGATCTTGTAAGCTGGAGTGAAGAGCTCTTTGGAAAAGGAAAATCACTTACAGCAAGATTTTTAAATTTTCAGTGTTCTTAAGGGTTTTTAAAAATATGTTTCAATTATAGCATGTTTTATTGTCAACATCTTGTAGGATTTTTCTGGAGTACTCCTCCTTGAGTTAAATGTATATCAAATTTTCAGTGTTTGGTGCCAGTGTATGATATAACAGCCACTTTGAAAGGTATCATTGATGTATATACAGTCTGATCCAACAGCAGTGCGCAGACATTTTTAAGTCTTTCTGATGTTGGCAAGAATTTCTTAGCCTTTCCAGCCAGATCTTCAGTACATCTGGCCAAGTGTTTCTGCATCCAGTGGTCTTGTACTCCAATTCATTCCTGGGTGACATACTTTAAGTACTTGTAAAAGCTTCTTCATTTTTTCGGGATGTTACATTCTTACGTTGTTTTGCCTGGGCCCTTTACTGGAGAGTGATGTGATTCTAGATTAGTTTCTGGCATGATTAGGAAGTATCTCATTCTGAGTCCTTTAGCTTTTACTTAATGCATGTTGTATGAAATGCTGAACTGTAATATGGATAGAATAATGGTATATTACTGGCTTTTCTTAAGCCTTACACAATTACACTTAGATATGCATTTTTATTCTGGTAAAGGAAGCTGAATTTCAGTAGAATGTATTATATCAAAGTTCATTAGCACTTTGGTCTTTCAACATTCAATTTTATTACTTATTTTAATCACCAACCTTCATGTTCTTGGTTTGATTATCACCAAAAGCGAAATCACTTTAAAAATTCTGTCATGTCTGTAATGGAAACTGGCATTCTTCATCAAGTGTTTGTTGTACTGAGTACAAACAAAATGTAACAGCAGTCTGAACTGTCAGAAACTGAACTACATAGAGGGGTTGGATTTTGAGAAGAAATCCAGGCCATGCAATGATTCCGTATTAACAGCTTCAACAGTAAACAAGCAGTGCCACGTTTCTTGCCTTTGTAAAATTGCAAAATTCAGTAACTGATGTTATCTATGAAACTCTTAAACATTTGATAAAATACAGCGATTCTAGAAATTGCACATATGTGTTAAAAAAAAAAAAAAGAAAATAAACACCGGTATCAGTGACAGAATAGATGACAAAAATACCAAACAGTGCTCTGTTAACTCAGATCTTATTTGCAGTTACCAAGTGTAACTATCTGTAAAAGGTTTAAATCAGAGTGATATCCTAAATACTTTTGTTATACTCCCTTATGATCTCCTAAAACGTTTTGCTTTATCCCTCTCATATGCCACACCCCAGTTTTCAATTAAAATCATCTATAATGATAGATCTTCAAGCATAATAGAGGCAAAATAAAATGTACTTGAAGTGTATTGTACAAACACAAATCACGAAAAAAAAAAAAAAGAGCTTTGTTTATATTTGAGCACCCCAAGAAGTGAAAATAATCTTTACTTTATATGTAACTTTTTAAAATATGACAATAGGCATTTAGGGTGAAAACATCTTGGTATCATTAGCTGATCTTGAAACAAAAAGCCTTCTCTTAGGTGAATGATGCATTTCAATGAGTACCTTGAAATCAGAGGGAGGTGAACATATTTATTAGGGTAACAATGAAACTCCTGGTTGCCTTTGGTGCTTTGAGGAACTGGCAAGCAATATGGTAATAGGGAGTACAAAGATTTCACTTCGTGCTTGTTTGCAGCTCTGACTCTTTGGTGAGATATAATGAGGTAGAATAAAAAGAAAAACAACTGCTGATACTTTAATAACCTGTCCTGTAGGACAGCTGGAATTTCAGAGCCTTAGGTCTATATGCTCTGCAAAGTGTGAAATTTATGAAGAATCTGCCTTCCTGCCCTATTCTTTTATTCCTGGGTTTTTGGGGGTATTTTCCTTTGTGGTTTGGGGGGAGGGGGGGAAGTTTCCCCCTTATATTTCTCTACCTTTCCTACCAGGCACAGTCCACTTGAAAATTTGAAAATTATCCCCCCTCCCTTAAATAGAATATTATATGGAATGCTGTTGTGCTAATCATAAAGGCCCTTGCTTAGATTGTCATCTACAGAGGTTTGTTTAGCTTTTGAAGTTCTCTTAGATGTGGAAATGCTTCACATAACCTGAATACTGAAGGTAAAATCATTGGATTTTCACTCCCATCTCAGCATTTATTATCATTTCATACTTGCAGAGTAAATATCTCCACAAATTAACAGGCAAGCAGGTATGTCACTCAAAACCAAGAAACGAAAACTATAGTAGAAAAGACTTGTTTAACAGGATTGATGTTCCTCTGATACTCTTCAAGACCTTTAATACATGGTCAAATTAGAAACAACAGAAGTCGTTCTTGAGTGCATTCTACACTTTCTCTGTGAGTGTGGTAAGAATGTCATCTGGCATATGAACTCAGAATAGTGAAATCTGTAATCTTGTATTTCTATAAGGAGTGAAACCAGGGTAATGGAAAAATGAAAGGCAGAGGAGTCATTGCAAACAGCTTATTTGCAGTTGACCTTTGAAGAAAGAATTGAGAAAGCAGATTAGCATAGAGCTCAAAAACATTAGTTCCAAATGTAATCTTTGGAGTAGTCTTTTCATTCATTGTTTGTATAAAAAAGATAGTGATGTTATTATTATACTGCAATACATTAGTGAATGAGATCATAGTAAAGACACAAAAATTAAAGATAAAAAGAAAGATCCCATGTAGATTCCATCTGCAAGGGTAGAACAGTGCAAGTGGGACCAGTATAACCAGAAGTGATTGAAAAGCTCCAGTACAGGTTTACAACTGACAAATATGAATGTAACAAAATGAGGAAAGGTAAAAACTTAAGAAGTGAAGAGTTGTTGTCACATGTGTTAAGAATTTGATAGGGAAGATTGGTTTGGGTACTCAAATGTACAGAGTTGACAGAGTTCCTCGGTTATCTCCCCCACTCTTATATCTGCTGTTTGATCTTCTGCATATCTTGGGGCTTTCAGAGTTTCAACTTATTCAGTAAAATAAATAATACAGTGCTTTTCTATCTAGAAAATTACAAGTATGTATTTACAGCAGTGAAGAGAAAGGTATGAAAGAGATAAAGCAGTAGCAATTTCAGGAGTTTATAATAAAAATTGACACATGCTAGCTGCAGTCCTGATGTTACCTTGCCTTTTCCAGTTCAAGTAGAGATAACAACTACAAGAAAATTTGAGAATAAGCTCATTCTTCCACACGGATGACATTGTTTTCCTGCAGTAAATATGAACTTACTAAAGAAGTTAATTTCAAAATTAAGAAGAGATGATATTGCAGATAAAGCCCTTAATGGAAGGAAAAGAGGTTAAATGATTTGCTGAGAGTCTAGAAATGCTCTGTGGACAATTTCTGTCCTTACAGTGCACACGCTAAGAATAGTTGGCAGAATTGGTGTTTTTCATTTTGTACACAACACATTAGCTCGTGTGTCATTTAAGAAAAAGTACACTTGAAAGTAATGCTGCAAACATTGCACAGCATTATTCTGATCCAGTGTGACTGTGGAGATGCTATGAAAAGAAAGAAGAAAAAATACCTTTTTAAGCACTATTCATCTGTCTGCTTTTGAAAATTTTAATATATAAACCAATATAAAGCCATTTCCTTTAATCAACTTTCTAGCTTTGAATATTTGTTGGTGTTTTTCCAGATTTACACTTCTGCTATTTTACTATTATTTTAGATTGTCCACTGATTCTGCAGCTTCTTGACCAATAATAAAGAGCTTTTTTTCCTTACAAGAAAAAATCAAATCCTTCATCTTGGTCTTTGATTGCCTCTTTCTGTGGTATTTCATTCTTTCTGCTCTTGTGAAGTTCCACTGAGATGGATCATGAAAAAATGCTTTGCTACAGTATTAAGACTTTTCATAATGTAGGTAACTTAATTCATAACAGAAAGAGAAAGATTCTGTTTATTGCAACGAATTTTTTTGGTTCAAAGATCAAATTTAAAATATCTATTGGATTTAACCTCTCTCTGAGGTTAAAAATCTATATCAGTCTTTTTATCCTCGTAAATAATTCTTCACCATAATCCAGTTTGTTTGTATGAAATCAGAGACATCCAGCAGATATAGATAATGTTATTCCATTATCATTTTATAGATCTTGAGACTCTGGTTGCCTATGAAGAATATACTGCTCAGGGTGTGGCTCATACTCCCTTTTGTCTCTTACATGCAGATATTTACTTGTATGGATATGGTCCCATTTACAGTACAGGTATCTTTTTTAATACTTTGCTGAGGTGCACTTAGGTATGTGAGGTGATATAAACATTTCTTATTCATTTTGTTTCTGTTCTTCACCACACAAGTGCCTGAAAGTCTGTGTGCATGTGCACCCCTTTTATTTTCTCACAAGGGAGTAGACAGAATTGTTGTTTTGCAGTTGTACTGTGATTTAGAATCAGTCAAGAAATAGTAGTCCCCTACTCCGTGTTAAACCATTAATGTTATATCGTATCAATAGCAGTTCTCCTATTTTTAATAGCAGATATTTCAGTAGACTTGAACATTTTTTATTTTAATTTCCTTTTTTTTTTCCCTTTGCACATAATCTTCCAATTTTACAAAATCTAATCTAGCTGTAGAATAATTTAATAGACACATCTTTTTAGAGTTTACCAAGTCTTTCATAATAAAGTCAAGGTAATGTATAAAGCCTTCACACAAGAATGTGTGTACAGCATTTTATTCTCACTCCTAAAATATCTTGTGTGTCCTCTACTAACTATTTTGGGGTTTTCATGCTGCTTAACACCAAATTGTATTGCAGATTGACAGAACACCTCTAATCAATTTTGTATGTAGCCAGGCATTCTTTTATTGTGTTATGTATATTATACAGCTGAATTTAAATCATAGTCAAGAGTAGGGTTGATAACGACATCTGCTCATCTCTAGTTATTACTGTACTTTCAGAGACAAAGGAGAAATAGCTGTTTGAGTTTCTGGCATTGACTCCTTTAATTGGAAAATTGGAAAAGTAGCTTAGAGTTCACATTTTTTTCTCTATCTAAAATAGCTTTAAATTGTCTTCCTAAAATGCCAAATGATCCTGAACCTCTTCTCGTTTCTATGACAACCTGACTGTGGTGTAGTAGTAGGCTACAGATTCTCTGAAGCTGCGGGTGACTTTATTAAATATTTTTGTTTTAAGAAGGGAGGATGTAAGTGATTTTTACCAGATGAGCTCTCAGACCATTGTTTTAGTCTTTGCCTATTTTCGCATAAAACAGCAGGGAAAATACAAAATTGATGAGGCTCAGCTTAGGGTACTTCATGCATAGAAAAAGTAATATCTTCGGCTGTTTTTAACTAACAGAAAATAAGCTTCCCAGACATTAGTAGTTATGCACTTCTTATTTGTCTAAAAGATACAGCTACTTTTAATTAAATATGATTTTGGGGGGAATATGTGCTGTTCTTCAAGGAGAGCAATTACCTGGAGTCAAATTTGGTGATTTTTTTTTTACTTTTTTTTAGTATGGCTTGACACTGAAAAACTTTTTTTTTTTCCTCTTGGTTTTGTTTTTGTTGCTTTTTAATCCTACTTTTATGACCCTGTTCTTCAGTTGAAGAGGTTGATATTACTATGCAGTAGTGAATGTGCACAGTCTGTACGAAGAGACAATAGAAGCAAAGAGATACTGGGAGGCCAAACAGCTGCCAGGCCCTTAGTGATGCATTGTGTTTTCCAGAAGCATTGTTTGAAGACTCAGGACTGGTGAATGACAGCACAGCCCCACGTCAGTAAAACACTCGCTCTTTACATTAAATATTGCAAAATGGTTGGAAAAGAAAGAGTAAACTTGATGGATAGTTCCATTCAAATTTATTGTGGCTTCGACTCATTTTGAATTGGGCTCTGACAGGAATCATCCCCTTTATGGCTTTTCCCGTACTCTCTCAGTGCAGAAGTGAACAGACTGTGAAGTATTTGTGTTTCATTCCATTTGTTGATGCATTTGTGATGCATTGTAGCAATACTAATAATATACTCCTAATTAAATATGTACATGACACATGCAGAGAGTCAGATCCACAGCGGGTGAAAAATAAGAAAACTTTATTGCATTTTCAGCTGAGTATTCCCAGGATATAAGACCTACAAAGTAGTAAATTTTCCCTAATTGTAAGAACCTCTAAAGGCAAGCTCTTTTACCAGGAACAGAAGAGTATTGCTCTTCAGGTCTTTTGTTTTGTTTGCCTATTCCAAATTGAGCTACATTTTTGCTAGATTGGCTTTAGTCAGCCTGTATTCACATTAGATCATTACGTACTGGACCTCATTTCAGTAAAATGAAAGTAAAATGCTTGGAAAATACTGGAGATTCCTGTTACCATTTCAGCAGCTCTAGTTCTGATGAATCACATTATATTTTAGAAGGTAGATTAAAGGCTTAGATCTTAACAGGTAGCCATGATACTTGTGTATATCCTACATAATTAAAATGTACCAAAGTTCGCTATTAGGAATATCGTGTGAAGGACAAAGAGTTATAGGCTGGTATACAGGCTACTCTAATCATCAAAGGTTGCAAACAGGTAATTTTAAAGCAATGATTGATGTTATGTGTATGTTAGCTTCCTTGAATGCAGCTACGCTACAACATTTTTGTTGTTCTACATTGATCGAAATATGCCTGCAGTTAAATTGGTGAAGTGTGCCAATAAATGTTTGTATTAGTAAGGGTGTTTGTCACTGTTTTCAGCCTCTCAGTCCATTGAGAACAGGTAGTTTTAATGATGACAGTGGGATGCAGAGTGCATCAAATTCACTCTATAATTCACCCTGAGTTATGGGAGCAAAGACAAGGAAATAATATTTTGTTAAGACAATAAATGTAGACAGTGTCAGAAATGAAATATTTAGAGCTCTGGCCTTGTCCCAAACAATGTCTCCGTGTTGCTAATGGATAGCTCATTCAGGGCTCTGTCTGCACTGGCAAAGAATGACAATTGAAGAGAAAATAAAAGTAAGAACAAGCTCATCCACTTATATAAAGATGATTTGGCAAAGAATGGCCAAATAGGTATTTTTTCCTTCTAGAAATATGTAATTTTCTTGTGTAATGCCAAGAAACTGGAATTAAATAGTTCAGACCATGGGTCTCTAAAATCTAACAGTCTTTCAGGTTAATTAGAAATTCATAAAATCAGAGGCCCAAATGTCTACACAGGGCTTCCGTTTTCATTGTCCAGCCCAGTCATACCATCTCTAACTTCACAGACACATCAAGGAGCTCTCAAAAGCTGAAGGATTGGTAGCAGCTTTTCACGAGATGCTCTTCTCAAAGAAGGAATGGAACAGCTTTGTCCCTGCAGGGTACAGCCTAAGCATATTGTGTACTGTTTTCACTTATTGTCAGTAAAACAAAGGTCTCAAAGCAATGTACAGATCAATGCAAAATTCCCTGTTTTCAGGGGTGAGTTGGTCTCTGGAATGAATCATTCAGAGATTATTTAAGTAGGAAAATTTCTTCCCAAATTGCTGATCTTTTATTAAAGAAATGCTGGCAGCTATCTCTTCTAGAAACAGAAACATCAGATGTTAAAGAAAATAGCTTGATTAGCATTGAATAGTGCTACCTTTTGAAACATACCACAACAAAATAAACTGACATTGTGGTTGTTGATAATTCAGAGCGGCTTCAGGGAAGAATATGTCTACAGTAAAAATGTTAACCAAAATGTTATTATTAAATTATGAAAGCAAAGTTACTCAGTTGTTCATCCTGCAAAAGCTATAAGCTTCATAATCTGCACAGGGGGCTGTGCAGACATGAACATCAGCAGGTTTTGGACCTGTCAGGGGTGAATCAAGGCAGTTGTTGGGTATTGCCAGGTTATAGGTAGCATTCCCCATATGGTGAACCATACAGCTGACAGGGTAAAACACAGAATTGTTATTTAGTTAATTTAGTTGACAAAACTAAAGTTCTCTGAGTTAAGGAAAATAATATTAATGAAATATTTTTCCGTAGGATTTTCAAGTAGAAGCAGCATCTTGCTATGTGCAACTCCTATTTATAGATATACCTGTGTGTGCCATATTTTATTTTAAAATAAAGATTACCTAAACATTTATACTCATTTGATAGCAGCTGGATTTTACCAGCAACATTATACTAGCTGGCCTTAGATGACTCTCCAGAGAATTTTGTAATATTCACAGCTGTCATTTTTTTTAGGCTATGTGGTATTTTACAGTGTCTGTCACCATTTAACACATCCTTGAAAACAACAGCTTTTGCTCTCAGTTAAACAGCAGTTGTATTTTCAATTGATATGAACCATTATCTTCTGAATTACAGGGGAAAACACCTATATTATCAAAGAATCATAGAACAGGTTTTTTTTGGAAGGAACCTTTTAGATCATCTCGTTCCAACCCCCTTGCCACAGACAGGGATACCTGCTAGAAGAGGTTGCTCATGGCACGTTACGTGGCATACAGTAGATTGCAAAGTGAATTTAAATGGTATCTTCCCCGAAGAAATGCCTTTTACTTCACACATTTGACACAATGTACTCATTTAAGGTGTCTGACACCGGGGTAAGTCTTAATTTCAAAATGTAAATCTACAAAGTTTAGTGTGAAGCATTTCTGCTGTTCTTTATTCCAAAGAAAGCTATCTCAGTAGAGCAAAGTTAAGCAAAACATGTGAATTACTTCCTTTTTTAATACCACACATAATTCATATTTGAAACAGATTGCTGAACAACATAATTGAATTGAAGAGCTCTGGAGGATTCATAAAAGAAATGCATGAGACCTTCCACAGTTACGATAGATACGTAACATTTGCATAAACCCGCACGCTCAAGATCATGCACTGCTTGAAATTCAGAATACCTTTCTCCTCAGCTGGTTATTTCATAGATGATATTTCAGAAGTAAAAATATGGTTTGTCTTCAAGAGCTGACTTTTCAAATATCCTGAAGTAGTTGGTGAACTAATAGAACCCAGTACAATCCTCTCTATTTTTCAGGCAACTTACAAATTTAGAGGAATAAGGACGAAGATGGAGGGGTAGCCTTGAAATGAAAGCCATGAAGCTACAAGTCCTCATCTTGGATCTGAGTACAACAGCTGGTGAAATTCTGATTCTTTGACATAAAGTTCCAAATTCTTTTACTTCAGGAGGACCAGGTGATTTTCATGAGTTTGTTCATAATTTTACACAACATTTCAATTCTTATATCTTTATTATATTATTTGTATTACAAATAATAGAAGTACTGAAAAAAACAAACTCCTGATCCCTTAACTGAGATGAAAGGTTGCAATGAATTTGGGCTGGAGTTGTAAGCATATTTCCACACCAAAACCCCTCAAAATACTTACATGTTGGGCGTGATATGTATGAAGATAAGGCCTTGTGCAACTCTAGTAATTTTGTAATTGTCTACTCTGTTGATTTAAAACAGGGGAAAATATTGTTTTCCCATCGAAATAAGAATGTTGCTAATCTATTTTGCTCTGTGAGAAATCCTCTGTGCTCTGCTTTTTAAAAAAGCTGGTTTAAATAATGGTATCAAATCCAGAAAACAAATTTCTTAAGAGAAAATTCGTATATATAAACAGCTTCATATAATAGCATTTCTTACATTATGTTCCATATATTAACATTCTGTGTTGCTGATTATTAGCTACTTTAGCATAAATTTATGTAGCTTATTATTAGCTACTTTAGCATGTAGAACCAAAATCTAAACAGTGCTCAGCAGTCCTTCTGCCACAATCAAGCCATTACAAGCTGAACTTGTGCATTTACTGTTGTATTTTCAGTTTAAACGTTGTTATTTCTTTGGTAATTGAGTTTTACTGGTTTTGCACAATTTGCATTAATTACAGTAATTAATAGTAATATTATTCTGCCAAGTATATCGCCTCTTGTGTACCCGAAAGTTGAGCCAGTGATAATTCATCGCGAGCATTGGAAAGGACAAATAATAGAATATGAATAGCTTATAAAAAACTTGGTCTTAAGTTTTTCAGAGATAAATTTTAATGGGGACAAATAATTAGAGCGATTACTGCAGCAAAAAGGGCTTTAAAATTCCATTTGCTTTTGCCTTCCTCATTGAAAAATAATTTAATTTTTCCATAAACCATAATACTTTGACTGCACAAGATCTATATTGAATACTGTTAGATAGAATTGGAGAGACGTAGTGTGTTTTCCATATATTTTTTTTTTCTCTATGGTGTGTTTGACAGCACAGTCTTATCAAAAAGCTCTTGTTTGCAGCGAGATGGAAGATATTTCTTAAAACTCAGCAAACTTTTTGAATGTGTCCCCACAGCAAAGTTTCTTCTTTAGTATTGTCAGATTCACACCTAAAAACATTTTTACTTTTTGCTTTTTTGCTCTCTAAGGCATCTCTATCTCTGTCTCATTTTCAATTGTATAACATGAAAAGAGAGAGACTAATTGGAATATCTGGCTTCTGAGAGTACCGTGAGAGGGAAGAGGAATGCTGAAAAAAATTGAAAATGAAACCTATTAAGATGATTAATAAAAACAGAATGTGGCTAATAGTAGTTAGAATAAAGGGGGCAGGTAGGGAGGTAAATTAGACACTCACAGATGAAGAGTCAAGATTTTCAGCAATCAATGAAACTTGAATTCAAGTTACCCATGCAGGTTTTTTGACCATGTTTTGGGGAGCAGAATATACTGCTCATGGGTCCAGAGAGGCTATGAATGCTATTGATTCAAGGAATTCTTTGTTAAGTCTTCTCCACAATTTCTCTAGAGTTTTTTAAGCTGCTACGTGGTAGACTGTGTCAGGAGAATTCAGGTCTGTTGAATGTGTTTTGCTGTTACTTTTCAGTTATGTTAATAGTGTTAATAGTATCTCGGTAGCTGTATTTCATTGTCTTGATTTTTTTTTGTTGGGTTCATTTCTGCATCTTTTAAATATTTAAAAGAAAGATCACACCTTGGAAATATTTTATGTGGTTTTTTTGTTCCTTTCAGGAGAAAAAACTACTGTATGTAAAAAAAATTTGTGAATCTGGATCTGGCAGCTAGAGCCAAGCATGATGGGAGCAGGTGCTCTACAAGCTTTTCCCTGCAGCTCTGCCAGCAGAGCTCACTTCAGTCCAGGCAAGCTCTTGTCATCTCATTACTGACTGTCTCCTGAGCAGCCTGGCAACTGGGCCAGATTTCTTTTTTGTTGATAAAGAGCAAACTGGACTAGATTGCAGCTATTTAATTCATTTCACTTCTGAAACACATGCACCTGGGTATTGTCACAGCCGCAAGGGCAGCAGTAGGCTTTAAATGCCCTGACCAGCTTCACCTGCCCCTGGCTCCCACCTCCACCCCCTTCCTTTCCATTTGAGCTTAAGTCTGCTTCCCTGGTTTCTGTCATAGATGTGCCCTTCTCTGTCTCCTATATGGATTGTGGGGCCTGTCCTCCCTGCTCCTGCTCTGTAGGGTGGTGCCTGCTAGTGCTACACTCACCTCTGGCTCCTGCTCATCTTCCTGCCTAGAGCTGCCTTGCTTCTGATGCTCCTTGAGAGGTATGTCTTTACAGAGACTCCAGAACACAGCAGCTGTGTACAGAAAGCTCAGAAATGTTGGAGAACTTAAAGAGGCATCATTTTGATCTAGAAAAGTGGAAGACACTTCCTACAGGCAAGTAGTTGCAGCATTTTATTTACATTGTAACCCCTTAGGTAGTTTAGAACACATCATTGAAAGAGCTGTGTGGCTCAGGGCAGAAATTCAACCCTAATCCCCTTGTTGCACATCTGCTCAGTTAGTGAAGTGGATTCATATGAGAAAACAGGCAATTAAAAGTTGTTAGTGTTGATTTTTATAGGTGGTACTGAGAATTCGCGCAACATCTGTCTCGTTCAAGTTTTCTCTACTTAGATCTATTCAGAAAATAGGCATTCTAATGTCGGAAGGAAAAGCATTTAAAATATGCTTGGTCATGTGTTTCAGTGCCTTTACTGTAAAATAAATGCAAGTAATCTTTTCTCTTCAAACACGTGTAAAATCCAAAGGAAAAAAAAAAGGCAACTATTAGAAGAAAACTGTCTCAAGTACTTGCTGTTAAGACCAACTTGCATTTGTCCTTTGACTGTCTCCTCTTTCTCCAGCAATAAATGCTTCCTGCAGCATTATTCCTTTAAGCTCAGTATATTTTGTGCTTGGCTATTAATTATACCCTCAAGATGTTAAAAGCCTTGGAATCTAAATATGCAGTTTTTGCTCGGTATTAAAAAAACCCCCACGTGCTCAAGAGGGAAATCAAAGAATAGGGCAGTACTCACAGCCAATAGTTTTGGCATTCTTATGCATCCTGTTAGTCTCACCTTCTGGTGTGCGTACTCCTTGCAGCAAAAAGAGAATGGCAAAATAAAACTAGTGTTTATGTGGCCTTACTATATCCCTTCTTTCAGCGTCACTGGACAGACTGGCACTTCTTAAACTGAATTCATGTTTATTTTCTGTGAAGCTGTGTGTTATTTGTGTAAGAAAGCCCAGCCGGAAATCGTAGCAGTTTCACACCTGCTCCCCCAGACCAAAGTTTGTTAATCAGCACAAAAGCAATGTTTCCAAACTCAAGTATTCAGAAGTGCTCTGTGCAGAGCCTCTTGCAGGTGTTCATCACAGGAGGTGCCTCAATGATATTTCTTAACTACGTACTTTTACACCATTCTATTTTGAAATCTCTTACCATTATTCATTTAATTTCTGACAGTGTAGATTACTGCACTTCATATGAACCAGTGCCAAAACAGATGTAAATGTACTCAATTCTTTTGGTTTAATATCCTCTTGAAGATTTCATTTTTGATCAAAACTATCCTTCCTAAACCTCATCTGCTTTCCATTTCTGTCCACAGACACTTCATTTGAGGCCCACTGAACTCAGAGGGAACTGTTTCACTTTATTGTAAAGGCTTTGAATCAGCTTTCAATACTATGTTTCACGTGGAAAAACAAATGCCAGTTCCTTTTCCTTTTTTCTTTTTTTTTTTTTAAAAAGGCCCACACTTGCTTGGATAATGTGCATTCATTGACACCATACAGTGCCTTGTTGAATTCAGTTGTCTGTTGGGTAATTGAAAATAATTATTTCTTTCAGGTCAGAAAACAACCTTCAGTGGATGTCTGCTGTTCTGTGTTGAACTGTTAAATACAGTAATTTTTGTATTGTAGTAGCAGTTTTTGTACACAAGAGCAAAACTGTTTTTCAGCATGAAGGATTTTGTTCTGTTTTTGCAAAAAGGACCCTCAGAATTACTTATAGACCCCGAGAGGGAAAAATCTGGCACTTGTAATGTCTTAAAACTTGGAGCAGCTGTCCACGGTAGAGCCATGCTTCCATGGGGAACTTCCTGCATGTAAAAATAGGAGTACATACATTTGAATCCTTTCCTTCTTGTAGCATTTCTCTGTCCCCAAGTATGGTCCAGGCACTCATTGCAGACTAAATTGGAGTCAACACATCTCAGGTGATTCCAGCAAGGCATCTTTATCAGATATGTTTTGCTTATAAGAGCAAGTACTTTTTAATAAGAAACCACATTCTAAGAAGAAATGGGTGGAGTGTAGATTTAGGTACTTCTTAAGTTGCCAAACTGACCTATTTTCAGATAAATGACAACTTTAAATGCCATTAAATTAGAACTTCTCAGATGGCGTTTTCTTTTTACAAGTCTTATGTACGTAGCCTTTTCAGTTTCCTCAAAGTACTCACATTCTTTTAAGATTAACTTTTACAAATGTATTTTCCTCTTTATTTGTAAACTGTTTGCTTTAACAAACAACCAGCAATGTTCATTGCTGGTGTCATGGGATATTGATTTTGCTTTTGGAGTGGTTTACTCAGGTTTTTTTAATACTAGAAATATTATTAATGCCTGAAAACTTGTAATAAAAGTTCTTTCCTTAAATGAATGATTAAAAATAACAAAAAAATCAATAGTGTTTTGGGTAGCAAAAAAAACCCCACCAGCAAGGTCTACTAGTGCCTTCAGATCACCTTCTGGTTTAATAAAAGTTAACTTGGAACAAATACCTTGGGAAGATAAAAGCAATCACTACAGTTGACCTCTGTGTAATTTCATTTCATGATGACTTTTTATTCCTTCAGTTCTAACTATGCAGTTAACAGAAAAAAAGAAGTAAAGGGCAATCGGTTTCCTGCCAGTAACCCAGGGGTCAGAATTTCAGGCAAATTAGATAATGAACAACTTCCCCAAAGCAGACCCACTGTAAAAATGGAATTTAAGAATTAATAAAAGGCATTTATAAAATTATGTGCAGGAACTGGAGGTACTTTGGAAAAACCAGCATTCTTTCAATTAGACACTATTAGAAGACATAAATGACAAAGTAATCCCTTTGGAGAAACGAAGTCTGCAGTCTGGTTCTGAAACAGTCACATTTGTCCACACAGGTAGTTTTGAATTATAGGTTTTAAAATCACAATCCAAGGTAAAGGAAGGAGTATTTTTGTTTGTTAGAGCCACAAGCCCTGTGTACTGGATAATGTCCTCATATAGGGTAAGCAGAGACAAACACAATTGCTTAACTGGGGCCCTCAGCTTTAAGTCATACAATATGGCAACAGATGAATGATGGTAAAATTACGGTATATTTTCCACTTGGGAGGTTTTTGTGTATGTGGGTTTCTGGTTAGTTGGTGTTTTTGTTTTTGTGTTTTTTGGAGGGGGGAGGAGGTGGAGAGGAGGCTCTTGTGTTTGTTGTTATGAGTATGTTCCCTTTAGTCTCATTTCTAGGGTTTACATTGCAAGGAATAACTGGTAGCAAACTTGTGAAGTAACAGTAAAGTGACAGAAGACAAGAGATGTAGCAAAATGTGTTTATATGACCGTGAGAAGATAATCTTAAAGATAAAACAGAACAGCTCTGTTGCCTTCAGTTAATGAGTTTAACTGTCTGACTTAATTTTTGTAAATCTAAAATATGACCACATGGATGTAAGTTTGATATTTTTTTTTTTTTAGTGAAGTTTCAGAAAATGTGTATGGTGCAAAAAGCCTAATATTTTGGTTCCATAACTATCAATGGTTCTGTTTATTACAGCAGACTTAATGGGATCAGAATAGCATTTGTTTGCAGAATAATATGATGTCTGGTCTAATAAATGACCTGGAGAAACATGGTATAAGTGTTCAATTCTGACAGTTTTGTCCTGATTATGTGACATGGCACTGCTATAAGATGAAGTTCAGACACACCACTGGGGGTGAGTCTGATTATCCAGGCCCTAAATCACTTCATTTGGATTCAGTTTAGAGTAAGTCATGTTATCAGATTTCTAACAAATGATAGGATGGGAGGTTTCTTTTGCTTGAGGGTCAGCTGTGGTCCTTCTGGTTTATAGGTCTGTGAAATATTGTCCAGTATGTTGCCGTAACCCCAAGTGAAGAAAAGTTGTGCTTGGGCCTCAACTCAGGTTCTACCGTGGAAAAAGAGACAAGGTGGAAGAGAGAGAAACAGCTCTACGCAGTTCTAAGGCAGAAATAAAGTCTTACACGGTTTTTGCTCTTCATCCACCACTCACTGACATCTGCACTGTCTAAAATACTACATTAACACTTGCATTTACTGCCTGAGCTGAGTGCCCTGCACTGTGGGAAACTCACAGAACTTACTCATCAAGATGTATACCAAATATGGGGAAAACAATTACATTATAATAATGCAATATAATAAATTAAGGTCATATTGACTCCAATGAATTTGAATAATTTAATACCTCTGAAAACCAATATCACACACCTATTGAAACATTCATTACAATAAATTGTTTAGGCTATATAAAAAGCTTATAATCCAGCATGAATATTAACAGCCTTTATTTCCCAGACAGCTAGACAACAATTAGAGCTGATGATTTTGTATGTAATACAGAAATTACGTTCTTAATGGTAGTAAATTTTTTATTGCAGTGAAGATGTAAAACCCAGATTTGTACTGGCAATTATGAATTGCAGCAAGGTATAGTGTACAGAACAGTTTTAACTCAATATCATTAGCAATTTTTGGGGTTTTTTTGAGGAGTAGCAGTCATTTTTATAGCCTATTTCTGGGGAGATTTTTTTACTTTAAAAGTAAACAAGTAAGAGGCCCACTGTTGGATCTAAGGCAAAAAAGCAAGAATTAACAGTGGTGATATGGTTAATGACTTAAACACAGAGTTTTGTATTCAGTAGAGGTCTTTGATGAAAACATTGTACTTTTAAGTGTCTTTTTTTTTTTTTTTTAATATGGTCTGCTTAGGGCAGAGC
>VXAY01000258.1:698-53352 GCA_013399855.1 Oxyruncus cristatus | reverse complement strand
ATTTTTTTTTAAAAAAAAAAAAAAAAAAAAAAAAAAAAATTCTTTCAAATATTCTAGTGTATGACACTTCTGTGAAGTTACTGACAGAGTTGTACTGAATCATTTTTTATTGTATTTTTCAGAATTTCTAGTGATAGATGGACAATAGTAGATCTTTCCCTCATTAAGCACTTCAGAAAGTGTTTCAGGATACTTAGTTCCCTTATTTCTTGGCCACATTTAATGGCTTTATAACTGCAGATATTATAATGGTCGAAGGGTTGCCCTTTTCCTTCCAGGAGTAGAAAAATGTTTAATATTGGTTCTATTTCAACTAAAATTAGAGGGGGAAAAAAAATCGCTGTTGTTTCACACTTAGACATTGAGCCTTGGACATTTGGGTGTTTGCTATGTTTGGCTTGTTAATGCGTGACAACAGAAAAATACATTCTGTACATAAAATTCACTTCCAGTATTGACTTACGGAAAGCAGAGCAAAATGCAGTTCAAGACATGAATCTTAGTTGTTTTTTACAGCTGTATGAGAACTCAGTGCAGAGTTTCAGAACTGTTGTAGAACCGTGAGCTCCCAGCAAGTGAAAATGAGCACAGCTGATGCTCCTGAAATCGATAGAGAGTTTTGGAAACTCTGACAGCTTACAAAAGGAACATTGCTTACAAATACACAATGTCTCTAAATGATTCCATTACGAAAAAAGAAAAAAAAGGAAGAAGAAAAAGAGAAGCAACTAGAAAGATGTATCTGCCTCATTGCCTTGGTAGCTGGGCTATGCAGAAATCAGCCTTTATAGTATTCATCTTATTAACAGGTGACACTTATTGATTCTTGTTACTGTTCAGGATGAAAATGCATAAAACCAACCAGAAGAAAATATTTCTCAAATATGTGAAAAAGCACACCTTTTTCATTAATTATTTATGAAGATTTAGGAATCTGCTCAGTGCTTGAAAATTACTGGGTAATTACTGGCCTCCCAATAAAAATATCAGTCAGAATAGGTTCTTCCTTTCCATCTGATCTTCTGAACGATGCAGGTCATGGCAGAGGATGCCAGCCTGTGATCTAACAGGCTGTGGCTAAAGGAGTAAAGCCTTTGCTGTCTTCAAAGAGATGGCTGCCTCAAAGGGAATGAACTCCATACTCTCCATGCAAGAACCTGATCCTCTGGGTGCAAAAGGTTTTACCCAATGAAATCTGTCAGTTCAAACCCTTCTGTGAAGATACTGCCTATACTGGTAACATACCTAGGGAAATATAACTGAGCTAAGTGAAGACTTTATTTTGCTGTATTACAGGAGTCACATAAGTGGAAACAAAGAGGATGTATTGTGCTTTGTTTTTGTGGAATATGTCTTGGTGTTTTCACAAAAAAACAGTGAAGATGTCCCAGAAAAGTCAATTTCGTGTTGACAATTATTTCAGCAAAACAAGATCTCCTCAACACAAATAAAGTTAAGTGAAATTAAATCTGAATACAATTAGATTTTAACACTTGTCAGGGAATGGGGAAAAAATAAAAAGAAAAATTTCTTCATTTACAGGAAGTACTAAACATATGGACAATGAGACAATTCCAGTAAATTAGCAGCCTGGTTAATTCATCAAGAATTCATCTCTTGGGTAACTGCTGAAACTGAAAATGTTGACAGCCTATTACTGAAATCTCTGCAGGCTCCTAATGTAGAGTTGAGGGATTTTTCTGTTAAGCTGAATGACTCCCTAGAGCCAAAGAAAAGAAGAATGTTGGCTGCCACCCTATAGTTTGCCAGGAAAGTGTTCTTTACCATTAAATTGTAAGAATGTAAGGAAGAATTTAGTTTAGAAAAGGCTATGTTGACATTAGCCTGAGATCTAAGTTTCCAAGTAATGGGATGCTAGATATCTGCAATGTTTTGCCTTTGAAAAGTTAGATTCTGTGTCTATTGCCGGGACTAATCACGTGTATTTTTAGTTTCCTTTTAAAATACAATTTATCTGTGAGATAACTGCATGATAAAAAGGGCTCAGGTTGTGCAAAATGGGCCTCTCTGCAAAAGAAAGATCACTAATGTGAAACATAGTTTAATTCCCTTTCTTATTACCATCTGTAATAAACAGCATCTACCACAGCAATAGCCAATGTGGCAGATACTGTGCAACTTAAGAAATATTACAGGTGGGGGGTTTTTTATAGTATTTTATCCATACCTTGCATTGCTGCATGTTTGTTTTGTGCTCATCTAATTCTTTCTGTTGTTGCTATGTATCTTGTGGATTGTGATCCTGACAGTAAATGACAGTGTAGTGCTATTTAGCTAATCCAAACTGGAGTGCTATTTAAATTTTCAAGTCCGTAAGTAAAGTAGTAGTCAGAACAAAGTTTGAAAACTAATGTATTTTTCTATAAATAATGCAATTCTATCTTGTAATTTTCCACAGTATTAATCTTTAATGATCAGTTATTTCCACATTTCTTTTAACCATAGATCTACACAGGAAAAAGCACCTAAAATAAACAGTTACAAATGGTATCTGGTAACCCCATCTCTTGCATCACCATGCCCTTTCTTTTTAATGCCTGCCAAATGTCTTCTGTCTAGGAAGACATTTAATGGATTAAAACCAAACCAACAAACCCCTCAAATCAGTCAGTTGGATTTAAAAAATATGATTCAGTAGCACCTAGCATTGCAGTTTAGATAAAAATTTCTTGTATACTTGCATTACAGAATGGTCAGGTTTGAGAGACTCTAAAAAAACACATTAAGACTTGGTGCTGGGTTTTTTTTTTTTTTCTCCTAAAGTTCTTCAGCCCACTGGAAAGTAATTTGCCCAAGAGATCAATACTTTTCTCAGTGTGCTTGATTGACTTACCCTTCCAAACATAACCAGAAGAAAATAAAAACCACAGACAGTTTTCAAATCCAACTGGGCCTTAAATGAGTCAACATGTCCATTAGATAGGTTGACTTTCCATCTATTCACCTCTATAGTAAATTCAGATTAAAACCAGGAAATTGTTAACTTTGTGTTAGTTGACACTAATTATATACCACTCTGCCACACAGTCAACTATTTTTACATACTATCTTCTGAAACTTCATTTTTGGTATTCTTGCCACAAAACAAGTGTATCTTAGATGATGTTTGAAAAAATTAGCATCTTACTAGGGAGAATACTATTAGTGAATTGAACATATAATTCAGAGTATGAATTTTGTAAGATTTTATATCCTTCTCTCTTTATAAACATGATTATCTAAGCCTTTTCCACCTGCTATTATTTTAACACTTGTATTCATGGAAAAAAAACTTAGGGATCTAACTATGCAGGAATTATTTCAAAACTTCAGTGATAATGTTTTGAGAAATGCTGTGGATTGTCAAGACCACACAGTTCTTTCCTATTTAATGAGTTTTTTTCCATTCATTGACCACACACAGCAAGACCTTTCTCTTGCAGTGGCACACTGAGGACATGGCTTTCCATCCAGTCAGAATTGGTATTCTCTATACTTGTCACATTGGGTCCAAAATCCAAAAGCCATGTGCATGTCACATGAAACATTAACAAATAGATTGCTCTCAGAAGGCCTTGGTAGGTAAAGAAAAAAAAAAAAGTCTTCTGTAAACAGTTCTGAGCCTCAGCCCTTGACCACATGCAGGTATTTCTGGTGTCTCTGTACCACTCATACAGATAATTAGAAGAACTATTTATTTATCTTCTCATATTGCAGCCCACAGTCATTCTGAACTATACATAGTCCTAAACCTGATATGGGAACCAAGTCTTGTTGCATAATCTGAGGTAGGATGTGCTCCCTCCCTTTCTAATGAAAGCTGGCTATCATAGCTGAATGGATAGTGATTAAATATAAAATTCCATGAACTAACTAGTGAAGTGATTTCAAATGGCTTAATTCAAATGGTGAATTATTTAATTCCTAGAAAAATGAGTAATGAATTAGCTGTCTATATATGCTCAATTACCATCCAAAATTCAGAATAAGACCTTGCTAATGATTTCCTCAGGTCCTTGCTATTTGCATTAAGCAAAGTAGTGAAATGAAAGTAATAATTTGGAATGGGTAGCACATACCCAAGTTGCCTGTGCCTTTATGCTGCTGCACCAAATCTACTCTGATGTGAAGGAGAGGAAAGAAAACAGAGTGGGAAGGGGCAGATATCTCAACTGAGTGACATACATGAATGATGCAATGATTTCCCAGTAAAACAATAACAGAAATAATATCTAGTAATTTTTTCTAATGTGCTACTTAAAAAATCAAGTTCTTATATTTTGCCTTACAGCTCATTATATTCTAATCCAGTGTGTTCTGAATAATGAAATTCCCCAGAGGAGTAACTTACATAGATAGGTATGTTAGGTATTTTGAACTTGATTTCAGGATGTTGATTGTTTTCTGTTTTGGGATGTGGTGGTTTAAGTATAGGTAATATTTCTTCCAAATAGTATGCTATCTTAATTTGTATGGGGAGGAAACAGTAAGAGTCAACAACTGTGATACAATATTGAGAGAAAAAATATTTACTGAACTGTGGTAGGCTCGAAAAGGTAGAGGGGAAAAATACCACTTCTTCCTTGAAAGACAAATATGATGTTAACTGTGTGCATTGTGTTAGTAGAACCTGTTGTGTGGAACCTGTAGCATTCTTCTACTGAAAAAGCTTTTACAGTAACATATATAATGTTACCACCTGTGCTATGTTGAAACACTAAAGCTATCCATAAGCTACTATCAGATTATCCATCTGCTTCATGCATGTAAAAATCTTCAAATGAGAAGAGCCACACAGCTTTGAAATGGGAGGCAACATTACTCTTGCTTAACTGCCCTCTGTGGATTATCTGTTGCAGAATGCCTGCTAATGCAAGACTGTCAATCAATTCTTAAATGGGGACATAAATTAGCTCAGAATAGCTACTCATTTTTGGTTGATTATTCTTCTGAATGTTTCATCTTCAGATAAATTATTCATGAATTATTATGGTCATCCTTTCTTTAGTTCTAAGGAATTAATAATACCTGAAAAGTGACCAATCTTTTGAGTTTTCTTCATTGATCGCTGTACAGTGTTTTGTATTCCGCCAGCTCATTTCACCTTTTCTTGAAGGAGATGCATGGCAGGTCGTTTTGAATAATCATTACAAAGTAAATGCTTTACACTTGACAGTGTCAGCTTGAACACCTTAAAGGATCGCTGTCATCTCACTGTGACATGTGAGAGAGAGGAGATGAACTTCTTAAGTCCTCCTTAAGTGATATATTTTCTTGAATTTCTACTATTAGTTACTTCAGCTTGTGCTATTACTTGAATCTGTAACAATGTCACAGATAGTCCAACTAAGGACTGACAGTTCAGCCTCCAGGGAGAAAAAAACTTAGTGAGTGCTCTGTGGTTTGAGATGATCAGAGAATAACCATCTGTGAGATAAGTAAAGGGCTAAGGGAATACGGGAAGGAAACTTGTGAAATTAGGAAAAGGCTGGGGATAGGAAATTGAATAGGCCAAGTTTGAGAAAGGGTTAGATAGGTGACTGGTGATTTCCATTGGGCGTCACTGAAGATTCTACAGACTGAACATCAACTTGTAAAAGCTGTGCTTGTTTTTGTATGTGAACCTGCTTTTACCTGGATTTTTCTGGTTTGGGAGGAAAAAAGCTTACCTAAATTTACACCAGTGGTAGTGAAATGTAGTTTGTGGAAAACGAAGGAATGGCGTGATTCCCAAAGGAAATAAGAACTGTGCTATAGAGAAGAAATGGACCTATATTAGAGTATTTTTGGGGATTCGTTGTTTTATTAGTACAATATTTTTTGATCAGGGATAAGTAAGTTGCTAGATGATCCTGTACAAATATCTTGCCCTGGTTGAACAGGGTAGATACTTTTCAGTGGAAAGTCAATTCATAAATGTTTTGTGAAATATCAAAAAAGTTCACAGCATTTTCTTGTAGGTCAAGACACCAAATGAGATTTGGATTTAGTGAGATGGGATTTCAAACTTGTTAGTTTGCAGGACAGGTTTTCTTGAAGAAAAACCGTCAGTCTCTTGGAACAGTCCTGCAATTAGGTCACTTGTAAAGAAGGTGCTCTACATTTAGTTCTAGAACTAGACTGCATATTGTTTTATGGCTAATGTTGCTGCCAGAAATACCAACACTTATGCTACATTGCCAAAAGTGCTAATTGACTATAAGGATGTTATTCTTCCTGGGATGTAGAGCTAACTGCTGCTACTTGTACCGAGGGAGGCTTGTTAAAAACTTTTCTTGACGTGACCACCTGCTGGTAGTTGATTTAGAACACTGTCACTTGCTTTGAGTCAAGTCCAGCTTTGATGAGAATAAACAAAACACATGACAGGAACAGTAAGGTACTGTCAGACTAACAGTAGCACTGCAGTGTACATTAGCTTTTGCCTGGAAATCTTGATGTAATTTCTATTCAAACAATGGATTTGCTTCCCCTGGGAAATTGTATACCCAAAATGTCTTTCACGGACTTTTGCACAGAAGTTGAAGCCATATTATATGCTCTAAAAGCAACCAGCACATTTGCAATTATTTCAAACAGAAAACATATTGAGAGCCTGCTGAGGTACAGTTTTCTGTCCTTTGGGATTTAATTTGCTTAGAAACAAAACATTCCCCTGAAGATAAATAGCAAGAGGCATTGATTCTACTAACTGGAACAATGCTTCCAAATTAATTGAAAAAGATTTCCTAAAACTACTGCAACTCTTCAACCAATTAAAAATATGTCCTGATTGGAAAGTTTGGTGCTGAAGAATTATAGTTACATCACACTATAAACTTATTGAATTAACTTTTAATTAAGCTATTTCATATCAAACTATTTTAATTAAGCTATTTTATATCAGGCTACTTTGTATCGAAGACAAATGCAGCATTACTTCAAAGAGTTCACGCTGAACATGAAAATCATTAACATTTAAATAAAGATATGCCATATGGTTTGGCAGAAACTGGAATACTCAGACATGGGGGCAGCTTGCAGCTTCAGTATTTGGAGTCCATTAGTCTAGAAGGAAAAAAAAAGTTTGAGTCTTCAAAGACATTGTCAACGGATATACTTTGTTTTGATTCATTGGGTAATCCAGTTCTCAATAATCATAAAGTACTTCAAATGTTAAAAATAAAGGTGGAGGGGAAGTTGGGATTGATTACTGCTAACCACATTGGTAAATAGATGATGGTGTAAAATACAAACATTTTAGACATAGTTTCTTGATCTTGGAAAAATCAAGGATGGGGGAATCAGTAGAAGTGAAGAAGGGAAAAGATGTGTTCTTTGAGAACAAGCCATTGTCTTTGTGGAAGTTCTATGCACTGGTTTCTGTCCTTCTGAATTCCAGAACATTCTTAGATACTAATGCAGTGATTAAAGCCAAAATCGTCTGTGATTAGAAGATACAAAGTGCTTGACTCTTCAAATGGGACAATACAGACTATACCTTAGAACACATTTAAATCCTTATGAAATGCACATTAACAGGATGTGCTAGGACAGTTTCCAAATGAGGGAAAGTTCTATGTAAAGAGAAAGTAATAATCCTGTACCTTGGAAAACATCTAACATCTAAACCTGACTCCTGGACATAGAGCCTGTGTACTAGGAGCTAACAAGTGTTACAAGTGCAGTACAATTGCCACAGGCAAACCTATTTCCTCTGCATTCTCAACTCAGGTTTTGTGATGCCTCATGCAAGTTAGGAAGCATGGATTTCTCTGTTTTTGTTATAGAACAGTCATTTTAGACATGTAGTCATTACAGAACAGGACATGCTAGGCTGGGATCAGGGTGGTCGCCTGCAATGGTTGGAGCTGTAAGTGAGGAATTTCATTGTTTTATTCAGGAGCACAGTTGAAAATGCAGTGTGGCTTGGTTTGCTTAACTGTTTTATTTTGAAAATGCCTTCCAATTTTTCGGTGGTACAGATGTTAAAACTAGAATTAATTATTCTGATGGAACCTACAACGATTTTTTTTTTTTCTTTTTTTACTTCCCGATTTAAGGGCAACTTCTTTTTTTGTGTGCCTTTTTTCCCCGTACATGAGCTAAATTTTTTTGGAGTGTATAATTTGCTGCTACAGTAAAAAAGTAATTTCTTTCAATGAAAAATAAACTGAGGAGATGCAGAACTGCGTGATGTGACTGCTGGGATTTATGTTCTGGGCAGTCATATTGATCACCTGTGATAGAGGATAGGATGGCAGTTGAGGGGTCCCAAAATAAAAGTGATAATAGTCCTCAAAAATCAAGCAGCTGTTTAAGGTGCAGTTTTATTTTGGGTGGGCTTTTATTATTATCATTATTTTTAACTTGTGCACAGCTTTGCATTTGCAGGTCTTACCTGGAGTCTCCAAAGACAAAAAGTGCCAACATGCAGAGATTAAAAAGAATTTTCCTGGTACTTCTGAACTGTCTGGAATTGGGAAGAACTGTAGATCTTATGAGACTCTCTTGTCTCAGGAAATATGGGCAATTCAGATAAGCTTTGAATAAGCATCAAACATTTTGCTGCTTACTGCTTATCTTCCATTTCAAACTGAAATTTTTTAGGCTTATCTGTCACAACAAAAAGGGAAAGGAGGCGAGGTGCTATCATGGTCAAAAATTTGTACAACCATCAATAATAAGAGATTTCTCAGTTCTCTTAGACATTCCCTTGTGCCTGCACCCTGAGGCTAAAAACTGAAAGGAGACAGAAGTTTGGTCTGTGTGAATTTAACAAAAGCATTTAAAAATATCACCTCTTATCTCCATAAGTGTTAGTCCATGTGAGGAAAAGATAAGATTTCAATTAACTGGAGGTGAAATATTGGTCCAATGTGTTTTCTTTCTTGTTTTTGATTGCTTCTTATTTTCAGGATAGTTAAACATATTTAATAATAATAGTAATCTGAATATTAAGTAATTATTTTGACATCATCCTAAACTGAAGTATTTTCCCAACAGCTCTGCTTTGACATTTTGTGATATGGAAATGTGGCCAAGTAGACACACTGTCAGAAGGGACTGCTGTAATATTTGGTTCTCGGGTAAGTTGCAGTCCTGTTACTTTCATGATGCCTTTTTCCTATATATATTCTTATGAACTTCTGTTAAAACAAATTATGAAGCACTTTCTTTGTTTTATTTTTTGATGTACTTCTCAGTTGTAGAGAATGTGTCCAAAAAACCCCCCAAAAGCAGAATCACAGTCTTTCAGAGTTACTTATCTTCAAAATAGCAGTTTAAACACTTCAGTGATATTTATGGTAAAATTCTGCTGTGGTTGGCATTTTGAGTTTTGTTTGCTGGGATTTTGTTTGGGTTTGAATTATTTTTTTTTCCTTTTACAGAAAGTTTTCCTAAATAACAAAACAGGTAATTGAAACTCTGGCTGTTTACTGGTACTGATGATTTTCTATGAGTCTGCTCACTTGATGAGATTACTTTCTTCACAGCGGTGTTGCTCATTGTAATTAGGATGGACTCAAACTGATCAATAAGTTGTGACACGTATTTAGTATTCACTATTCCAAGTCATCTTAGCCCATGCTTCCATGATGGTTGTTTTTCCATGTGTGCTGTAGGATCACAATTATGAATGTATAACTAGGATGTTATGGTGGATGGATTTTTTTTCAGAGAGGTCCATACTTAAAGATCATCTGAAATTATACTAAAGTAAATGCCTTTGTTTTATGAAGTCCTCCTACATAAAGAATCCACAGTATTTGTTACTTTATTTCTTGTTACATAGTTGTAGTGGTTTCAATTTCCATGTAATTTTAATTTCATTTCTTCCAGTTTGTTTTTATTTTATGTGGAACTGTCACTCTTGCTCTTAGCCTAATTCTTTCTTCCATACTGTGCCTCATCTTTTACATACTACCTTAAACTCTTGTGAAATCCAGTCGAATGGAGTCATGAAGATAGTTAAATCCCTGTCAATAAAAACTTCTAACTCATTTTTTTGGAAAAAAAATTTGGAATATAAGGTCCTATATGTAATCCTCATAGACTTTATAATTTCTACAATTATATTTTCTAATTTTCTATATCTCTGAAATGAGAAGGGTTAAAGTTGATGTTATGACTATAAAGTTTTGTAATAACGATCCAAGGGATGTTTCAATAAGGAGCAAACCTTAGATCTTTTGATACTCTTGTGTACGTAAGAAGTGTTATACTGAATATGATTAAGTTCAGTTTTGTTTATAGAAATTAGCATATTAATAAAAATACACTTTGTTGCTTGCACTTGCTGTGGGAGAGTAATATAAATCCCCAACATAAGGGCAAACTGCAGTAATATATGTATTATTTCTTACATTATCGGAGAAGTTACAGCCAAGAGTCAATCAATGAATTGCATTAATCAATTGCTCCCCCTTGTCCTATAAAAAAGGAGAAAACCAAAATGTTTTTGATGATAAGTTTAAATAGCAAAAAGTAAGAACTCCTTGAAGTTGAATTTCTTTACCCTTTTATTCTCCATGTAGTTTAGGCTCATGATTCCCAGGGCTCTTTTTGATATCACTTTTTCCCAGTACAGTTTCCTATCCCTAAAGAATGTGAACTATTTTTTTATATATATTCTTTTATTATGTATAATGCTTTATATTTAACTAATAACAAAGATTAATGTTTTTTTACTTGTGCCTAGTTTACCATCTGGCTTTTCATCATCATTATTCCACTACATTAATTTGTGCCTCAATCTTTATATATCTGCAAATATGACAATAACTTATATAATTTCTTTCTAGTGAACAAGTCACTGGGCAGAGTAGAAGTTTGTCTATAATCAACACCTGAACTTCAGGGAACATCTAATTAAAAGTAATATCATTCTTCAGGGTCCTTGGGGCACTTGTGATATCCTAAAGCAAATATTTAGTTTGAGGTATTTTTGTCTCAATTGGTTTTGTTGCATATACTCAGATACCATGCCAAGAACTTTGTGTTTACAGTGGGATGGTGTTAGTGACAGGGGTGTCATTGAGAAAGTTCTTCCAGTATAATGTAAAAGACAACTATCAAGAAGAGTGTGCAGCTACTCTCTATTCGAAGTTTATTTCCTAACTGAATCCCCCTTAAATTTAAATGCTTATATCTGGTGTGAGATTTTTTTTCTGTACATGGTCCTTTCAGATGAAATCTGAAGTCACTGGCTTATATAAGTTACTTATTCCTCTCTAGCAAGTAATCAAAAGCTGTCCAGACTTAGCTGAACACTTTAACTTCAGGGAAAAAGCCTAAAAAAGGAAAAAAAAAAAAAAAAGGCACATGCAGACTTACTGCACATTAACTGATAAAACACAAGTTATAAGACATTTTGCAAATTCAGATTTAGTGACTCCTTCCTACATTAAATTATAATAAATATTAAACAGAACTGATTTATTTGAGTTACATTTTTTATTATTTAATTCCTCTTGAACTTATTTCATCCTGTGTCCAGTGTTTCATAAAAATGTGATTAGAGACACTGCATATTTATAGCTTTTCAGTTAAAATATGATTAGGTTTGAAGAAAAAAAAAAACCCTCTTCTGCATAGCAAAGAGGTGAGCATTAGAAGTGGTAGGAGGAATGCAAATTATTAGGCAGGTCGCTACATTCCAAGATCTAAAGGATGATTACAACTGACCTATATTATTTACATTTAGAAGATTTCACCTTAACTCTGTTATTTCTTGTTTGGTTCGAGGATTACTGCTGGTTAAATGTAATGTCTTCGCTGACACAGTACCGGTGCTAAACTATATACCACAACTGTGGTGGCAGCAGTTATTCTACCTGATTTTTTTAGTTCGTTATAAATCCCACCTTTCATTAATCTGCTGAGCTTCACTAGCAGTGTAAAGGTCTTTTTTGGTAGATTAAATAAATTGTATGGAAATAAATCTCTCTCACTTCCTCATTGGAGTGACCTCAGATGCCTATTTTGTCCTCTGAAGGTAGTAATCTATTTAACCCAGCTCTAAGTCCTGTAGCTTTGCTCCAAGCTTAATTGCTGTAAGGAGTGCTTGAAAAAACTCAAAGGGCCCTGGTAAAAGACAATGGTATCTTGAAGAGCTCCTCTATATGCCCATTCCTTTGCTTATCTAACTTCAGCAGCACATAACTGGGAGTATGCTGACACGTTTAGAGACAAGTACAGAGCAATAAGATCTATTACCACAGTTTTCAGGCCAGGATCAATACCTGTAGTAAGGAGACATAGTAGTATAGGTGTCTCTCATCTACTTTCTGCTGTCTCATGTTCTGGATATGCACACAGAGAAAAGCTTTGCATACAACAAAAGTGAGAAAAAGGATGTCACAGGGAAAACCGCTCGGCTCATGGGTTAGAACAAATAAGGTTTGGAACAACTTAATGGTTTATTAATTGCATGTTATTAACTTTCAGTGAGCCCGTCATTCTTGACAGAGTAGCGTGCACAAAATGTTAATGAAAACCTACACTTTCCTAATCAGAGGTCATGGTATTGGTGAGGTGACTCCTGCCAGTGCCAAACCAAGTTTAGGTTATTCTTTTCTCACTGTAATATCCCCCATAAATGTTCCTGATTCTCACTCCACTTTTTTAGTCAAGCCAAGTTCAGCTTTTATTCACTGTGGGAAAAGTTTAAGGAAATAATAGTAACTGGACATGTCCAAGCATGACTCAATTCCAGAAAACAACAATAAACCAGGCAGCTGAGCTGTAACTAAACATGATTCCCAGGGTGTTTCTTTGTAAGAAGGCAGAAGAGTATGGGAATAACCAGACTGAAGAACTGGAAAGCATTAGAAACATTGTATGGAATTAAATTAGGATGGAAGTATCTGCTAAATCGTAGTGTCATTGCTCAATGGCAATGAGCATCACTCTGGGAAGCAGTCTTCCTGCATTCTTGCCTGAAATATTAGTAAACATGACTGACAATTTCTGGAATTGTGTTTTGTAATATTAATTTATGCTTATTTATATAGCCTTTGGGTCTCTGCAGTCCAAAAAGCTATATAAACTGCATTGATAGCATAAATAATGAGACTGAACCCACAATGTTTCAATAACTGGCTGCCTTCTGCTAAATATGCCCCACCACCTCTGTGCTCTGAAAATTGAAGGTATTAATTAAAATTGGAAGTTATAAAATAATTTCTTTCATTTAAAGAAAGAAATCTGGAAACTTGCATGAGATCACTTCGTTTCCAAAGAATGCAGAATGGCTGGTAGAAAGACTCCAAGAGACATGCTTTGGGTTCAGAAGCCTTTCTGCATATAATCACTTACAAGATGGGAAGCTTAATTAAATGAGAGATGTAACAGGTTAAGTGAACCACTAAGAGAAAAGAGAAAGACAGCCATAATGGAAATACATTTAATTATCAGTAAAAAGTTTAAGAACATTCTAAATATTTCAACAGTATATTCCTTCAAATAAAGACATGGCCACTCAAAAGTGGCAAATATTTGCCAGACAATATATTGTTGCAGCAGGTAATTACTATTAGCTTGTTCTATACCCAGGATGGTTTTGATTACCAAACCTCTAAAATGGTCCCAATAGAGAGGACTGTCAATACCAATGTATCTTGTGTTTGTCTTACTCTTTGCAATTCCCTTAGAAGTAATATGAAGAGTAGAAAATGTAAGCACGCGTATGAAACATGCTCTGCTTGTCACTTTCTTTCTTTACTCTATAACAAGAATTTGGAAAAGATTATTAATTTTTGTGAGGCTGCCATGGTTCTTTTGTCTCTGAAACAATTCATTTTAACATACAATGACAGAATAGTTTTAGCAGCTTCCTAAAAAACGTTGATAACTATTAAACTTTCCAGAATTTGATAAATCTAACCAATTTTTTCCTTTTGTAAGAAAGCTGTCAGTCTGTGTGCTCTTTCTTTTGCAAATCTTGAGCCACCATTTCTTGTTTGCCTATCATTGTTGATGTTATGAAATTGCTTATTAAAAACGTTACAGAAATAGATTTATATGATAAAAATTGTGGAATATAATCATAGATAATATTAGCAGGAATGTGTACAATGCAATCTTTTTCTGTCTTTTCATATCTTCCTTTCAAATGTGCAGTGAATTGTTGATCTTTACTACTTCAAAAGATAAATTTAGGTTTATTATACCTTGTATCTTGATATTTTATTGACTGTAGTACATTATGAATCTTACTTGGTAACATAGTCTGGCATCTCACCAAGAACAAGCTGTACCTTAATACCATTCATTGCAGTGTCTGACTGCCTTGGAATGGAGGAAAAGTCTCTTGACAGATGTCCTGACAAAGCAATAATGAAAAGGTCATACCACATTTCCTGCAGCATTTATCTTGTTTCTTTAGTGACTGTGTACTGAAAGTTAGATCAAATTATTCCTAATTAGGGAGATTGAGTTCTGCAGCAAAGTAAAGAGTTTTTTATCAAAGTTATTACACATTGTATTTGAAAATTTTGAAACTCAAATAGCATCTTGTCAGCATTCTTATTCAGATCCAGTCTTAAGCATTTTACCTTTTCTAAAGATCAAGGTCACAAAGCTCAGCAGTTCTTGTTTTATTGGGCCTTGGGGCCATTTTGAACTATTACTACTTCAAGAATTGTTGATTATGATTGAATACTGAAACCAAAGCACATCATAGACATTCTGAGCAAGTCTTCCCTGATGACACTGTCAGCATATGGACTAAAAAATGCCCAATATTCAGTGACAATTATAAAAATATTTGCTTATTAATTATTTTGTCTTCCCTTGATAAGTCATAACTTATTAAGAGCTAATTCTAAAAATACTGCATATTTGAGCAAATACACCAGAATCATACTTCTTTTGTCATAATGTTCTGATTTTAGAAATCAGAGTAAAAATAACTGATGATGCTAAAGAAAATATTTTCTCTGTTGATATACAATAGTAATTTAGTTAGGTTTGGAATAGACTATGTTGAAAGGCCCCAAAAGTCTCCAGAAGTCTTTCTGCTGACTCAATTAGTTTTGTTAGACACGTGTGCTGTTAATCACAGTTACAGCAGCGTCATCATTATGGCACCACTACAGTAGGATGCTTAATTGTGCAGTTATTACATTCCTTAAAAATGGACTTATTTATTTTACTTTGTTTCAGACCTTTTCTGTGTAAGCAATAGCAACAACAAACTTTGTTACATTCCTGTTAGCTTCATATTTTAAAATGCTTAGACAGAAAATTTGGTCTGAAGTCAAGCAGGGTTATAAGTCACCACAATTGTTCCCATCACATTTTCTTCTAACTGGGAGACATAGATTATGATTAGTACATTTGGAGAGAACCTACACACAATAAATCTTATTTTCCTTCTGCTTTGTATAACAAGAAGAGGCGAGTCAGAAAACAGTGTTCTGTGTTTTGTAAACATCAATTACACACTGAATCAAAAATAACTTTTTTATTTGTAATTAAATAATTGCTCACTAATGGTAATTGTTCTACTAAATGCTTACATTTTTCTTTTCCTCTGTTTTGTTTTATAGTGATTAGTGTGTGATATACTCAGGTGTGTGACTTATAGAAGATCATCCTGGCCTCAGCTGTTTTGTTTTTTTTTTACAAGATCCAATCAAAATGCACAGACAGAAGGAACAAAAAAGACCTTTCAGTCCAACTCTGTCCTCAAAGGTCAAGTTATCAGAGTCAATATCTTTCATAAATATTGCTTTTATACTCTTATATGATCTATACTGGATATACTATACACTTAAACACAACCCACTTATGTCTAGCAAGAAAACTTTTTATTACTGAAAAAGCATTCCCCTAACACTGTAAATGACATAGCACCAGGACTGATGAACTTGATTTTCATTAAGAAATATGATGGAGTGTAAAAATTCAACAAGAAAATGAAGCTGGTGAAAAGAAGACAGTGAAATGAACATAGCTTTTATACAGTCTCTTAATTCTTCTTATTCTTCTTGATAAAAAATATATTTCTTTTACTTACAAAGTGCATTTATTGATGTGTTTTTATAATCTGAATCACAGGATTTAATTATAAGTAATTTATATTTGATTTATGTAGTTACGACAAGATACTGTGAATTTTAGGACTGAATGATACAGTGCAATGGAGTTTACATTAACAGTTGTTTTGGTGCTTTTGATCCATTCCCTGGCTTTCCCAATTTCACTTTCTTTCCCAAGTAGTTTTTCCTCTCACACTGTGCTCATTCCACCTCTGAGCTAAATAGTAATATGCCCTATTGGGGGCAGGGGAGAAGGGCTGCACACTGGCCTGGGCAACAACAGCTGACAAGAAGTGATGTGAGAGTAATTCTGTGTGACTGGAACAACCCAAACTGTCTGAGTGGATTTGCAGAAATATCAGTGCTGCTCACTATGATGATGACCATCATCCAGATTGGAGAGCAACCTGGGAGTTACAAAAAGGCTTTTGAAACGATGAAGTACCTTGAAAAGAAATATCGAAGTTGCATATAAAGTATGCCACAATCTTGAGGGACCTTGGAGTGAGACAGATGGTAGGTAACAAAGCAGCTTTTTAAGTCTCTTTTGACACTGGCAGCACTGGGGCACCCACAAGCAGTATCTGGAAATATGGGAACTCGCACCCCCAGAAGCGAAGAGGTCTTACAGCTGTGACTGTGCTTAGTGCAAAGGTCTGTTTATTAGTAGTTGTGAGGTACACCGTGTGGGAGAGTTGAAAAGAAAAAAGTAATTTGAAAGAAATTCTCCCTCCTCACACGTTAATTGTTTGACTTGCCTTTTCTGAAAAGTCATCATTTTTATCATAACTGTTATGAAGCCTAATCCTAGAGGAAGAAGCACAAGGGTTATAAAAATGCTAATTTAAGATAGAAATTATAAATAATAGATGAAGTTCACATAATTGTATTGAATTTTTTTTCCCCAACATAGCAAAATAGGGATTAGATTCTTGGAGAAATTCTGTAATGTGAACTCATTTTGTTCAGCTGAGGGTGTAGCATCATACACCTCATTGCTGCTCTGAGTCAGGCCCTTGAAATTGTTCCAGTTCTCCAGTACACGTGTTTTGCTCTACTGAGGTATAAACAGCTGAAGAAACAAATCATATAATGGTATGGAGACCTATTACACATCAAGATGAATTGAGAATTGAGGAAGAGAATGATGGCACCGAAGTGATAAAAGATTATGACTTATGTGCTGCTACTGCTGAACCACAATTATCTCAGCCAAGAACAAGCAGTTATTCAAAATAAAACACAATGTGCTCTCAATGCAGATTACTCAGAATATATAGAGTGTAAGTCTTCACTAATGTAAAATAGTTTGACTCAAAGGGTGAGTTCTCAGAATCAGTGTGACCTTTTACATTTCCCTGAGTTATCAGTCTGTTCATGGATAATTTTTTCAGGTGCTTTAAAAATGAGTCTGTAGAGACAGAAACTGTCTTGAAATTTTACTCTAAGCCTCTCTACTATCAACAGTCGTGATTATTTTCTGTCATGCCATGTGTTTTGTGGATGTTGTGCTGTCCTGCACTATGGGGGTCATTGGGAAGGGCCTGGTTAGACTGTCCCCCCAGCGATCTCCTCTCAGGTGTGTTTGGTGGGGCTGCCACAGGTGGTGGAGTTGGGTGGCTGCGAACTGCTGCACACCAGATCCCAGAACAGGAGAGAAAAACCCAGTATATGCCGAAATTACTCCCCAGAAAAGTATATGGCGTCCTGTACTGAAGGAGGCTGCAGCTCTTCAGTGGGGTGCTCTCCACACTGAACGAATGGTTGCATTCTGAGGGAATTGCTACCAGAGCTGGAAATCTTCTGAGGAAAGTGCCCCCGGAACTACTGCCACACCAGAGTGAGGACTCCTGTCGATGTTCCCGGAGCCACAGGGAATTTGAGGTGGGGCTAGCCCCAGCTGTCTAACTTGTAATAGTGTTTACTAAACACAGAAATAGCTTTCGTTTCAAAATTAAAGAGTATTAAATTGTTCATACTGTAGCTGTCACTGTAAGCAATGTCTAGAACCAGAGTAGCCTCTCATTAAGGGTAATATTTGTTAGAGCTCACGCTACATTTAGAATAATTGATACATTCCATTACTGTAGATATGGATGCGGGCTGAATATCTTTGATCTTTTGCAGTGATTTAAACACAGTTGTGCTGACTTCAGGAAAGTGTTAGTGGTGAAGTATGAAAGGGATTAAGGCCTATTATTACTAATCTAAAATATTTTAATGAAACTCAGATTGACTCTTGTATCGTTATTATCTTTTCATCCCTTAATATATGGAAGGAGTAGTACAGAGCAGTCTTCCTGTTGAGAAATTATAAGTGATCAAAATAGTTTCAAATAGGTCCTTCTCCCCCTCTTCCCCTCCTTTATTGTGGGAATGGATTCTGAGTACACAGATGGAGAAAAAAGTCAGATTACACTTGTCTTTCATTCTAATGCTTCCTGTCCAGAATATTTATGTGGAATGCTTATATGTATGTTACCCTTTTTTCATGTCATGTGACAATTTATGGCACTGTCTCAAAATAGATGTTATAGCAAAAGGAGCACTTTGCTTTCTCAGATGTTATTAGCTATATCAGGTCATGGTGCCACCTGGATTTTAAATATGCTGAATTACAGTGGAACTCCATGTGGAAGTACCTGTGACATTCATATGAACCACACATGAATTCTTAATCATCTGCAGGTCATAGCGAATACTAAATGAATTATTAAGATAAATATAACTATATTCCATCTTTGTGATCAGGGCAGCTGTGTGAGTAGAAAGGTAAGTGTGTCCTTGATAAAAACAATAGAACTTGTAAAGCCACAATGCAGCATCTTTGCTGGAGAAAGAGAGAGTTTAGCAGATTGACTAAGCAGCTGAGGGGAGAAATGGAAGCATTCAGGGATGCTGCTGGTATATGGTGTGTGTGTATGTCTGTATGTAATAGAGCTATGGAATATTATACTAAAAGGGAAGAATGGAAGCCTATTGGTGAGTGAGTCAAGGCACTAGGTCAGTGTTAGTTAGCATTACGTGATACCAAGTGGGTAGAATTTTCAGCTGTGCCAAAAAGCTTGGAGACTTCCTGTTAATTTATTTTATTCTTGGTGTTTGTTTCATCAGCCAAAACTCACTGGTGTAACTGGGAGATCTTCTTCTGCGGGGTGGATTGGATTAATCTCATGGCTGAAATCCCACTCTGCTGATGCATTTTCCTTTTCCAAGCAAGTGGGACTAAAAAAATATCAGTGAAACTGTAAAAATATTATCTTGCTGTTAGTATATTTTTCCTGCCTAATTTATAGACTCCCGTAATGGTTCCACCACACAAAAAAAAGAAACTTAATGTCTAAGGAGACACTAACCTCTATTTCATTTTTGTAAACATTTTCACATTTAATTCTAAGCGATTTAGGTCTCTAGCCGTGTTTGGAAATTGTATGTGTTTGAAACTGCTAGGGTTCTTTTGCTTTGAAAGGAGCATTTGTGGAGGGTTTTGTGTATTCTAGCTCATCGAAGGAATTTCTCATTAACATATGTTGTACCTCAACCTTTGAAGATACAGCGCTTATTAGATGGGTGTGGTGTACACATTTAATTATTCTTTCAATCACCTTTACGTTATATTAAACAGTTATGAGAGCAATGTATTGCACTTTCAGATTTGGGAGGGCTATTGTTTCCAAGGAGAAATTTGTGACTTTGACTTTTCATTTTGATTTTTTTTTTTTGTTCATTTTTAAAGAAGCGAAGTTTCTCTGTTAATGCTTGCCTTAAATCTGGTTCAAAGCTGTCGCTGCAATACCAGCAATTGAACTATGTATCTGAAATCTTTGGATCATCCAGTAAGAGGACTTCCCCCTACCTTCTCCTTTCAGGTCAAAAATTCAGCTTTATTATGAAAAAATACAAGGTAATCGTTCTTATTGAGTACTTAACTGTCCAATAATATTGCAATAACTGGGATACTGTATTCATCAGGATAAATTTGCAATCTTAGAAGCAAGACTTACTACCATTCATCTACTGCATAGATAAAAATGAGTAATTAACATGTTGCAGTTTAATTTTTTTAGTTAAACACAATACAGTTAAAGAATACCCACAGCAACTCATAAATATTATAGCTCATAAGCTTTGTCAGACCAAAATGTTAGCAGATTTTGTCTGAAACCCTGTGACAGATACTGGGCAAGCTCTTCCTAATACAGCCTGCAGAACAATGAACATATTTATGTTTTTTATTTTCCAATGGCTTAAAGAGAGGGACTTCCTGAAGTTATCATTGGAAATGGATCTTGATTAGGTGAAAATTGCTTTAACTGTAGAAGTTTTATATCAGCATTGAACTTAGTTCTTAACACAGAAATTTCAATCTCATTTCAGGTTTCAGAAAGCTGAGTTGCCAGTGCACTGAAAGATGCTGCAGAGGTTTAGGAAAGCATTTGCTTGGTCAGTTCTTGTATATTCTTTATGCAGTGAATCAGAAGGGAAAATTTCTGTGTATTTTTGCGGCACTTATCCATGGTTTTTCAGGAAACTTTAAACCGAACACTTAAATGTATAGACTGTGTTAGATTGATAGTGTATTGATTGGCAGAAGAAGTTTTGTGCCTTTAATAAATTGATTTGGTTTGTTAGTGTCTTCTGACCCTGAGTTACAGTTACACTAAGGCTTAGTAGAAGTTCAGTGCGGTGCTTTTGGAATGTTTGTCCAGTCCTCCTTTGTTAGGCATTTAATTCTTCTGGCCTGAATTTATGTTACTAGTTCTTGTAGAATGTGATAATGTAGAATATGGATGCCCCATGAATAACTGTATAGCATATATGCTGTATATAATGATTAGGAGTTTTCAGACTTTCTTTTTTGTTTTACTCCATGCTTGTAAGAGGACAAAGCTCTTCAGAAGTGCAGAATATTTATTCTCTGAAAATTCAGAAATTTTTTGTTTAGCCTTTTTTGAAACTCTCGACCTGCATATTACGGTATTTTGCACCTTAATACTCTATACCTGAACATAACAAAGTAGCAGAAACCTAGCAGATCAGATAAAGTAGGAATGCTCTTAATCATGAAGATATGTTAGTGACTATCCCTTTGTCTGGTTTCGCTCTTGATCTCTTTTATTAGACTTGGCAGTGATTTGAAAGTTTAAAAAAGACCTTTATAGAATCGCACATCCACTACTCAAGCCTAACATTAAGTGTTCTCTGCAAATCTCATTATATGCAGCTCATAAGTGTAATTAACATATTAATTTATATGCAGATATCTAAATGCCAAAGGATTTTTATACGGCAAGTTCCTTTCCACTTTTGAATTGCTGTTTGGAAAAATATGTGAAAGAAAACGGGTCAGAATGGAGGGCATTCTAACTCCCATGAGCAACATTTTTTTGACTGTTCTTAGCACATGCACTTTCAGTTGTCTGTTTTCAGGATGTTCTGTAGAAAAAAAAAGTATTTGGTTTTGGCTTTTTGTGGCTTTTTTTTGAGTATATGTTTTAGCATGACTAATCAGTGTAAAATATGCATTGAACCACTTGGTTCTGAGTTTAGCTGGACTTGGCAAAGAGAATACATTTCAGTTAACATATATATATGTTGGTCTCCTCTTTCCTCCTGATCCTGTACTGTACAGGCATCTAGACAATTTTGCATTATTTCAAGAGCAGGCTTAGGGCATGAACATGAGAATAAAATAAACCTGAAGTAGATCCCCCGACATCTTTGATCCCTTTGCAATCAAAACTACAAATTGAAACCCTGAGTGGGACTGCATGTAGAAAGGACGGTGAAGTAAGATAAAGGACAGAATTTTTATGTGAAGGAAAGCATAATATGCTTCTTTATAGAATTCAGTGATTATTTTTAGTACAGGTAATACAAAAATAAGAGGGAATCTATGCTAAAATTCCTTATATTTTCAAATTACTTTGTTTTATAAGGTTCCAGCTACTTTCAATGTTGTTCCTCAAAATGATGAAAATTGCTGTGAAATGCAAACAGAAAAATTTTTGAGAAACGTTTGTCAAAATAAGGATAGATTATGTTAAATGTATACAATGTATTTTAAACTTTGTTTTTCAAATATCTTCAGTTTGAACATACAGTGCTTAAACTGGTTGTGTTATCTAGCTGTGACTAATAATGAAGCAAAACGAACTCCATCTGAGATTGTGGTATCACGAAATAAATAGAAATAGAAATTCTTCTACTTGATTACAATTGGCTTAAATCATATGTTTAGATAGATCATAAGATGAATGGAGAGGGATAGTGGACCCAAAGTAAATATTCATAAATTTTAAACCTCAAGTCTGTAGATATTTGAATACCGATATGTTTGCATTTCTAGTTTGTCACATTAAAACCAAGAGTTTAAAATTTTCAGTATTCATGAAAGTCAAAATATTTTGGCCTAACAAAAAGTTTTCATAACGTGAAAAACTAAAAACCCATCGTGCTTGGAATTTCTTTCTGTAGGAAGTACACTTCTCTCAGACATTAGTGGACTTAGTTTTCTTTTTATAAATCACTGCTGTCTGAAATCTGTCGCTTCCTACCTTAACCATTCTGTGGTTCTGCAGTATTATTTCTAAATACTGTTTAGAAGTAATCCCCTGCCAGTGAAACCTGGCAATCCTGCTCCAGTCTTGTACTCTAAGGGCAAGGGAATAGCACCTGGGGAGCAAAACTTAAATCAGAAAGTGTTTGTTGAGTTACTTTTATTTCTTAAACAATCTGCAGAGTTGCCTGCTGCATTCCTCAGAGCTTGTTTTGAAAAGTGGTGTCAAGGAACTGCATGTAACGTTCTTGGTAAGTAGCTTGGGAATGTCTGCCCAGTTAATTCCAGTGGAATTAATTAATTCTGTGTAGCCCAGTCAATTCCAGTGGAAATACTTCACGTCACACACGTGTATTACTCGCCACAGAATCTGGCATGGCTCTTAATATTTCAGCCTTTAATGAACAAATCAACTACAGGAGACTTATGTGAGCCTGCTTTGCTTCTCTTTTGTATAAACAAGAGACAACAGGAGATCAATGTTGAATGAGAAACTGGGGCTACAAATCTTCACTATATTGTGTTAACCACATAAGAAGGTTCTGTCATGGCAGGTGAGAGAAAGAACTGGTGAAGAAAAGGAAGATGATGTAAGAGAATTAGTTGTCCTAGTTCCTGAACAAATACCCTTTCTCTCAGAAATTTGAGGAACGCAGCCTCTGAGCCAAAACCGTTTCCCGGGGTTACCTATTTCCTATATGTGGGTTATTCAGACTGAACTTACTGCTGAACTCTCTGTACTCCTTGGGTTTTGTTGGCTGGCTGGTTAGTTATTTTTTAATTCCTCTTTAGTACACTGAGTCAGAAATGGAATATTTAATTGTGTCTCAGGAAGTATTTTCCAAAAGCGCTTAGTGGATAATATCTAAGAATAAGTAAGTTTGAGGCAAATCATTAGCTACTCCAGAGAGTTCCCAAATGGAAAAGAAATTTGCATTAGAAAGAAAAGATCCAATCACAAAAGTTATGTAATCCAATTATAAATACTTTGTGATTCTGCAGTTCATGTGCTCTTTGCCTTACTTACTAATGAGCCTAATTAAAAAGATCCCTGAAGCCAAAAAAAAAAAAAAAAGGGGGGTTGTCAACTGTTAAAACACCATACAGTAGCAAAAAAACCCCCGATATACTTTAAGTCTCCACTTGTAGAAATACTCCTGAATTTTAGGATGTACTATTTCAAAAGAAAAGCTGTTGAACAATTATGCATCCAGTCTTTATTTGACAAAAACTTGGAAGTTAGTGTGGTTCATGACTCAAGGATAGATTTCAAATCACAATAATTTATGGCTATCTTGATTTAACTCAATCAGATGGGTGACTTCATAACTTTGTGATTCTTGACCCTTTTAGCCCTTTATGGTTATTAGTTCTTCCCCATCAACATAGTTGATATGCCTTGGAACTTTCAGACTTTTTTTTTTTCCTGCTGTTTTTACACGCAGTTCAACCACAGCTAGAATTTTTATAAGATCGGGGGATATTATTTTTTTTACCTCAGTGTTCCAGGGAGGGTTCAAAGGGATGCCAAAATTGAAACCAAGACACCGCTGAAAGCTCAAAAAAACAATATTTATTACAAAGGGGTGGCCAACAAAACAAGAAAACGGTAGACAGAAAAGAGAAGGGAAAAAAAGCCCTCAGTAAAACCCCACCAACACCCAGGTATATCTTACCAACTCCGAATACCAAGGGTTCCCTACAGCAGCTGCGTCCTCGGAGGGTCCGGCTCACACATATCGGGTGTCCCCGCAAAAGGCAACGTGGTCCTTCGCGTGGAGCGTGAGCCCCCTGAGCACGAGCCAGCTGGTTTTTATCCAATTTGCCGGTGATGTCTACCTGGGCAGGTGTGGCCAGCACCGCCCAGCCAGAGGCCCTCGGTCCCTCCCCCGTTGTGTCAGTGGTGCCCCTTCTGCGCAGGCTCGTGGACGTTGGAATTGNAGCCCCCCGAGCACGAGCCACCTGCTTTTTTGTCCAATTTGCCGGTGACATCTACCTGGGCAGGTGTGGCCAGCACCGCCCAGCCAGAGGCCCTCGGTCCCTCCCCCCGTTGTGTCAGTGGTGCCCCTTCTGCGCAGGCTCGTGGACGTTGGAATTGCCCTGCGCCTGCGTGATGCGACTTGGAGGGTCTTCCCTTAATGGGTCTGGGGGTTTACTTCATCCTCCTCCTCTTCACTTTCTCCTTCAAATGCCCTTGGTAGGTCGTCAGCCAATAGTGACAGACCAGTTAATTATAGTTTATACAAAGTGCTGCCTTCAAGGACGAAGTTCCCGTTTATCAGGCCTTGTTTTCCCATAACTTGGCAGGAAAAGTACAAACCACAGGTGGCTGGGCCAGACATAGACCAACAATAGCAGCGTCTAATTAAGCACGGATACACTCAGTTAATGGCAATTTACATCACTAAGCAGTGATGTTATCTTGTTCCAGTTTTTCTTACTGGGAAAAGATTATAACTCTCTCTCTTGTATATGCATATGTCTGTCTGACCTGGATACTGGATAATCTGAGGCCTTTCACTCTCGGTTCCAGAGAATGAGAGAGTTTAGGTGGTGAACTGTCAGAGTCAAAATTGAGATCACTACGTGGAGTATCACCAAATAAGTTGTTACTTGAGTATAATTACTAAGTGTTTCAAAACTAGGAATACAGTTTCATTTCTAATGTTAGATTGGCAATCCTATGAATTCCTAAGTGTTAGGAATAAAAATAACTTATCAATAATTTAGAAATTGCCTTAGGCAGGATTCAGTATAGCTTTGGGCAAAGAAGGAAGGTATTTTCTCTCAAGAGTTATTGTAGTAAAAAAAAAAAAAGAATATTGGATGGTTTTACCTGACTCTTGTCATTTTATCTTTTCACTATATCTGAAGAAGCTGTGGTGCCTGCAGTCTAACTAATGTAAGTTTTTATCTATTCTTGCCAAATTCTATCATGCACTAGGGCAGGAAAAAATCTATGGTAAATGATGTACTCATTAAGTGGATGTGTTAAAAAGCTGGTGTGTTTAACTTGTCAGTCCAAATAAATTAAGGGTTAAAGGAATGAACTGAAAGACCCAAAGGGGTGTAATATTAGATGTATCACAGCCAAAGTGCCATCTAATCACTGAAAATGAGTACTTCAAGATACTCATTTGGTTAACTTATTTTCTTTTTCTTTTCCCTTTCTTTTTAATTATGATTTTCCTTTAAATTACAGTGGATTCAGTTTAGTCAATTGATTTGTATGACTTACGGGTTTGCAGGATCTGTGAGTAAGCTTGATGTACTTATCATCCACAAGCCTGATTTTATAAAAAAATTCTGAACACTGGGCTCATGACTTAGTTTGATGTGGGTTTGCTGCCCCTTTTTTATTCACTTGGCATGCCATATAGAATAATACTGTGAGAAGAGAAGCGTTTCATTTCACTGTGCTAAATGCAAACAGATTTTTATCTTTTCGCTGCCTCTTGAGAAGTTAAAACATAGTTCTACTGAATTAACTACAGAGTTGCTAAATTTCTGAAATGTATATTAATTTTTCTGAATATGTATTTCAAGGCTTTTTCGTGAAAGGACTAGAGGAAGCTGGATGGATTTCATGTGTTGATTACAGCATTGCACGAATGCTTAAAGAAACCTTACCACTTATTAATCTTTTATGAAAATGTTTTTATAAAACTTGTTTCTTTCTGAAAACGCTGCTAGAGCAAGAAAAAAGTCCTCTTAGGTAACAATGTGCATTGGAATAGGTTTCACGGGAAGAGTATGGCTGCCAACAGAGATATAATTGTATGGCTAAATGGCAGAGGTAATATGTATTTTTTTAGGATATATTCAAATTGCCATGCTGTAAGCTTGGGGTATTCCTGCAAGCTGTCTTCAAAAAACCTTTGGCAATGATAGATGCTTTTAGAGATGGTAACAGTTGCCATTTTGTAAGAGCTGTAGTATGATGATGAAACATCTGTAGCAGAAACTTCAAATAAATTACATACCTTATTAGTCAGTAGAATTAGATTACTTGAGTAGCATTCAATGAAGATACTCAGTATTCAGAGTTCAGTGTTGGGTGTTCAGTATTCAGGAGGCAGTTGTGTCTGCATTTTGGCAAAGTTGAGTAGTTTTCCTTGGATAAGTATTATTTACAGGTGACAGTAGAAACACCTTCTGTTAGCACATATGCTGATAGTTCTTCACAGCACTAGTCTGGGGAGCACATACAAAACTGAATGAGTCACTACTATTCTCTGATGTGCAAATCACCACTAATTCTGATGTTTTAGACTTTGATTTTAATTTTAAAATTGATTTTGATCAATACTGTGGGAGTTTTAATTGTAAACTTCCTACTGCTGAAGGATATGGACAGTCAAAGTTCCTCAGACAAAGCTCAAAGTTTTACAGCTAGAATGGAGCAGCAGCATGGAATGAGCCTGCTGAGTGCTTACATAGTGTAGAGTTCCACAGTGAAATGCATCTTACAGGCATTATAAATCAATTTGTGTAATGGAAAACAAACTACAGGCAGCTGCTATTTGGAATTCATGTATTTTTATCCTTTTGCTGCCGTCTGTACAAACATAATGGGAAAGTCAGAAAAATACATTATGTCAAGTAAACAATGCGGAGGGCCTGCAGGGCAGTCATAAAGGTGTTTAAATAACCATTTCAAATGTTTGTGATTAGTAGAAAATAAGTTGAAAAGTGTTATTCTTATTGTATAAGCGCATTTAAATCAAACAAACTTCTAATCAGTCAATATGGCCATTAGTTTTCTGATTCTAATGTCATGAGTGTCAGCAAATTGGAAAAGCTATTGACATATGCTGTTTCTTGCTTTACTCTGTGACACAGTCTGTGCCCTATACTTACCAGTTTTACTATCTGTCTGCAATTTGTGTATTTGCTTCAGAATTTACAATACTCAGATGTTTGATGTTACTGCTTCCTTCTTGTTCATGTCATGTGAAAGAGAACTGTGTGTAAACACACATTTTTATTTCAACTACTGACTTCAGATTTTCAAGAAAAATTTGCTATTGCTGAAAAATTTAAATGTGAAATACTTTATCTGTAGACCACAATTTCTCTTTCTCAAGGAGAAATAAGCTAGTCCATTACAGTAGCTGACTGTGTAAGTTGTTACGTGCTGAGAGGAGGCAAATCCTGCAAAATTAAGTGGGTAATTCATGGAGGAAGAGGAAGGATGAAATGTTTTAGGGACCAGAACAGTAAGCTTAGGTTTATTTCTTCTTGTAAATGGTCCTGAGTGTCTCTAAAATCCTATATGTGTAGTTGTATTACTTTTACAGTAATTTCTGGATGAAGGCACTTGATACAAATAGCATGTGGTACAGGAGGGTCTACAATTTCCGGATTAAGTTTTAAATCCCACGTATCACAGGAAAAAAGGTAGAGGACTCAGGAAATAAATAAGCAAACAATGGAGTAGGAAATAGGAAAGAACAGTTTTACAAAGTTTCAGTCAGGGAAGGTAGATGGGCATAAACTTTAGCACATTGTGTACTTCTGCATAAATGCTACGTACCTAAAGACTGTTCCTGAATGACTGAATTTAACTGGGTGCATTTAAATGAGCATAGTGATAAAGTATTCATCTTGATAGGAATGATTGGTAAAACAATTCCAGAATAGATGTCATTGCACCTTTATGGTGGATTCTACAGATTATGACAGGCATGATATATTAAAACATAGTGAGATCAGATAGTTAGGGTATCTGTTTCAGCAGCCCCACGGAGTCTCCATGGATTTAAATGTAATATCCAATTTCAGAGAGAATTATGTCAAATTTGTGTTTTCTACAGGCAATGATGGTAAGTGACAAAGAACATGAAACACAAAAGAGTAAGAAGGCTGAAAAACTACAGTAATAATGAGAAGTTTCAGCTAACTTCATAAATCTTGGATAAATGTCATATCAGGACAGAATGCTTGCTTTTGTCATATCTAAAATTTGAGTCAGTCCTTTTTGGAGCAATCAATCAGAAATTCTTCAAAAGGAGATGTAGCACTCAATTGAGATCTGATTCAGGATGTATTATAGATCATAATGGAACATATAACATCTCTGTGGAAGAAAAGCAGCCAGAAAATTTCATTCCTGAAGCGTTTTTGGAAACTGCTTAAAGGAAAATAAAAAGAAACAGACAAAAAGGTGAACCTGGTTAACCAGGCTGATGATTTGACATGCCAAAGAGCTTTTTTAGGGTCAATGTATTTGATATTTTAGTGGAGTTAATGTGTACCACAATTTAGTGAATGCTGGAGGGGTGACAGGCCAGCAAAATTTATCCAGAAGGTTAAGTAGGAGAATTAAGGTCTTTTAAGGTAAAGTTTAGAGAGTGAAAATAATTTCTGGAAAATAAGAACAGAAAATTGTATCGAGTTCAGCAAGCTCAAAACAAAGTCTCAACAGGCTAATTTAACAGTTATTTTGAGTTTGAACTTGTTGAAGTCAAAAATTTTCTATAATAAGTTTTTCAAACATCGGGAGATCTGCTACAGATTTGTGTTGCACACACACAGTTATACATGTTAAATGTTTATACATGTTAAATGTATAACATGTAATTTCATAACCTATGTATTATATGTCATGCTATATGTTAGATATGTAAAGTATTGCAATTAAGTTATAAATATGCTGTGTTTAACTATATACAGCATGTTATAGTTATATATGGCATAGGCATGAAATATCTAACACATATACTGCATATAATTGTATATTATGTGCTACAGTGCTAATGAGAGAAGCCTGTGGCAAATGCACAGAGTATTACTAAGCTTAGTCTTGACTGAACTGTGCTGACCCATCAGGGGCCTTTCAGCTTCAAATCTCATCTATATCTTTTTGATGTCTGTGTCAACAATTTTTTACTTCAGTGAGCAGATAATCATATTCTTTCTAAGGAAATGGACAGACTCAATTTCTAGAGGATAACCTAGATTTTTTCATTCTGTCATAGGATTTTATAGCCTAAGCTAAAGGAAATCCCATTCCATCCTGGTATGTCCTTTGCTTTATAGGCAAAAGGACATATCTTTCCATTCTCTGTGTAGTGTATAAACATAATGTCATGGGGCACAAATAAAATTCAGAGGAACAAATACGTACAATAATAAGGAAATATTTACAGTAATGGAAGAGATTGCTTGAAACTTGTTCAGAAACCACTGTGGTCTTCCATTGTTATTATTTACAAAAAAAAATTACAAAAAATACTGTTGAATGGTTTTGCTCGTCTTCAACACCCCCCATAAGCTTTTTTTAATGTATTATTAAGATTTTGAGATTTCTGCATTCAATGGCAACCAATACAAGTAAATTGTTTGAAAAGCGATGTGCTGAAGGAGAGATGAGAATGAAGAAAACCAAGAATTTTTATCTTAGAGAATGATTTATGAGGTAACATTAAGAAGATAAAAACATGCAGTCTGAGTAAGTGATATCTGAGAAGGAGAAACAAGCTGAGAGCAAGGGTGAACACCTGCACGAAGATAAAATATATTCACAAGAAATGTAATGTCATAATGGAGTGACAGTAGGCAGTGAAATTTCAGTCTGGCTCTTATTGTATTTCTTTGCACATGTGTTTGATAGAATAAAAAATGATGGCTTGATTTAGCAATCTCAGGGAATTCAAATTGGCAAAGTAATGACCTGCCTTTGCTGGTAGTTGAATATTGAATAAATTCTCTAAATAGTTCCAGACCTTTGGGGTTTTTTTCAGTGTTTACTGCTATGTTTCTTTCCAAATAATAAAAAAACCCCCTCCTGTTGTATATTATCCCCTATGAAGAAAGAAGTTTTCAAAGTTATTTTTTCATTAAAAATTAGCTTGAATAATTTGAAAAGACTAAGATTTCATTTTAAAATGGCAGTTGTAGTTTTTAGAAAGTGTTCTGTAAAATTTCTGGTTCATATTCCTTTAGAGTGAAGACATATGAGTAGACTATTTGGACTGGAGACAGTGATAGCAACTCAACTTTTCTTTCAAAAGATACACCAGTAGATTTTTATACCCTGTTTCCTGCACAAGCCTGATAAGTCCCCCAAAGACTAAAGCATTTGATTAAAAAAACCCCACAGACCTGTTAGAGCTGGTCCAGAGGAGGCCACAAAGATGCTCAGAGGGCTGGAGCACCTCTGCTATGAGGGCAACCTGGAGAAGAGAAGGCTCTGGGGAGACCTCATTGCATCCTTCCAGCACTTAAAGGGGGCTTACAAAAAAAGAGAGAAAGTGACTTTTTACAGATAATGGTAGGACAAAGAGGAATGGTTTTAAACTAAAAGAGGAGAGATTTAGATGCATATTTTTTGTTGTTAAAATGAAGCTGGTACAACAAAGTTTCTTTTGAAATATTTACCTTTCATTTTTCAGTGAGATTGAGAACTAATATCTAGGGGACATCATTCCTCAAATGATGTTCTCTGTAGTCAACTTACTTTTATTATGCTTTAGACATACCCTCATAAGGCCATTGTAGGATTTAAGTCACTGTTGGCATATCCTGAGTGATACCTGAATGGGAATTAGCATAGGTATGCAAAGTAGTGGTTCCTCCTTTGCTGTCAGTTGTAGTCTGTTCCAATACCCTTTGTCATTTACCCAAGAAAAGTTAGAATTTAAAATTATTACTGTAATTATTTAAAAAACCCCAATCAGGTATCACGTTCACTGGCAGATTTGTAATTAGATCAAAGATGCTTCATTTAGTGTGTTTACATTATGGAGCATCATGCACTGTTGAGGAAGTGTGAGGAAGAGTTGCTCATAATTTATCTTTTTTTTTTTTTTTAAATAAAATACTAAACCAACTGAACCATAAGCCTTAGGTGAATAGATTTCGCTACTTCTGGTATTTACTGCTTGGATAAATTAGGTGAACATAATAACCAGCTGTCGACCTCCAGATGTAGTACAGTCAAGCTGCATAAATTCTGCAGTCAGACACTCTGACTTTCCCCAGTGTAGGGCTTGGTGGGCTGCTGTAAATAATTTCATACTGTGTAACCTAATTTCATGCCAGCTTTGTTTTTATTTTTATTTTTCTAGTAATTTAATGAAAAGCATGTGTAAGTAGAAAAGTCTGATTGCAGTGAAACTGCCAGAGCTCTCCTCTTTTAGAACGCGGAGGCGGAAGAAACCAGAGAACGTGACATTTCAAGTCCAGTGCTTGCAGCAAATGGCAGAAAATTAATGAGTGAGGAGTCCTCACTTCTGATAAAATGCTTAGCTGTAATTCAAATATTACAGTACCAGTAATACAGTCTGGGGTGTTCTTCTCCCTGGTTTAATTTTGTTGCTCAGGATAATTGCAGAGTAAGGTCTTTTAAAAGCCTGAGCTGCTCACTAATTTCAGTGAAGCTGGCGAACAAATTGGATAGTCTTACTGACCATGAAAACAGCTGTTATTCTCTAATGGGAAAGTTTCAAAAGCCTTTTAGATGTTTGAAGGCTGTTGATTGGTAAAAGGGAAGCAGAGAGGATGAAAGAAACATGGCAGAGAAACCTTGAGCTCCTTGGAACTTCGTAAAAAAGCAACATGAGAAAATAAGAAAAATGCTTGATCACATTTTTGGACTACTACTTTTTTTTTTTTTTTTTTCCCTCTTTATTAAAATTCTAAGAAAAGGTGATCATATTATAAGAAAAGAGTTCTAGGGATGTAGATCTTCCGAATTTAGGCATACCAGGGTGCACCCTACCCACCGCACAGGTAAAAGGGCTGCAAACTGAAACATTAAATGGGCTTGAATGTCCTGTAATGCTTTACTAGAGAAAATAAGGTCACCAGCTCAAATCCAGTAATTGAAATGAAAGACAGATTTCAACAACCAGACATGTATAAAGGGTGTAACAGCAACTTGAAAACCGGGAAAAGATAAATAAACAAATTTTTCAAAATGTCATTAAATAGCAGCCCCAGCCTAAGCCATCCTCTGAAAGAAAAAAAAAAGGATTTATGTGACCTGTTCACAGAAAACTATCTGTAAATTGGAGGAGTGTAAACTCATAACCACAGTGGGTTAAGATTTGGATTCAGGATTCACTGGAATATAAATAGATCATTTGAATACTTCAAGCAGGTTATTTACAGGCATGTCTTCATATTTTGGGATGGTTTTGCTTTAGTTTGTGTACCTGGAATGTGAAAACATTGTTTAATAACAGAAAATGGCACGGACTTTTTGATGAAATAAGTAACTATGTAACGAAGTCCTCACCTCCCATCTCATAGCTTGAGTTGGTTTTTTGTATTGTTTTATCAGCAACTTGAGACAAAGCTTCATGATCTACAGTCAGTTTAGATAGCAGAATTGGTCATTTTTATGCCAATTCAAGAAATAACCTGGTGAACCCTGCAAATATTTTCATGAAGTAAAATACAGAATTAAATTCATGATACTATTCAAAAATGTGAGTTTGTTGATCAATAATTAATTTTTTAGCATCTTTGATAGGTATGTGACAAACCCAAGTATATTGGACTGAGTCATTTTCTTTTTCAATTACCACTTTTCAGTTATCTGAGAAGTAAGAACTTCTGATGAAATATATAAATTGAGGTTTGAATGAACTGATTCCAAAGATTGCTAATGTTGTTTTTTCATGTTATAACAGTAACTTACAATATGAATTACTAAACAATATTATGTTAGAAGACTTTTTTCAGTCTTACACTGAAACAGAAATATGGTTCTCTAAAGAAAAATACTACAAAGATCTCAATCCTTTGTTATTTCATTTGTTTCCTTGAGTAATTCCTTCTGAAAATCTAAGTTAAGCTGCTCCAGATAAAACACACTATTTCTGGTTTAATCCAAATAAATGAGAATCTATAATTCAGTGGGTATTTCCAAATCAGCAAGCATAAAACTTCTCCAGAGATGTAGTAGAAAGCGATGCCACTTTTTTGGTGTTTCACATTCTTCTCTGTTCTTAGGCATCCCTGTGTGAACTCATTTCATATCGATTAACCTATGTCACTGTTTCAATCCAAGGCATTATGTCTTCATGTAATAAGGGACTATTGATTCTTTTTCCCAGTCTAATGAAACAACACAGATGAAAAAATATTGTCCCTCTTTCACAATACTTAAAATTGTGTTAGAGATGGATTTCAGCAAGCAGCTGACAAAAAGCACAAGGCAAGTAATGATAACCTACATTAAGAGGGACATTAACCCCTGTTTTTCAGAGACAAGATGCACAGAAAATACTTGTAAGAAATCTTTAAACTAAATGTATTATCAAAGCCAAAAATCCCTTTTAGCACAACTCTTTGTCTTACAGACAGGTAGAGGTACTAATAAAGGTGTCTTATTTGTCAGTGGAATTAAACTAGCAACATATATTGGGGGTGCGTAAAAAGTTAATTTTGATTTAAGAACTCAACTATAGCCCTTGTATTTCTAAACTCAAGCAAGAATTGACCGTCTTTTTTGTATTATGTATTTGATATAACCAGAGGAAATTTCCCTTCTTTTCCATCTAATAGTGGACAAGGCTGGAAATTTCTTACATGTCTAATGTAGATTACTACCTTTGTACTTTATGAATTCAGTAGTCTTTTATTAGTGTAGCATAGCATTGTGTTCATTGCCAGCTCTAAGTAGCAGTTCAAGTCCTGCTTGATCACGCCTTGTATGGATGAAAACAGGAAACATTTTCGTTTCCTGGACAATATGTCACGTCAGATTATTTTTTTGGAATGGATCATCATTAAAACCAAAGACTTTGTAAAGCCCTCAAAAGTTTTGAGCAGAAACCTCTGCTGACCCACACTATGTTCATGTATGACTGAATGTTGGAAGCCAAATTAGTGTTCTGCAAACTGTCAGACATAATATAAAAAAAATCCAGGTATGTCTGTTGCAAACACAACCTCTTTTTTCGCCTGATCACAAAGAGCAAGGTAGAAGAATTGCAGCCTGAGTGAAATTCTGTGAGATGGTAAACTATTAAAAGCTGCATTCTAATTCATTACATTAAGACTGAAGTAAGAATAACATTCTGTTTGTAAGTTCTGTGTGTATCTAGGCTTAAATTTCACTTCAAAAATTTATGTAAGAGGTGCATGAGTAACTCCTTCTCTTGAAGTTGAGGAAACATTTAAATATTTTGCCAAACTTGTCTGCATTGCTAAGTGTTTTGAGTTGTAAGTGCAGAGCACATATAATACAGTATCAACATTTAAAGATACTTCAAAGTGAGAATTAGGCCTTAAGAGGAAACTTAATGCCAGGTTTGCACTATTAGTTTGATACAGATTTCTGGGTATTGTGGTGCAGAGTTGTGGGTTTTCACATAACAACATCAGAAAGAGTTGTCTATTAAAGACCTTAAATGCATCAGCCCCAGTCTGCACACAATCAGAATTTTCATGGTGCTCCAGCTGTTTTGCTTCTCTAGCAATGCTCAGCAGGTACAAAATCTGCTTAGTTGGGCAGTTAACCAGATTAAGAGTTGTATTGCAATGCCAGAATGATGGTGACTGTTCTGCAATACACGAATATGTACTAAGAAGTTGCCTTTCCTGGTTTTGAATATGTTTTAAATTTGACTCCTAACCCTCTTTTACACGATTGCAGATCCACATAGGACCCTTGCAGTGACTACAACCCATTGGTATTTCTGGATTAATTTTATCCAATATTCTTCTTTTCTGCGTATTTCAAAGACATTTCAACTTGAAATGTAAGTGATTTTTGACCATTTAACTTGCTTTGCTTTCTGCTCTGAAAGTCATGTGGGTAGGTCTCTCAGAGTAATTTTAAACCATTATTTGTAGCCCTGTTAAGCAGCAGGAAAGAGGAGAAAGAAGATTAGCAATTGGTCTCTGTCCAGCACAAACTGTTGAAATTGATTTGGCTTCAGGCTGAGAGTTAAAAGCAAGCCAATGCATTACAGACGATGGATCTATACTACATTGTGTTAATATACACCAGGGGGCTCTTTTCCTTCCCTCTTTTGAACTCAGCTTTAAACGCCATGGTCTGATTCTGATTCTCTTTTAGCATATTCCATTGTAGACCAGTAATGGCTCCACTGGATTCACACTGTTAACAGAGCCACGCTGTTTTAGTGATTGTGACTTGTCAATTAGGATAGCTAAGTGGTGTCTTTGCCCCTTTTTTACCTCTGCAAACAGAACATGAAGTCCTCTTGGATTTGCACTGATCAGTGAAGAATTCTATGCCATTAGTGGACTGTATTCATTACAGTGGTTGCAATAAAACAGACTGAATTTCCTCTTAAATATAAAGGTGACATTTAATTTTTTATGAAACATTTATTAACTTATGGCTGCCGGTCTTGCTCCAATCAAACTGCTAAAGGTTTTTTTTAATATGTATTTTAAAACCAAACAAGTCTATGTTAGTTCTCAAGGTTGCATCCTTGTGGTCTTTTATTGGTTTATGATTGGATCTGGTCAAGCATCCTGTCTGATGTGTCTCCAGGTATCATTTATAAGTTGCCAATATTTTAAGCTTTTATACCGAGTACACGTGCTGCCATTGAACCCACACAAAATGTCTGGGTTTGATTCAAAGGTAAAGATAGCCTATACAGCAGTTCATTCTGAGAGCTAGAATTTAGTGCAATTGCTTGTTTTGTACTCTGTCAGACATCCACTGTCAGATGTGGAATGTTTACTAAAACCTCTCACAGAGTCTTGCTGAAGCTGAGAATTCTAGCATACTGCAGCAGCAGCAGAATGAGCAAGCAGACAGAGTAAGATCTGGATAACAATCCCACCATGCTTCAACACAGCTTAGTTACCTCTAAATAAGCTCTTTTGAGTATTAGAGGCCATATAGTCACTTTAATATAGTGTTTTCACCAAACTAATGTATCCGGTTTGTCACCTCAAATGAATGCCTCTGTTGCTTGAGGTACAGAAATTTATACCACAATATGGTTAGACAGCCTCTAAAGACAGTTTCAGTTCCCTTTAAGTCTTTCTTCACTCTTGGCCATGTACTCCTTCCTTCCAATTCCCTCCCTTTGTCTGGGCCTCATCTCTTGGTTCATCTCCTTGATGAGCCAAACGAGCATTCAAATGGCAAAAAGCTAATGCAGAGAACTAAATAAATATGCAAAGAGAGGGAGAGAGAAGGAGAGGGTATATGAGAGAAAAGGATTACTTCTTTTGAAGTGCGGGGATTATTAGATCAGTTCAGCTATTTAATCCTTATTAATGCTTATGAGTTTAGCTTGAAATGTACAAACAGGTTTAAAAAAAAAAATCAACAGAATGGCTTTGTGGAGCATTTAAACCTTACCCTTTATTTTAAGGGTTAGAATAGAAGCTACATATCAATGAGCTTTCTGAATAGAGACTTCCTTAACTCCTGCAGTGCTCTTTCTGCCTTTATGAGATTATATAATAATTTCCCAGAATCTGTGGAGATAGTGAAAACTCTATCTCCATAGATAGGGTTAACTACAACCCTGTCTCCATAGCTTTTGATATATGGAGATGCCCATTTGTTCAAGCTGTGGAAGGAGGCTAAAAAGAGTTTCCTCACTGGTGAAACTCTATCAACTATCACATACATTTTTTAGGTGACTTCCTTGCCAGAGTGACCTGACAATGAGTCCTAAATTCAGGTTCTTCTGTTTTAGAATAATTACATATTCAGTGGAACTGCACTCAAATCAGTGACCAGGGATGATCAGCCTTATGACAGAAATTCTTAGGAATTGAAGTCCAAGACAGAACAAAGAGAGATCAGCTTTCTACTGAAGTTCCACTGATGTTTTCAGCCTTGAGTATATACACATAGTTCATGGATTTAAATGGTTTTTGAATTTAAATTCCACAGACAGCCGCACAGCCCTATTGTGTAATTATGCCTGTTTCCATAATCAACCTAAGCTTTTGTACATACTTTGTATTTCACAGAATCATAGAATGGTTTCAGCTGGAAGGGACCTTAATGACCATCTCGTTCCAACCTCCTGCCATGGACAGGGACAACTTTGACTAGACCAGGTTTCTTAGAGCCCATCCAACCTGGCCTCATACTTATTTGAATAAAAAAGTGTGGGTTTTTTTGGAGGAAGCATGGAATCCTTTTACATGATTGAATCCATCCTTAGGAAAAATCTCACTGCCATTACTTTGTAAATCCTGGCATTACTATTATATTTGTTGTAAAGGACCCTCCTTACTTTAAGAACCTGGCATTAGGACAATGTGTTTTCCATTACAATGACAAGTATATATAAAACACAAATCCCACTTGAGAGTCTAAGCTGTTTGAAGGGTTTTAGTGTCAGACACTCATTTCTGGGAGGCTGGATTAAGCATTGGAAAATATGTTTTTACTAGAGCACTGTAGCTGGTACATTAATGTGTATCTGCATGTCAGGAATACAAAGTGTATTGAAAGGCTAACCTTTTCTATTGCATATGACAACTACATAGATTTCTTTTTACACTGAGACATTGATGTTTACTACTTTGAAAAGGCATTTTTCCTGAACAAATCCCTCAGGATTAATTCTTCTTTAAAAAATAAAATGCAGTACATCAAAATTATGTTATCTGACACTGAAGAGAAAGAAAAGCTGCCTTTAAGCTATTTTTCCAAATCTGTATTCCTGGATGATGATTCTCTGGACTTGCCTCTCCTCTCATTTGCATGATTGTGAATCAGGACTACCTCAGAAATCAATGATACTGTGGTACTGAAAATGTAGTGTAAGAAATATTTCCAGGCCCATGCGTTTATTCATATATTATTTATTCTATATGTTATTTATTCTGTATATTTATTGTTTTGGTTCTTTCATTTCCAGCTTTATAGACATTGATGTAATGGTAATTAGAAAAGAATAATGCAAAAGCTAATCAAATTATTCTTCATCTAATGACTTGTTTTGTGATGTTGATGAACGATATGATAGTTTGCTTGAACCACCTTTAAACCTGTACTGCTGAGGAAAAATACTTTTAAATAATGTAAATGCTGAATAAATTGCAATTAACTCAATGAAAGCATTATATGATTACCGCATTCTCTTCCGCCACTTGTGAGGATATCCTAATAGTAGCAGAAGAAAGAATGTTTCCAGCATCATTTGCTTAAAAAATTATCAAGTGCCATGGGAATATTGATGGCTACATGCAAATTAGACTGCTCAATTGTGATGACACAAACATCCCCCATTCTTGCCCCAGGAAACTCCAAACAGACCCATCCATTATTAAACAAACATACCAAAGTACTCTTTGATCACACCTAGTATGTATAAAATTCATTAATATGGAGAGGAATTTTAAATCCCTGCTGAACTGGACTCAGCAAGATTTTTTTGCCACACAGTCTTCCTTACAGATGTGATACTGAGATGGTTAGGCTCTTCAGTCAAAACTTCTGCTGCTTTATTGCTTTCCCTCAGCAGTAAGGTGGACAAAACACGAAATCACCTTTTAGCTTTCTCTTTTCTGCCCTCCTTTGACAGCTATAACTCTTAGCTAGGAGTAGTGTCCACCAGGAGTTTAAAGTATGTGAGCAGAAACGTTTGTGTTCTTCCCTGTCAGCAGGTAAATCACAGGGTAGCGCAAGCCATAGTGTCACACTGTTTCTGAGGAACCTTTTCCAATATCCTGCTCGGAGCAGGATCAACACTGAGGTCAGATTAGGAGAGTCTGGGCATGGCTTCCTTGAAGTCACTGTAGTCACGCTGACTTGCCCACCAAGCTTCACTAAGAGGCAAAAGAGGCAGGGATATTCTGCTGCTGCCGTTTGTTACCGTCCTCATTTCCCTGCAAACCTTGCCTGTGTTTTGGCGTCAGTCACCTTTGGTTCGTGTCATTCATAAGCAACTTAACAAAAATTCGCCCTGATTTTTTAATGCTTTACCTTTGGGCAGTAAGATTGAGCAATCTGACAACAGTTGGCTGCTTGTTGCAGCTTTCAGACATCGTTTTGCCACTGTCACCCCTATGTTAGCCCTATTATTAAAGTTTTAATAATATTTAGTTCATTATATATGCTTTTAAGATGCAGCCCAAAGACTTGCCTCTTAAAAATCTGTTCCTATGTACAAACTTCTCTTAACCAACTCATCTGCTATTTCCTAATAGCTAATTTCCTAAAACTTTAAATTTTTCTGCAAGGAGCTGATCCTCAGCTAGGTCAGTTGTCACATTTTTGTGCTTATGAAGATAGGGTAGTTTTCTATCTGGCTTCTTTGTCCTTAAAGATGCACACAGTATTTGTACCCCAGGAACAGAAAATTCTATTATTGAAGCAGTAAGTAAACAGGAGAATTTAAGAAGATTTTCCTTCTTGAGATCACGTTAGGGAAAACAGAAGATATCAGTTCTTGGTTTAGAAAAAGTTTTTGATCTTGAGCCATGTATATTTTACAGATGCCTGAAGAAGAGTAAAAAAAAGTTATAAAAACATACTTTGCTATTTGTGTTAGAAAAAAGAGCTTTCTGTTACTTTTCTGCTAAGAAAGTGCCAAATACAGCAACCACATATGAAAATAAAGTAACATAGTCTCTTACTGGCTATAGGGTTTGAAGCTGTAGGATTAAAGTTGCTAAAAGATTTGGCAGTATTCACAAAGTTTGTAGAACAAGAAGCATGTTATCTATGCACTCTTCAAAAAGCAATAGTAGCAGTGTGAACGGAGGAAAGTAGTGTAGAAAGCAACAGAGATAATACAAGTATAGCCACATCTGAAATAAATGAAATTTATCTGTATTGGTACTATTTAATAAAATTTAACCAATAGATAATACATTTGTTTTGAAATTTTGAGCATGTCAGACAATTGCAAATAAGAAATTAGAAATCTTATGATGACTTTACTGCACCTATGGACAAATGACATGCTCATTATAGAAACTGCTAAGCATAAGTGTGAATTTTATTATGGATATCTCTAAATACAAATGAATTCAATGCTATACCATTGCCACTAGTTTAACATATGTTCCTCTGGATTTTTTTTACCTTTACACTTTATCAGATTGAATAAGGTAATTATTGTAAATAAAAAAGTCATGTCTTGCCGTCAAAAAAGTAGGTGAATCTATTGGTTATAAAATGAAACTGCAGGACAAAGTACAAATATGTAATAGAAATGTTTCAATTTTGTCTAGTAGTGTACTTAAGTTCCCCCTTGACTGCACAGGGCTGGTACAGGGAATAATTTTCAGGTAAGTAAGACTGTTAAAGTCAAATGTAATTCTAGAATACGCTGAAGTTGTCATTCCAAGGCTTTGTCTACATAATAGCTCAGCTATTCTTAGTTTGCAATATTAGCGCCAATTTTGATATAATTACTTAAATTTCTAAATGCTGTTTTATTTTTCAGGGAATGTCCATGTCAGCAGGTACAGTATTCCACGCTCATTTCCTATTGCAGTAGAAGTTACTAACCATGGCAGAGATGAAAATATGATTCATAATTTGGTTTTTAGTTGATTTTTTTTTAGGAATAACCTTTTAAGTCTTATCCACAGGAGTAACCTCACAGTATCCCCTTTTCTTAATGAAAATGATTCAGAAAACTTTTTTTTTCCTGTCTTTGCAAGGTAGAATAAAGTTTGGATCTTAATGTGGGAAAATAGTGAATAATTAAAATCCTACTGACCTCAAAATGAATGTGACTGACCACTTCATTTTTAATATCTGCATATGGTGTGAAGCACTAAATATTATTGTTAAGGGGGGAACTATTATCCTATATGCATGTATTAATGTCATGTTTCCCATTCTTTGCCATTGTGTTTCTTATAAAAATGTCAATGCTTTAAGTACTAAAGAGACCAGTTGTCCGATGTTCTGCCCCTAACACATGTTTTCTGCACTCAGCCAGGAATGCAGCTTTCCCTGTGACCTGCTCTCAGTTTTGTCAGACAAGGTGTTTCCTTTACCAAAGCAGAGCTGAACAAATCTTAGAGAGAACAATTATAGTAGCAGTACAAAGTCATAATCTACCCAGTAAATTTCCCTGCCAGCCTCAAATACATAAAACATCATTGGCCAACACTTTGAAATATCTGACAGTTATGTTTACGGCGTTGCTATTAGGATGCTGTGACAAATATATCATCATCTGAGATTTAAGAGATATGTTTATTATGTGGAAGAACACATACTATTTCAAAAAATAAATACCTCGCCAAACCCAGCTACAATAAATATGATTCCGAGTTCCTTAACTTCAAAACAAAGCAGAATAACAAAAGTTAAAGGTTTTCAGAATTCAGATGACTATATTAAAATACTAAAAGTGCACATATTAGAAGATGGGTTTCAGGATAGCCTAGGAAACATTCTGTGGATACATGAGAATCAAAAAGGGGCTGAAATTGAACAAGAAATAATAGGAATACATTTTTTTAAAAATCTTTTTAGTTGGTAGTGGACTGAAATTCTAAAATGATGAATGAAAATTGCTGCTAGAGTATAAAAGCTTCTGATCGTCCATTACAGAAGGTGTAACTTGAATTTGAAGTGTTTTATATCTTTAAATATTTTACAAATTGCTTATAGCTCTTTTTATTAATGTCCATGTAGTGTTACATAGAGATAGTTTTTCTGGGTTGGTAAAAGACACTTTGGTTGGCTTAAGCAGATTAGCTCTGCTGAGCAGAACTGTGCTGCTTCTGCCTACCTGTTTGCTGTTATTCCAAGTGTGTCAGTGAAGCTGGTACCCTTTTGCAGCACCCTTTCTTTCTAGAAAAAATGTCTTCACAAATGACTTTTCAAGAATATATAATCAGAAATTTACTACCGAGAATAACTCTCCAGGACAGTGACAGCTTAGACAATGATCTGAGAATCGCAAGACATGTCATATATAAAGCAAAGTTTGTGTAAAACTCTTGAACTTGGCTTGCTTTGTCTTTTTTTGACATCTTCAGTAGACTCGTGTTTCTATTAGATAGGTTAATCTTTGGTGACTCGGTGGCTGTAGCCTTTTGACAGCTTATAGAGACTTTGGATAAGATACTGGATGTGTTAAAATCAATTACACCCATCCACGTTTCCAGATTTAATCAATAAGGTAATCTGAGTTCCTAATTCTGGCACACTACGTGCTGTAAGTGCATCACAGTGCATCTGCTTGAGCTTGTATGTGTCACCATATAGGCATGTGACCATTCCTGAGACAGAATGAAACAAGGCCAAACCTTTAATCAACCTGGCAAAGCGAAGCAAGTACCTGCTTTGTTTCTTGCCAGAATAAGGAGGGTTACAAAAAAACGTTATTCAAGAAATTAATGAATTCTAAACCCCTGCTCAAATGTACAGCGAGTTGGTTCATATGAGGTGTATTGCCACAGTTTAAGCCAAGCACGTTAGCGAAGCAACAATTTTCTCTTGGATCAACTTTCTTTTCCTAGCAGGAATGGTTCTGTGTGGAATTTTGTGATGTCAACTGCTCTGGATTCAGACGTTTTGTCTTTGTTGTTGGGCTTATTTTGGAAAATCATGTTTGCCTTTGGGTGTCAGTTTTCCCCATTTTCCCCTCCTTTTTCTCGTAGAGAAGGTAGAACTCACTAAACTTTTCTACGCAGGCTATTTCTGATAAATATCTTTCCTTTTTAAACTGCAGTTTTAATAACAATATCAGTTTACATCCTTGACATTTATGACATAAAATGAGCAGTAGATGAGAGTGGCATTAATTTAATTTTTCACTGCATATGAATGCATTTATCTTTATTTTACGTTAACTTTAAATTATATCAGAAAAAAGTATTTCCATACTACTTTGGTGATTTAGGGTCATATTTGACTCAGTGAAGGGCACCTGTTCCTGAATGAATCGGGTAAGTTGCATATATGAATTTTGAAGGAAGAAAGTACGCATGCAAAATCCAGTGTTTGCTCACAATGTTACTCCTCACTTAGTCTGCTGCTGATGGCTTGCTTTAACTGTGTACGAGTGGCTTGCTCACTACTGACCTTAGGTTGTCTTTATTGATTTCCTTTTGACTTGTCTGCTGGGTTAACTGTCACTCACTGCTGAAAAGAGGAGTGTTTTTTAGAAGCTTTTTTTTTATCTTTGAAATAGTTACAATGGTTAATAAGTTACCATATCTATTGTTTAAAAAAAAAAAAAATTACACCTGAAGTTTTCAAGAGGGGATAGCACTGCCTAAAGCTCCTCTAGCTCTCAGAACCATTGTTGCATTGATAGAAATAAGACTTACCATCAAAAAAATTAAGGTTTTAGGGAGCTTTTAGTGTCGCCTTCCACATCCGGAACAGTTAAATGACAATCATTTGCTACCACACCTGAATGTGCAATTTAGCAAAACAAAGTACATTGTCTAGAATAAATTCTTTTTAGGTAAAATTCATTGTTTTTTTGCTACTAGGTTTAAGGCTGCCTAAGGTTCAGAACAATGAAGACCCAGGATAGCCTCTGTGAATTGAAATTAAATATAAATCCAATTTTTGTTCTGTTCATATTTAGTCTTGTTTCAACATACCTAACTCTTCTTTGGTACTTTTTTTTCGATGAGACAAAATGGTTGCAAACTGTTAGAAATGTGTTTTGGTTTATTACTAGAAGAAAGTTTGCTTAGAAAATTCTGCTAAATAGAATCATGTGTCTGTAAGGAGAGTTATAGAAATAGTAGGGTATATAATATTAGGAAGTGTTTATTGATCAGTGCAGGCTCATCTGATAGAAATTCGTGTTCTGACAAATATAAAGACTCATACTTCAGTGTTTGCTTCTTAAATTTCACTCTGCTTGTTTAGGACATGATGTTCTTGACTGTAAATAAATGTCAGATTTCTTATATCAGCTATATATATAGCAGATTATTACTGATAAAAAATACAGTGGTTTTCATCATTATACATTGATTTGGTACCCAGTAAAGCCACAGCATTTCCTAAACCATGTAAAGATTACAAACTGCATTTGTATACTGTTTTCTTGTGCAAATTTCTTTAAAGATGGAGAAAGAAATTGGAAGCATCATGTAAGAACAGTGGCTCGTGTGATATGTGCCAACTTTCAGTGCTGCAAATGATTCAAGGAGTTAATATAGTGCTTGGTGTAGTGCTGACTGTGTCTCTTCTTTCATCTTTGGATGGTTTTTGCTAGCAACAAGTTATGCTGAATTTAGAGAGGAAAAACTCCCAGGAGATCTGTTATAAACAGAATATGTTCATAAAAAATGTATGACGTGTATTACAGAATATATATTACAGAATACATATATGTATTCTACATATGAAATGTAGAATAATTTATGACCTATGATATCCTGAAAGAAGGGAATAAAACCCACAAGATTTTTATCTGGTAAAATCCGCCTAGGAACTAAATTTGAAATGACAATTTTCTATTATAGTCAAATCCAGGACAAAATATGATTCCCTTTATATTCACATGCATATAGTTAAGGATTTTTTTATAGCTCAAAGGGTCCTGTTGGGTGTGGTTTGGGGTTTTTTACATATATTTTAAAGTCATGAGAAAATATGTTTATGAAGCCTCTAGTGTGATAGAGCTAGAACTCTCAATCTCTACCACACTTGAATAAATAAATAATGCTACAGAAAATTTATATGCTATCCAGTATTAGGCATCTGATTTTGCCAGCTACAGCAGGTGGCCAAAGCATCAAGACAGAAAAACAATGCCAGTGGAACAGATTATATACAAATTTAAAAAAAAAACAACCGGGGGGGAGGAGGGGGGAAGAAAACCAGCAAATGAACTTCTCTTATGAAATTAAGTATTGTTTCAAAATTCTTACTTAAAATTAAATTCTTTCTTAGATTTATTAAAAAAAATACTTATGCTGCAGAAATAAAAGTATTTGAAACAATAGATACATTAAACTTTACGTAGGTATATCTTACATACAGTTACAAATATTGTGCCACTCAATATTCCACAAAATACCCTAGCAAGGCGCAAAAATTAGGTACTTTGCTTGTTTAAATTTAAAAAGTAGATAGAGATATTCTCACTATTGTGGTCCTGTGACACTTCAGCCCTTATAAAGTGCTGGATGTGTGTGTGTAGGAAGGTGAAAAGGGGAAAAAATGTTTTGATTGCCAGTGGAAAAGGACATAGTAAAAAATGTGAAGGCTAAGCTAAAATATCTCCAGTTTTTTATACAGGAGGAAAGAAGTAATAAAGTCTGAGGAAAGGGAAGAAAAGTATTGAGTATTCTATTAAGATTTCCTAGAGATTATTACCTTTCTCTGCTTTTAGGGGAGCGTAAGATTAGAAATGTTCAGAAATCATACATGTAGTAAAGTAAAATGCAACTTATATTGCTGGTGTCACAGTAGCTCATCTGTCTACAGAAAAAATGTGTCTTTCTGAGGAGGATGCCAGTACATTTTTGAGCCTAAGCTTCTACAAATATTCTGAAAAAAGAGGCAGAACATACCCTGACCAGTCAAGACAAGGGGAAGAAAAGTGAATCTGGTAATGACAGATACAGTGCTATCCAGAGTATATAAATAAACACATTGCACCCAGGGATGTGAGCATGACAACAGAGGTCATTAGAACAGCAATCATCTGGGTTCTGTCTGCTTTTGGTTCAAGTTCTCATTCTGAGAGAAATGGCTAAACTCTGTGCAATGCCAAAGCAATTATCCTTTGTGAAGAAATGTGTGAGTAATTTTAACTAAAGGAAACTACCACTGTGCAGGCAAATGAGATACCTTAGCTCCACCTTTCCTCAGTTCTAAATTACTTACTCTACAGTACTGGCCAGCCATTACCTCCACCTGGGGTCCATATTTCCTCAAATCCTTTATTCAGCTTACATCACCCTCCATGTGAAAAACGGCTGGCAGGACTGCCTCTGCTTTTCTGCAGTGAATAAAGACCTGATACAACTTTATCATGGGAAGAGATGACTGCGATAATTCCAGTGATTAGTTGAGTATCTGTTCTACCCATTTTTCAAAACCTTAAGGAGATTCCTGTCAGACAGTGGTTACTTTCAGGTCTGTAGGGGATACATATTTTTGCCTTGTAGCACTAAGACAACTGGGTCTATTTCTGCCTCTGTCTTTAGATGCACCGGTTCCATCATGTAGGACACTGTTTCTGGGAAGGCCTTTCCCATTGTTGTCTTTGGAAATGACATTGTATCTGGCTGTGTAATCAGCTTCTTTAAGGTGTGCTTTATAGATTTTGCACCATATGAAATGTAACTTGACAGAGTGCTTAGTTTTTCAAGGTTTCATTTATTAGATCATAATGAGTAACACTGAGCTGGTTAAATGCAGAAGACACAAAAATAAGAGAAGCCGCCGTCCAGTATATTTGTATAATTTTAGTAGACGTTGTCTATTAATAGTATTTCAGTAACTTGCTTACTTGAATTTATAAAGTTAGAGTTTATAGGGAAAAGTTGATGGGGTAATACAAGATTATGTGGAGATATTTTAGTAAATATTGATTAATCTAAAGATAGAAGTACAACATAACCTGATTTATAAGTGGAAATAAACTAAAAATAGTACATGTAAAAGACAAGTGTATTAATATACTTGTCCTTTTCTATCTGTTTTTGAACAACAGCTCTATTTATACTGTCACCTCCTTTTCCTCTATCTGCTTTGGAGCTCCTTTTCTGTTTCCTTTGAAGCTAATGAAAATATTCCCATTGGACTAAAATAAATGTTACTAGTTTAAGAATCCTCTACACAAAATTAAGCATTTACTTGTCCAGATTTCTACTTAAAATTATATAGAAGTCCCTTCTGTGAAATGAACACATGTAAAATGTCAGGGGATTACTGATACAGAGAGCTCTGTTGAATTCCCTTGTTTTCCTTCAGGGAAGGAAATATCTTATGCAAATATGCCCATTTCAGAGTTTCACTAAATTTCACAACCAGCTTGGAGAAAGTGCAGTGGGACTGTGGCTTTTGGTTTGATGCTTGTATGTACTGCTGACACAATTACCGTTTCGAGTTGTACTTCCTCTCTGAGAGGTTCAATTTCTGTCCTGTGTCTGCCTGTGATACAGAGCTACACTGTCTTTGTTCCATGGTTCTACAAACACGGATGAAACGTGCCTCTATCTCAAGGTGTATTTTCCTGATGTAGTTCGTCAGCTTAAATTTTCTGCTCGTTAACTGGTAGAAAAGCTGTAACATTCTTACCTGTCTGTATGGGAATAATAATTTACAACAGCCTCCATATCCTATCTGTATTTGGACTGCAAATCGGCATTTCTGATCCACACTTATTAGTTTTATGCAGCCTGCCTAAAGGTTTTGAAAGGAATGAAAGGACTCTTATTAATTGCCATAGGCTTTCACTGAGGATTACTCTAGTGAGAGAGGGATTTTTATTTCAATATGATGCACAGGAATGTAATTAAAGTGCCATACAGCATTCTTAATTCTACATCAGTCTGCCCAGAACTCCTTTTAGCACCAAAAGATCAGCAAATCTCATTAATGGCCTGTTCATCATACTCATTCTGCAAATAGTAGAGCCCCTTTATGGCACTGTAACAAAATGCAGAACAAAACAGGATCCAAAATCTCACCCATCATCACTGGACATTATTTAAGAATTAGTATTAGATCATGTGATTTTGACAAACTAGATTTAAAGATTAATGAATTAATATATTATTTATGGGGTGGGAGTTATGGGGAGTGGTTTGGCTTTGTTTAGTTTTTTTACCATAGCATACCAAAATGAAGATATTCCTTAGTTTTATCTTCTCAATATAAATTAAAGGAAACATTTCAGGACAGTGGACAATTTTCAATCTACTGGTGTTAGTATTATTTATATAACTTTGGAACACAGAAGCAAAGTTAGCTCAGAATATCTTACACCTGGACTTGCACTATAACCAGACGACAGGCACGCAAACATTGTGTTTGAATGTAAATGAACATTAGAATAAAACATTTTTTCTCCCCATGATAAGTTTACAAAAAGATGGTTATTTTTAGTGTAGTAAATGGTAGCCATATCTCATTATTTACATGGTTGGGCGCAGCAGAAGAAACTGTGGGATGTTGTTTAGTTTTGCCTTTCTGGTTCTCCGTGTTTGCTTGCGCAGATCTAGGAAGAGGAGTGAGTCCTAACAAAACTCACCATTTCCTCACCATGAAGTCAGGACCAACATATATGTTGTTTTCAGAGGGGTAATATGCTGCTGGTTGTAGAGACATTTGCAACAGGGACTTTTGCTGCTGAATCTGAAAAACAGAAACATCTGGAGTGTAACCAAAGCCAGTCCTCAGCATTCAAATGTAAAATAGCATATTTGCTTTTGTTTTACTTTAAAGCACACATCAGCTTGCTTTCTTGTTCTGCTGTCTGTCTTCTTGTTGCCTACAGTGTCCTAACATTCTTTTCTTCATTTGACTATAGTTTGACAAACGCTAGTCTTTTAAATTAGTTTTTCCTTGCGTCCCAGTAGGTTTTTAAGATTAGAGCTTGCATAGGAGCCTACTGTGTGGAACTTACTCATGGTCATGCTATAGTTCGATATAAATTGCTCCGTGTTCTGTACTGTACCCTCTCGAACATTGTACCAAACTTAATCCTCTGTAAAAAAACAATTGCATTAAGTGCTTGAAATTCCTTCTTCCCTATTCGTTTGTGTTTACACTGCAGATATCCATATTGTGCAGGTGTCATGCATGTAACACCTGATCTTTCACTCACTGAATTCAGTGGGAATCTTATAAAGTTCTCACTGCAAACTGCATTCTGCAGTAGGATATGGTGTAGGATTAGAGTCCTTACTCTTAATACTGGAATCGTATCTAAATTAATTTAGACGAAAATTATTTATGATACTATGGGAACTGTAAATTTTATATATATTTTCATTAGTCCTAGCACTCTACACATTGAAGGTCCTACAGAAATCGATGGACATAGAGAGGTCCCTGAATCTGTGTTCATACAAAAGCAAAATACAGAAATGTTTGTATTACAAACAAAAATGATTGTACAAGTACAGTTAAATTAACCTAGTGAGATACCTTAGCTAATTAAGACTCCTAGTAATGCATTTTTGTGGCTAGTTTGCTTCCAATTCAATGGAATTATAGAGACAAGCCTGCTAGTTTCTCCTTGAAAGCAATCTAGAAGAAATCTAGGCTGACTTTGCATCCTAGCTATGGCATTTGAAAGCTCCACGACTGTTAACTATCTACAAGCTCTTTATTCTAAGAGATTAGGAAATATTATTTCCATTGCAGACATGTGATTACGTAAGATATACAAAATCCTGTCATTCCGTGGTCACATAATTGATCAGAGACAAGACAGAAAATTGAAAATGGGTTTAAAATTTATTATCAAAAATATTTTCATTGCATCAGGTTATCTGAAAGGACTGTGTCCTGAAATGTAGCTTGCCTTTGAAATCACAAACACTTCTAATTTGAACTTCTATTAAATATAACAATAAGGCTGGAAGGTAGAGAAACATAAATATTCTGTGTAATGTACTGGATAAAATGGATATGAAAATAGCCTTTAATTTTACATTGGCTGCAACGATATAGAAAAGAACTGAGTTTCTGAAAGACTTGCACAACATCAGCTCCTGTTAAATGACAGGTCAATGAAAAGCTGACTTCATCATAAAGTCGGTGCTGACTTAAGTTCTTTTCGTAGTATTCAGAAAAAAATGGTTGTCTATGTATTTACCAGAAGCATGAACAGACATTATTGTCTTTCAGAAAAGGAAGTAGGAAGAGGTCTGTGTCCCTTTTCCCTCTTTTATACCAATTAACGAATAGCCTTGGCTAGACTCAAGGAGCAGAAAAATAATGTAAGTTATAATCTTAGAAACCATGCTTTGCCCTAACACACTAGATATGCACAAATGAATCTATGCACAAACAGGTAATTTTCTGTATTTGACTAAAATTCTGGCTTTAGTTTAATATAGTAGAACCCTTGTTACTGCTTTCAGTTGGTCTGCAATGTTATTACCTATATTAAGTTTATGATCGCTATGTATACATCCAGTATGAAAGTTTATGAGCATATTTTAATGGTTTTTACAGTAAATTTAGTGCCATTCCTACCATCTTATACAATAGGAAATAGTGAAAGTAATGTGTCAAGGCTCAGCCAGGAGAGACAAAAAATAGTACTATGTTCCATCTTATCAAGTCCTCACTGCCTAGGTCGGTGGGCTAAACCTTCCTGCAGCTTGCTCCACAAAAAGGAGGGAAATATTTTGCAGGGAAAAGTGTCTAAGTCTCTCTCAGTTTGGGTTATTTTAAAATCCCCCTCTGGACATTTAGAAAATAGTAGGTGTGTGACTCCCCCAAAAGACTGTTTAAACATCTGCAGTTAACAAACAAAGAAATAAGTGATTACTGGCATTAGTGTGTTTCTAGTAGAACTTGGAAATATTCACCTGATTTTTAAAGTACATTTTAATTAAAAATATCACAGGTAAAATGGTTTTAAAATTTAATCATAATGTTTTATTGGGGATGTTTTATTGGGGATGCTTATGTAAGTAATGACTCTACACTGTTATTTAGAAAAGATTTGGTATCATCTTTTGCTTATAATTGTAAGGCAAGTTTTCCTTTTGATTCATGAACATATTTTCTATTAACAAACGAGTTATTTCGCAAGAAGAAGATACGTTCTCCATTGCTGTTAAAAACAAGCAAAACAGAGGAGACAAGTTTAACCACAGGTGAAAGTGGTTTTAACCATTGAGCCAACAAGTCAAGGCTGGGAGTTCACTACTAGGCCTTAATTTCCTTTAGGAGCCACACCTGGGCCCCGCCCTCTGCTATTTAAGTTTGAGCTTGGAGAGTTGCTCTCTTTTGGGCTCTTGGCATCCCCATGGGATGCCCACCCTGCTCAGGCTCCATTGAAGATCCTGTCTCTGTCCCTTCTCATGGAGCAGCTCTGCCTTCCTGCTTCCAGACGAGGTAAGTCTTTTCATGTACATTTAAAAATGTGTGAAAGAAAATATGTCTTTACATTGTTAAAGTTTCGTGTAACGTTTTGGTAATTCAGGACAAAAACTAAAGCAGGATTGAAAATATCCATTAGTTTGGTAGAGAGACAACCACATGGAAAGTGCAAAGCTTTTGAGTGTTTGCGAGTGGCTGTGGTTAAAAACCAGCTTCTGATTTGGTGATTTATGTGCTAGAAATATAGCTGTTTGTGTCCAAAGTTTTTTTGGTTCTACCTGTCTTCATTTGAAGCAAGGAAATAACAGATTTGAAGTATAACCACTGTAGAAGGTGCTGGGCATTGCATGTATATATAAAAAAACCCCAAATCTGTTAGTAGGTTTGCTATAGGAACCGTTTTTTTTTTCATTTATCTGCTGAATACAGAGGAACAGGGATTATGCAGTCTGAGATTCTGAGCCTGGCATAAATACAGCACAGTTGGGCTCTAGGAAAAGACTGATTTTTGATAGCTGGAAAAAACCACATCAACAGTAATGAAAGTCTCCCAAATTAAACAGCTCTTATTTATTGGTTTGGCTTTTCTTCTCAAAAGGGATGCAGTCTTTAGTGGTTTTTTGTGTTTTCTTTTTAGTTTTTTTCCACTCCTTAAAGACATAAGAAATACAGGGTTTAATATCTTCTATACACAAGATGAGTGTGACCACAGGAAGGAAATGCTAGAGAAACTGTTAAAATGAAACCTTGACTACACGTGTTTTTATTGTTTTTTTCTTTTTTTTTCTACATCATTACTACATGCGTAAAAATATTTTAGCACTTATGTCTTTCTTGGTTCTGAACAAGCTACAGTCTTTGTATTTGACTTATGAAATCTAATTACCTAATGTCTTATGTCCACAAAAACTCTAAAAACTTCATAGAATACTTCAGTATGTTTATTGAAGGAGCTATCACTTGGTATATTATCAAGGTCTGGTTTATTTGAATGATTATACAAGAAGTTGATTTATTTTGTGAAATTTCCTGGATTAACTTCTAATTCTGAGTTCATTCCAGTAGAAGTGTAACTTTATTTTCTTAAACTTCAGGTGTCGGAATATAAATTGGATATAGATTTAGAAAAAGCTGTTGACTCTTCTG
>VXAY01000256.1:307627-321616 GCA_013399855.1 Oxyruncus cristatus | reverse complement strand
CTTTTGTTATACTCAGTTCACTCCTTCTGTTTCTACAAAGTTTGTTAATGTCACAGGATTCCTTACTTTGGTTACCTTTTTTCTTTTCCTTTCTGTAACCGTCCTGGGTTTTTTTGTTTGTTTGTTTGTTTTCTTGTTTTCTAATTTCAGTGAAAGTAAACAGGAAAATATTGCAAAAGATAAAATCTTTAGTAGAATTACATTTCCAGAAATTTACAGGCCCATATCTCATCCAAAGATGTTTAGGCAAGTTTGATTAATCTTTGAAATGTAGCATAAAACTCTGCTAAAGCTCTGTGTCAAGCCACTAGGACTTTCAGTGTCATCAGTGTTGTACTAACCTGACAGAGAAGTTCATTCTGACTTTACACCAGCTAATTGTCCCTATGGCTCTGCTGGCTTGCCTTGACCAGGGTTTTTCCACCATATGGCCTGCTGACCTGCAGAAAATGGTCACTAAACCTCTCTCTGAGATCTGTAGAGATCCCTAATAAGGATGTGTGTTCATCTAGAGGTCATTTATTGCACCCGTTCCCTTATTCCTCAGAAGTGTAACTCTGGAATTGCTCCTTCATTCCCAGCCTAGGCTGTGCAATACTTTCGGAGGAACAGCTGCAGTCCAAGAAAACTTTAGGAAAAAAAAAAGCTCTCACTCCTACTCATTGCCTTGTCCTATCTTGTCATTATACCTCTCCCTTGCAGAGACCTCCCAATAGATTTGATGGGGGAAGGCAAGGAGAGGTGATTAAGAAACACCTTCACTGAGGTTAAGAAAGAAACCGATCACTTCACTGCAGATTTCTCAGGGAAACAATGTGGACCCCCCATTATAAATGAATTACGTTTTTTAAGATACCTCAGTGTTTTGGATGGTGATAACAAGTAATTAGAAGAAATATACAGCATGCAAGTAAAGTTAATATTTTAATCAAGTGCTTTGTTGAACAATGAAACTGCACAATTTTTCTATCTGGGCATTAACAAAAGGGAAAATAATAGAAAAATTAAGGAAATTCTTTTTCTGTTTGGATTCTATTCAACTTTATTTTAACTGAAAAGAGAAGAGAACAGGGGCCCTAGAAAAGCCAGTCTTATCAGTTCAAATAGCACACTTCAATATTTTGCTTTCCTATGAAAAATTATATAGGAAAAGTGGTTGTTATAGAAAGGAAGTCTCATATGTCTATCAGTTGCCAGCATTTTTAGCTAAGGCAGAATTTACACTGAAGTTTGTTATTTTTATTGTTAAGTTGTTAGCAGCCTTCTCTGGGTCTCTCTCTTTCCACAAGTTTCTGTTTTTAAGGAAGATTTAGGAAACCAAAACTCAAGGCATTGTGAGAAAACAAAAGGTATTGATCTTTTTGAGTATTTAAATCATATGAGAAGGTAGACAAGTCACATCATTTTATTTCTAGAATTATTCTCAATAATCTGCATATTCAAGCTGAAGAAGACTTTATAAATAAGCCCTAGACACAGTTTACTTATTAAGTTTAATTTTTTATAAATTCATATTTTCTCAGAAAATGAAATCGGGTGATCTGTCTTACTTTCAACACAGCAGATTAAAATAATCTCTTAGGGTCCTACTGAGAAAGAATTGTACAAATACTTCATCAAGGATATTTTATATAAAGCTTCACTACCAACACCTCTGCATCTACAAAGCAACATCTTTTCACAGCTCAGTTTGAGAATTTTATTTTCCCTTCATCTGACAGTGGTATCCTCAAAAATAATTAATGTTTCAATCAGAGCTCCCACAGTTCTTTAAGAATACCACAAGGACTTCATGACTAATTGAAGAAATAGATAGCATGTGTCTTCACCAGGCTTTATTTATTTTATGGACATTTTTCATCAACTTACAAACATTTTCTGATTGAAATTCCACATAATTTAATGTTCCCCATCTGGAATGTTAATACTCAGCATGAAGAAAAGGAAGTCAAAGGGGAAAAAAAAAAAAAGTAACAACATTTCTTTGACTCCCATGTCAGTAGTACCAATTAGCTACATGAATTTTCCATCTGCTTTCACTAAAGAATACGTGAACAGCTGCATCCTACAGGAAGACAACCTGATGCAGCCAACAGAAACCGTCAAGCACCTGGTCATTTCCTGTCACTAGCTTCTCTGCTGCTTCAGATAACAAATCATACAGGCTTTGCCAGCTACCTTTGTACAAACTTTAATAAAAAAAAAGTAGCCACTATTTTGCTTTCTCTTAGTGAAATCCCTTTGCCTATTGATTTAAGTGTTTGGGGTTTATGCTTTACTTTATGTGCATTGGATTGAAAACTATAACGCTGTATGCCTGGAAATTTATAGGTCTCATAGTCTCTAAACAATAAGTACACCAAACTAATGCTGCAAATTAAAGGGAAATCAATTACTTTCTTTGGCATGGTTTAACTCTGCTGTTAATTGGCAATATATATTGTGGTGGGTAGTTGTATCTAATCTATTTATTTTCTAGAAGGAATACCTATCACTTTGACCTTATGTTTCACAGTATATCATGCAAATATTCTTATTCCTCAAATTTAAAAGGACACAATATTTTTGACCCTCCTCCTCCCCACCACACCACCCCTCTGAAAAAAATTAAAAAAAATGCATAGATAAGATGGATGGATGGATGGATGGATGGATGGATGGATGGATGGATGGATGGATGGATGGATGGATGGATGGATGGATGGAGGGATGGAGGGATGGATGGATGGATGGATGGATGGATGGATGGATGGATGGATGGATGGATGGATGGATGGATGGATGGATGGATGGATGGATGGATGGACGGACGGATGGACGGATGGATGACTTCAACATGTCTGGCTGGCCAACTTATAGAACTGGAAGTACTGATGTTTTCAGATGTTCCGCATGAAGCACAGAGCCCCTTACAAGATATCTGGACCTCTTGCAGCTGCCTGCTGCCAAAAGTTTTGAGGGAATACCTTTCTCTTTCCTTATTGTTCAATCGGTCTTCTTACTTGTGTGTTATTGTTCGGGTCTCTTGCTGAATCAGTGAATTAAGCTTATATAGAGGTAAGACCATCTGTGGTGTTAGGCAGAGAGTGTCAGCGGAATTACGAGATTTCTGATCTTTTTAATCTCAAGGATTGTGAACCCTGTAATTTTGACTTTGTTTGTTAGGAGATTTACCTGTCTGTAAAAACTGCCTTATAGACTATCTGCCTTATTAAAGGGGCTGATAACATGCCTGGGGTCTGCAGAACTCTAAATGCAAAACCATCTTCTTTAGAATTGTTTTCAAGATCTATATTCCTTCTAGTTCCAAATGGTCCAGTAAATTGTCTTTCTCCTCAGTTTCCCCAGCAATGATCTAAAACAACTGTTGCAGTGGATATTTTGTATTGTACAGGCATATATGCACTGAGAATGCCACCAGGCTTGCTGACAGAGCTGTGCCTAGAAATAGGGAAGATCCTTGAATTAGCCTTCATCTGTGCTCTGTGAAGGTCTCTGTTGCAAAGACTGTGTCTTTGTGGTCTTCCTAGGTCCTCATCAAACACAGACTCACAAAAACAGCAGTAACATGCAAGCCCACACCTGTACAGGAGCCTGAGCAGACTTTGGGGACAGAGTTATGCTGGTGCAGCCATACCATTGCAACCAAATACCTCTGTTAGGCCAGCTCACACTGGGACACGTGACACAGCAATAGCTGTGTCCTTTGACTGGGAAAGACAGGTTTTATGCCACAAACACACTGTTGTCCCTGATTTCTACACAAACATTTGTGAATCTCCTGCACTTTTAACCAGAGAGAACTGAAATACAAGGGTCAGAACTATGACCAACATGTGTCTTAGGTAACTGCAGGTGCTCATCCTGTGAAAAGCACAGCATAAGTTTAAAGCATTTTGAGATACTTCATAAGTTCTGGGTGAGCTGTTTCATCTCACTCCTGTGTTGACACCTGTCCCCAAAGCACCTGTCCCTCATTTTTTCCTTTCACAGTTGACAGCCAAGCCATTTTCTGGTCTTAGCTCAAGGAGCTGAAAGAACCCAATTACTTGGATTCTGATTGATGATGTTGTAAGCAAAACTGAATAAGGATCTTGAAATGCAAAATGCACATGACTGGTATTCAGCAAACTAAAGCTGTGATGGTGATTATTTAAATTCAAAGCACAGAAGATCCATCAGAGATAACAGTGGGTTCTTTTATGGCACGTTTTTCTAGTCCTCAAATCACTCAAATATCTATATCTATGAAAAAGCAGTGACATTTTAATATAAATACCTAACTTTTAAAGATAATATCTGAAACTAAAACCTGGGTTTTTAAGGTACATTTAGATCCTTGAAGACAAACATAAATGACTGATTTTTGGATCCTGTTATTATAACATAATAACCTAACCATTAGGTTATTATGTTATAAAGGATTTTTTTTTTTTAATCAGAATATAGAAGCATACCGTTTATGAGAACCTTCTCTCTTCATAATCCATTTTGTTGCAGACATATCTCTGTTCTGTTTTTCTCTTTTAGGCAACTGCCCTTGTCAATAACTATTACATGACATAATTACACTTTAGATATGAGAACAGAAGATCACAATAGGAGATTCTCAATTAATTTTCAAAGCTAATATCCATAAACCAAAGATTAAGCTTCAGCAGATACTCTTATGCATTATTGGAGCTATTTCTGCAATGTTTATTCTTGACTCCTATTCAACACCTTCTATACTTGCTTTAGCTGTATACAGGCTCCTGTTTCAGAAGATTTATAATAGGTGTACCATTGTCTATAAAACCAGTTTCTGATATTTGGCTTTTGAAAATCTGCATCTATTCTGTAAGTTCCCAACTCTAGCTTATCCTCCACAGAAACCTCTGAAGCATCTAGTCATTATTAGTAACCCATAACAGTGTAACTCTCCCTTTAAGACTCTTTTATGATGACAAAATCTCTGATAAGGGCTCCTAGTGTATCAAGCTTTATCATTATCACCCCTGCTGTAACAGTGTCCCTCTACAACAAACAAACAAACTAGCTTTTGAAAATTGTTTCAGATTGTGTAAAATATCCATTAGACAGACAGATACAGTATGTTGTATAACTACATTGGATAGCAAGAAAGAATGGGGCATCACAGCAAAAGTGGTTCATTTTTTCAGATGAGGGTCTGTCCCACTGAATGATTTGTTTTTACTGATTGACTCACTGGGTGAACCAAATGCTGCTAAGCAGGGAATTATGTCAGATCAAAATGATGAACAATAATTCAGTTATAAGTTGAAATGGAGGCAGGTATATTATCCTACACTACTTTATTCAGAAAACAGGAGGATAGTGAACCTGTCAAGGTAAATTTATTTTTATTTCTTTTGATTTATAAATCCACCCACTTTGCAGTCTTTAAGCTCTGCACATTTTGTCATATAGTAAAGTTCATACTCTGAAGCATCAATCAGCATACATATCTAGGCACAAGGCAGAGGTCTTTTAATTCCATAATGGCCACTGTGTAAACATGTACACAAATCTATAGCATCAGTCACCAGTTTCCTTGGTGTTTCCCATCAACTATAGGGCTCCACTGAGAGAAGTGCTGAACCAATAAGGAAATATTTAATGCCTTTCTTATTAAATAGAATGCTTTTCATTTAATCCCTATGGTTACTGCCAGGCTTAGGGATAGCAGCAGCAATAGCACACTATCAGAAAGGCAGGCAAGAGGCGTTTCAATGGAAGATTGTGTATTTGCACATCTGGAAATGTACCAGGAGAAAGAGAGACCAAAAGAGTGAGAATAAGAGGAGAGGAGGCAGAAAAAGAGAAGACAATGGTCATTCAAAGTGCAGGAGAAGCGGTGGTTGAGTTGGGGGAAAGCAATGTATTATCAGCATACAGCTCTGAGGAGCTCCACTGGAGAGACAGAAAGTGCGGCTTGAAGGCATTGCTGTGAAAACCATTGGCTGTGGTGTCAGTTCTGATGTGGTTCTGTCTCTGACTGCTACTGTGGCTGCTTGTGCTGCTCACATCTATCACTCTTATAAGCCTGAAGGAGAAGGCAAGCTTTACAGTAGCATTCGGTAGGTATAAAAAAAAAACCCAGAGAGCCAGTGGACCGAGAGGGAGAAGGAAATTCTTGGTTGTGAGGCTACATCAAGCCTGTCCTGCTAGCAACCCATCATTTAAATCACAGAGCAACACTTTAAGCTTCTCTGAGCAGTAATGTGCTGTGCTGTGCTGTACTCTACTGTGCTGTGCAGACAGTTACAGTTGTCTTGAGTATGTAGGTTTATGCCAGAAATTGTCAGCCTCAGTGAAAATGCATGATGTTGGATGGGAGGATTTGTGCCAGTTCCGGGAGTGAAGCTTTATACCAGAGACTTCACAGCTTTATCATGAAGATTTCTTAAGGAAGAAGCTGAAAAGATAGTGCTCAGTGACTAACTTCAGACATTGCAAGCCAAGAGAAAAGATATTCAGTGGATGTTGAACATGCTCGTATCAGTCAACCAGCAGTATCTTCTTGTTTATTCGGGATTAATAATTTTCCTTCTTTTTCAAGTCATCATGGATTTTTTTTTCTTTTTCAGTGGTATAATTATTGTATAGGCAAAATCAACCACTATAAACAAACTCCTCATTCTGTTTATCAAAGCTGTGGGACCCGAGGTATGACTTACTAGCTATGTGTAGATGACAAAGACTAAAAAGAAGTCAAGTTAATTAAAAAGAAATGAGAATATGAATTGAGTGTTTTTTCCATGGTTCGAATTTTGTCTTATCAACTCCTATGCTCTTTCTTGATGCACTCATGTGAAAAATAATGCTACTACTTGAATCAGTCCTCCAAACTCTTTTCAAGTCTACTGTGCACTCCAAACTTTAATGACAAGCACTTAAAACAAAATGCACTGTTCCACTGGATTTACTGTGAGCCTCTTAAGAGATTCTTCTGGTCAGCAAACTCACTTGAAAGCTTGACAATCTAGCCCTTTTTTTAAGTTGAAGAGGAGCTAATTTAAAATCACTGGAGAAATCAAATGTAGGAAATTAAAGCAGCAAATCAAGAGGGGAAAGGTGAACAGAATTAAATGGTCAGTGATTTAACTGGTATCATCTCCTCTGATCACAGATACTTTATGTGAACTTCAACCCCCTTCCTGCCAGTACTTCTTCAAGACTGCTAGAGGTGCAGTACACATATTATGAGTATATACATGTATATGTATACATGTATTATGAGGAAAAATATGTAATACACATATTATGAGTAAAAATAAACATATTTGTTCATAAATGCTTCCATTTAACTTCATATTCCTATAGTAAAATAACTGTGAATATAAGCTATATGTTTAAAATGGCTTCCATGTAGCATGATCATGTGATCACCTAACAGGAATTAGACAGTAACAGAAGTATGTCTGGGTATGTTTTTTATTTCCTTTTGAAACCAGTTACCAGCCCATTTATTTAAGCCATAACCCTGGCTCCTGGCTTCCTGGTCCTGAAACTAGCTACAAACTTACTAAATCATATTTTACTTACACCACCACTCCCTCCCCCCCTCAAAAAAACAAACAAATAAACAAACAAACAAAACAAACCCAAAAACTAGCAATCTTCAAAGTAGGCTTCAGAAAAATCAATGGTACCTATGCCCCTTTTCACGTCATGAGCTAGTGTGATACGTGTGCTCACTCACGATCAGCTCTCTTGTCCCCCGGTTGAGGATTTCACACGACATCTCTTGTAGCACACTGCCTCTGTCAACATGCCAAAGTTTATTGCCAGATGATCAATCTCCCTGTTCATATCTTGTGAGCCTCACTGTTGTCTTAGTGCAATAGCTCTTCGGATCAGTCACATGAAGTGGGATAGTGTCATAAACAGGGCTGGGAGTGATTCTGCCTCCCAAGCCTTGCAGCATGTCAGAGGCAGCAGCACTCCGTTGGGGCTTCGCAGCCCTGAATCTTCTCAGAGAGAGGAGAGGATTGAACCCAAGCTTTGCCAGAGACATTGTATACACCAGTCCCAGACTACTGGATGAATGAAGCTGCCACTGCAACCACATCAACGCTAAAAATGTGCCCAACAAAAGTACACTCCACTGAAATTGAAGAGGAGCATATGAAGTTTTCCTCTCTTCAACCCTCAGCCTCCAGGTCTGTTTACCCAGTCTGTAACCCACACTGTGTTAACCATTGGATTCACAGTACGGAATGACTGTAGTTAATCACTTTATTTTTTAAATACTCCAACACCCAGTGACAACCCAAGCTCTCCAAGGTCATCTTTCTGCATCTCGCCTGGATTATCACCCTCTTCGATCTGCCAGGGGAGCTGTTTGTGTGATTTTCTCTTTAATATGTTTCAATATAGACATGTCAGACTGGCAAAGCCTTAACACTTGATTTGTCTGAGGCAGATAAAACGTTGTTTAAACAGGCACATGAGGGTCTTTCACACCTATTCTTTCTGAAGATATTTCAGAGACAAAACACCTGCACTAAGCATGAGAAATGTAGAACCATTGTGACTTTGTGAGTGACTAAAAATAGGAACTTCTATTTTTCCCCGTGTCTGGTAAAAAGAGAGAAAAGCAACTGTAAATACGCCGTCCTGTTTTACAGAGGACTAGATCTCAATCCTGAGATATAGTAATGAACTATCAAATCACACACACAGGTTTTCATAAAATGCAAACCAACAACTCTCAAACATATTTCAGGTCTTTGTTTTTGCTTTTGGGTGTGGTTTTTTTCTGCCTTCTTCTGCTGACTCCCATGTAAAAAAATAACCCTAAATTTTATCTTCTTTGCAGAAAACAGTGATCTCTTAATTTTCAAATAATTTAACTGGCAAACAGGTTTTCATAGAGTTTTTGTACTTGACCTTTTTTAATACCTCAGCCCTGAGACAGGTACATGAAAAGATCTCCATGATGCTATCATGACCTACTCCCATTTAACATACTCTGTGAAATCCTGTCCCACTAAACTCAAAGGCATTTTAAGGTAGATTGCTGTGGCATTGGACTCCTTACCTATTTCCAGGAACAGCCTAGAGAAATCTAGCAACATATGTTACACTTTGAATCTAATGGATGAATAGTAGTTGAGGGCAAACTCGATGTCTCTGGTTTCCTGCTTGCTGCTGCAACTCTATTTTTTAATTCTGCAGTATGAATTTTATAGGCACCATACAATGCCAGCTGAAGGTTACAACAGTAAAGCAGGAAAAAAGATGAGGACTACAAAGGCACTGGCAGTTTATTTTAATTCAGCTGAAAAAAGTGACTTCTGTTTTTATCATCCTTTGTATTTGGCAAAGGTTAGAGTTTATCTGTTTCACAAGCTGCCAAAATGCTGAGTAGATCCTGCTATTGTCTCAGTGAACACTGAATTGCATATTAATTGAAGATCTAAGGCTCTACATCAAACAATAGAAGTGTAACCAAACATTGCAGACCTGGGACAGGAATGCCTCTAGAGCTAGATGGGAATGTTTGATTTAGCAAGGCCCTTTAAATGTTTCCTTCAGAAACACTGTTAAATCCTTTGAAACTTTGACAGTGTTTTGCTAGCTGCAGTTAAAAATTATTTTCTGGTGGTCAGTCCAAGCTGCTTACCTTATGGTCATATCCAAATGATCAGTGTCAGGAACAGCCCCAGCATCCCAGCTCACAGGGCTGCTTGAGACGACATGTGTCACAGAGATTAAACACCTTACCTCCTGCAAGGCCTATTGATCATGCACACAGGTGTGTTCTTACTGCTCCCTAATTAAAAGAGAAATAAGCTTTTCCATGAGAAAAGCTGCTTATCTCATCTTTCTAGGAGGTGTATGGGTGTTGCAAGGGCAGAAACCAGTTGTCAAAGGAGGAGACTTAAACCAGCAAAGTGACATTTATGCACTGCTTGAATAAACAGATGAATTCAGTCACAGTGTAATGCATTAATAATTTCTATCAGGTACAGACAAGAAGACATCTCCTGGATGTTATATAGTATATGCATATACATAAAATAGAAGGAGGCAGAGAGAACTGAGCATTTATTCAATATGAGACACCAATAATATAATGTATATCACTGGAAGGGGAAACAAGGAATAATGCCCAAGAATTCAATGGATTCAAATCCATATAAAAACAAGTCTCATAATGATTCCAACATATTTGAGTTGCAGAAATTGATCTAAACTCTTTGTCTGAATAGGTTAATTCCTCTAAGGAAATTTGCATTGGGTCCAGCTTTGCTGTTCAGTCCTTCTTTTATATTGCTCCTGATCTAAAACAGAGAATTCCACCATTTATAAGCTTACTTGTTTATGTATAACCCCTCTCAAGCATGACTTGTTTGCTCAAGAAAACTCTGTGACTTAAATGACTGTTTAAACTATGCAGAGATAACTGGCAATAGTCAGTATCACTGTGTGTAGTTAAGTCCCTTGCCTTAGAAGTAGAGTCACAAATAGAGATTACAGTGTGGATATGGTATCTCAGTTGCATGCTAGCTACCAACATCCCTTTCTGGATCTGACTCCACCTACCTGCCCTCTGTATGCTCTGTGCCAATCACATAGGATATCTTGCTGAGCAAATCCTTACATATAATTTTTCTCATTATACTTGCAATGCAAAAGGTAAATAGTGCATAGATGTAGATTTGCAAGTATAAGTGATTAATGATAACACCTGTAGTTTTAATGAACCTTCTTTTAACAGAGAATGGATGATAATCTTCAGCAAGCAATGGTGTAATTTTAGATGTGGTCCAAAAGTCTAGGAATCAGACATTCAAGTAGGTAGTATCTTAGAGCACTAAGTGTCTGCAATAATTTTAGACTCTCAATACTGTAAACTGCAGCCAGGAAAATTTGCATCCCAGGATTGGATATCATCCAGAAAAGATCTTCAAGCTCCAACAACTTCTTACAGACTTACCATAGTAACTTCCATCTCTACCTCATCCATACAACTGACTCTTTCCTTCAGCCCAAACTTTGGGTATGCACTCATAGATACGTCCAGTAAATACAGGGGGCAACTGATCCTTCAGATTAAAAAAAAGGATTGGTGAACTAAAAGATTTAAGGCTCTATGTTCATATTTAGTACACATACTGTAAGTAACAGAGGTTTCTGGAATCTCTTTTATTTCTTTTCTTGTGGACATATACCTGATGTGTTATACAGACTTGGTCCTACAACTACTGGAGCCAAAACAAAGAGTTCATGGTGTTGACAAGTCCTTTATTACTAAGTACCTCCTCTATATAGTTAAACACATATAAAAACTGTGATTCTGAGACATAGCAATAAAAATGAGAAAAAAAAAAAACAAAACCCAAAAGAAACAAGAAAACAAACACACACACCCCCAAAACCAAACCAAACCAAACAAAACAAGCCCCAAACACCAAAAAAACCCACAACCAAAAAAACCAAACCAGCAGGGAGATAAGGGAGGTAAGTTCAATGAGATAGACCTGTTCTTCATAAAAAAATCTACACCTTGCTGCTATCACTATAGCAAAATTATTTGACTGCTCTCTATATCTCATTAAATTCTTCCAAATGCTGGTTTACTTCATAATTAGTATCTAGAGACACTAGTTTTTGACAGGCTACATGTCCTAAATAAATCCTATTTTGTGCTGGTGTTGAAGTGTTCAGTTCCATAAACAAGGAAGTGAGCGCAAGAGCATCACTTCTCAACAAAAAAGTTATAATGTAAAGCTTGACTTCTAAGATAGAAGATACTATTTATAATTTACCCACATGTTCAGAGGTGACTAATCCCACACTTATCCAAGGTCTGACAATAAAAGAGTGGTTCCCAGGTAGTTCTTCCAAGACAAATTACAACTTCAAAGGAAAGAGCAGGTCCATTCACAAAATAGTTACCAACAAGAGCTGTCAGATGGAAGGAAACACAGCAAGCAAGAAGCATGGCAAAAGGGAAAGTTTTCTTTTTTTCACAGGGTGATATGTACACTGCAAAGTCAACTGAAACTTATACTAAAATCTCTTGCAAAGTTTCACCTTTGTATTGCCACACACAATGCAAATAATGAATAGACTGTATTTAATCTCCACTATTTTTTTTATTCCCTCATTCACCACTTCATTCATTCAGTCCTAGTATTCCAGTCACATAATTTGAAAGCAATTAGTGTACTGGAACTCTCTCTTTAACTCATCCAAAAAAGTCAATTGTGTAGCCAGTTTGGGGGCAATGGATACACAGAAGTCCTACTTGCACAAATCTGCATCCAATATGTTACCTCTTCTTCAGATATGGTTGTCTTTTTCCTGTTGATTTGCTTGCAAAACACGTTAAAAGTGCCTCCCACTTTTGTGTACAGCCACATAGTGCTGATGGGACTTTTCAAAGAGGTGGTCACCCTGACTTAATTACCTGTGCAGTTACACAAGCTAAGCTAATTGAGTTTACCATGTCACACAGTAAACTGATCTGTAGAAGGGATCAGTCCACTGATCTAAATAGCTGGCGAATTTTGCCTGTCTTCTAACAAGTGGAGGACAGAGAAAATACAACAGTCACAGATTTTTAAAAGTTCTCATTTATTGTCAGTTTCCATACAGTACTTTTTTTCAACACTTCCCCACCCAACTTGATGAATTGAACAGAGGGCACTTCCTAAAAAATGTGGTCATACTGCTGTATTTTAGGTTTGTAACAGGAGCCGCTTGTCTGGCAGCACAGTGCACACCTTTTTCCCATCCTAAATCCAGAAGTCTGAGAAGTTGAGTGAATCAGTTCAAAATTAGATGTGAACATACAGGACTCACCCAGCACTTTTTTGCAGCGACATAAGCAGCACTGGTATACCCAGCTTGCTTGTTTCATTGTATTTCCTCCCAAAGAGGAGCTTTAAAGAGAGATTTCTTTGGCTGCTGAATGCCCTGTATTCTCTCTCTTCACTAATCATGCATACGGTGCAATGTGGAGTTTGAACTGCTAAGCATAGTGTGATTCACTTTCTTATGTGAAAAAAAGGCAGCACTGTTGCACTTCACATCAAAATCAGCGAGTTTGTAACTGCTGGGACTTTTAATGATTGATGAGAGCTTTGGCATAGTTTTGTTTGGAAAAGAGGGCTTTGAACCGGTGGATGAAATACCAAGAGGAGAGACTTACATAATGGGCCCATCTCCCCTAATCTCCTCGCTAAAGAATACACAAGGAAGAAAAACAAGGAGTCCCTTGTAACCCTTGCAGTGACGAGCACCTCATTTAACGTATTCAGTTACTTATTAGTAGGCCAATATAAATCTAGCACAACAGTGTGCAAAGTCAGCAGGGGGTCTGAATACTGATGTTATTTTTCCCACCATTGAATAAATGATCCCAACCACCAGCTTCAGAAGCTCATCCTCATTAGTATGTATGAAATGAGTGGAATAAGCACTGAAAGATTTATATTGTTCTGTAATCAATTTAATTAATAAGAGACAGTGCTGATTTCTGGGGGAAAGAGGCAGTGTCCGTAGATTCCTCCACACCTTTCATTGTTACTAGTGATAGAAATCTATCACAGCATGGCAACCTCATCATTTTCTAATCCTACTGACATTCATTAACCAGACATCTTAGCAACATGCATTTTATAATCTGCCACCATCACTAAGGTCACTGTAGAGTTTTCACTATAAGCTCCCTACTTACAACGTTCTGTAACTCTGCTGGAAAGTTAAAGGAGAACCAAGGAGTGCTTTTGCAGTAATCTTGCCTACTTTTAAATTCTGGACAAGCCAAATCAAAAAAGAACAACAGAAATGCCATTTAAAAACAAAATAAAACAAAATTTTAAAAATCCCCCCCAAAAAAAACACAAAAAAAACCCCAAAAAAAAAAAAAAACACACACACACACAAAAACAAAAACCAAACACCCAAAAAAACAAACAACAAAAAACCAAACCAAACCAAACCAAAAAAAGCCCCAAACAAAAAAAAACA
>VXAY01000256.1:271106-297597 GCA_013399855.1 Oxyruncus cristatus | reverse complement strand
TAACCCCGCCGTATCTGCTCTTCCCGCGAGGTAGTTGGGTCGCCGCCGATGTATTTATTTACTGGGGTTTTTTTCCAAGGCTGGTGTTGGTTTTGGGGGGAAGTAGCCTGGAACCAAGGCAACTTCTTCCGCGGAGCAGCGCTCGGCGCAGCCGCGGGCTTTGTTCGCGGTCGTGGGCTGGGGCCGCGGGCTCCCCTTTCCGCCCGTTCCCTGCGGACGGTGGTCGCCATCCTGTCCGCCCTGGCCCCGGCCCAGGTGGGTGCCGGCTGCCCTCCCGCAGCCCCGCGGAGAAGGGTGTCTCTGGGGCAGGGATGCTCCCCGCCCCTTTCTGCCTGGCGCCACCAGCCTCTCCCCCGCGGGCTGGTGGCTCTGCCAAGCCGCTTCTGCTCGGCGGGGGAGCGCAGGCAGACGGGCTGGGGAAGGTCGGACCCCTTCGGGGCGGCCCGGCGGGCGGGGAGCGTTGCGAGGCAGCGCAGCTCTCCTCCCTCCGCGCAGCACTCTCCCTGCCACTCCCTCGGCCCCTCTCCGCCCTCGGGCCCTTGGGAGCTGGGCGAAACGGTGGAAAAGAGAAAGTTTTTTTAAGGGAGAACAGCAGGGCCAGCCCCCAAGGAGGGGCGGCGGGCTGGTGGCGCCCCGCAAACTCCCCGCGCCGCCGCGGAGCGGTCGGGCCCGCGGCGGGGCGCGGGGAGGCCGGGCGGGGACTGGGACCGGGGCTCCTTCGAGCCGCTGATGCCGAGGAGGGTACAGGATACTGCTGAGGGGAAAGGGTGTTGAACGAGGGAAGAGGGATTCCCCCACCGCACGCACTCACACACCCCGTCCCCTCAAGTGCGCGGGCAGGGAAGACTCCCGGCCGGGGGCAGGGTGAATTAGGACGCTGTGTCTTGATCTGCGGTGCGCTGGCGGCGCGGCGCCGGGGCACGGGGGCCGACGGCGGGAGCTCGGGCAGCCCTGGGGCGGCCGAGGGTCAACACTGCCCCTCGCTCCGCTGCCGGGGAGGGCGGTGAAAAGTTCGGGTCTCCATCACGTGTGGATAAAGTACCGGCTCCGTGCGAGGTCTCGACCGTCCCACCGCCCCTTCCCTTCGTGCCTGGCTGTCCAAGGAAGGTGTTTCTCGAGGGTGGCCCGGACGGCGTGTGTGGCGGGGGCTGGCGGGGGAAGCGGGACTGAGGGTGCACCCCGGTCAGTTGCAGTGGAGATGCCCTTCTGCCCGTCATTACCGCCTCTATCTTGCCTGGCTCATCTCAGGGTGAGTCGCAAGGCGGTAACTGCTGGGTCTTCCTTAGGCAAATGGCTCTTTTTCTAACCTTGACCGCTTGTTCAGAGAGTAATTTGTTCTCCTGTTCCTCTCCCGAGCTAATTGCTACTTTCGAAGTTTGTAAACATGCATGTTTGTGCCAGCGTCTGTACAGCGCGGATGTTTGGCTGCTGCTGAGAATTACTTCACATATAGAAAGGCAGAAAATAAGGACTTTAATTAGCTCTGTAATATAATGTAAAAGGTGCCACTTCCTGATGTTTCAAGGTGAATGCTTTATTTTCCAAAGGAGCATACACAATATGCAGGTGTTGTAAATAACGAAGTGCTGAGTCTCCACAACCATTTTCTGTCACAGGGTTGCACGAGGTGGCGTATTATTTGACATAGATACTTGTTTTGTATCATACAGCAACGATACTAATTACTAACTTGACCTCAAAGAGAGTAGCTAAAGGTGTGATTTTCCCACTGTCTTCACAACAGTTAGTTCAGTGACTGCTTTTAGTGTGCCTTTATTTAATTTAAGTGTCATCCAGTAAGCCATTCTCATCCAAGTAATTTTTACTTAGCAATTAAATCCTTTGGTATCAATGTCATGAAGTCCAATAGCGTCAGGCTCTTTTAATCACAGAATTCATTTTGAGAAATCTGTGGCATTTTTCTCAGAGTAACGTTTATGTAGCTGTTATGCTTAGGGTTTCCTTTGCCGTTTCAGACCAGAAAAGCAAAATGATCTTGCTGTGATTAGCTTCTATTTTTTTATTATTTTTTCTCAATGAGACTATTCTAATGTGAAGAAATGTGCTCCAGCAAACCCCTTTCTTCATGGAATTGTGTCAGATATGGTTGAAAGCAAATACCTGCTTCAGTGGGATTGGGAAGGTTTGTCACTATCAGAGAAGTACAGTTGCCAAAGTGTTTCGCTGTCTAGGGTACAATTTTATCTAATAGGAGCCTCGTTTTAATATCGTAGCTCTTAAAAATTATTAGACCAAGCCAAACATTTTCTTATGCATTAAAAAATTGATTTCTGTTCTCCACCACTCTGCACTGGAGAACATATCTGGCTTTCGTGGAAGTTTAGTTCAGGAGCAGAATGCCCAAATGAGATTTCTGTCTAAATGCTAAACAAAATTTAAAATAGGAAGTAATGCTGTAACATATATTTGCAACATTTGCTTTTCATGTAGTGGGAATCAAATACTTGAAGGATGAGTGAATACTTTCAGGGAGTACGAATTATACAGTCACAGATGTTCTGTGTATACTCAATTAGTCTACTTGAAAACTGTATATTCTTACTTAATGGCAAAACTAACCTTGTCAACTGAACTCATACTACTTGAACCAAAAAATAATTGGGCACTGACATCTATGAGAAACATGGCTAGCTAACATTTCTAGCTGCTTGAAGATGAAAGTGAATATTAAATATTAGCCATAGACCCCTCTTAATGTTTGTAAATAGAAGATTGCAGTTACTGGAGTTTAAGACTGAAGAAGGAACTTGATTGGGCTAAGGATGAGGAGTTGCCTTCATTACATTTTTGAAAAGAATTAAAAAAAAAAGAGGAAGAAAAGAAGAGAGATCAAATTAATGACCTGTGATAAATCCAGACTAGAACTGTTTGCATTAAAAAGGAAGTAGGTGATTGTGAACTTGCTTGTGCATGTTTTGTGAGGGGAAGGGGAAGTTTGTCATCTTGTTTTGAAGAGCCATCCATAAATACACATGAAAGGAGCTCACATGGTTTATAGCAGGGGAGACATAAAATGTTTTAGAATTAAATTGACCTGAGCTAATACATGCCTCACACCCAACTTGTTTGCAAGAACACATTGTAATACTACCCAAACAAATGTTTTGTGTATAGTACCTGATTCCCATATGCTATAGCAGAGTGCTGAAAACAAATAAGCCAGTAAATGCTGGAAAACAACATTCAAATTGTATTACACGCAGCATATGCTAGAGAAAAGTTGAACTGTAGTAAACCAGAAGTTTTCATTATCCTAATTTGATACAGATGCTGCAGTGTTTGACCTCCTACTGTTCATTTATTGATGAAGTAAATCTTTAGCCCTCATTCACCCAAGTAAGCGTTGCTGACCCAGGAAAGCCTTGCTTGCCTGAGTAATTTTCCAAGAGTAAAGACAGTTGCTGAAATATTACTTAAATGGGGACTTTTTTTCTTGTTTAAGCCCGAAACTGAAAATACTGTTCTCTGCTGGGAATCAATACTTTTTAAGGACCTGAAACTGTCATGTGAGTACATTTGCTTTGGATGGATCTTTAATGTTAAATCAGACCTAGGTCTGTCTGTCATGGAACAAGTCACGTCTGACAGATTGTGACAAGCGTTACTTGACGGGGCAACAGAAAAATAAGAGGAATAAGCAATGCTTTCTATAATTTGAGCATTTTATGCTTATAAATTGTGATTATCAGAATTACTCTGAGGTGGGTGGGATGTTTTGGCAGTAAGATACAGTCAGTAGCACAGAGTCTGACTGCTGATCAACAGCATACAGCAACTATGAACAGTGTTCTAGGGCAGAAACAAGCAGCTGGACCTGAGCCTGACAGGTCTCTAAAGGAATATTTTTATTTTTGTCCTGTTGCACCAGTCTCTTGAAGAACAGCTTAGAGGTGTGTAGATTCTGTGAAGACAGAAGTGGACTACCCCGATTCAAGTGCAAACCTGGCAGACTGGAGTTTACTTGCCATTATTTTCTTTATGTGCTGTGTTACCTGTAGTCATAGAAATAACTGAATGCTTATGTTTATACAGTGTTAAGGGTTCTTTAATTATCCATGGTGAAGGATGCCTTGGTTTTGGGTCTGAATTGCAATATGGCAGCACAGCTCCAAGGCACATATTTAGGATTTAAAGGGAAGAGTGCCACCTACTGTGTTAGAGTTATAGATATTGCGCCTCCTGTGTGCTTTGTGGAGTTCCCAGGATGCTCATTTGCCTGTGTTGTTTTAGCCACTAGAAGATGTGAAAGGATTCAAAATTAAATGTGATATGGGAACAGAGGAAGAAAAAAATAGAAAAGCATTCTGCACCAACAAAATCAGGGTATTCTGGAAGTCTTGGAAGGGGTTCTTTGAAAGACAGGCAAGCAGTTTTTGTTGCTTCAGACTTACTCAGGCTGCTAACAGTTAATGGTGGGGGCACTGGAAATAGGGAAAGGGATGAGGGATCTATGCCTTGCCCCATGAAATAATCATGTTCTCAGCTTTCGTGCACCAGATGAATATAAATAAGGTTAACAGATTTATGCCCTCTGAAATCCAAAGTTTAATTCCAGATACAGTTTAATAAAAATGAAGTAAATTTCACTTAAAAAAAAGAAAATATTCAAAAAAGGAAGAAGAAAATGAGAAAAACCCAACAGGAATTTTCCCATAATTTGCTGCAAAACCTTACAAAGTATTTCCCCGTATAGAACTGTAGTTATTTATCAGCCAAAAGGAGGATTGTGCTGTGCTTGATGTCAATACAGGGTCATTTTTGTATGAAAAGAATTTTTCCCTGAGCCCCAAAGTGTTTCTCCTGTGGCTGAAATAGAGATGTAAAATGAAGTAGATAAACCAGCTATTAACAGAACTGCCAGTTGCTGTATCTCTAGAGTGAAGACATATGGTAATTCACTACATTCAGTGATGACCTTTCCTTTAAAAGTATTGTTAATAATAGGCACTTCTATATAAAGTATTTATACTACATACTTGAAATTCATATATCATGGACTACCCCATGCCATTTTTGGTTTTTTATTTTTTTATTTTTAGCTACTGACAAAACTGCTACTGAGGAACTTTCTACATAAATACACTTTGCAACATGCCTGAAGTTCTGAACTTAGAGAGTTTCCAGGGGCAAATGCACAGCACTACTGTACATCACGTGACGTGGCAGTATGTGTGCTCTCCTCAGTAAGGGAGGCCCTTGGCATCATCTCTCTCACCCTCCCCAGGCAGAGCCATGCCTTGACTGCAGGATTATACCCTTTCCATGAAGTAGGCAGAAAAAAAAAGCATTCCTATGCTTTTATGATCTCTTTAACCAGTTGCCTTTAGAGGAAACTTAGTATTTATGAAATTAGAAAAAAAAAGAATATTTTTGTTATACCCTTTCACCTTAGTCTGAGGCCATCTAGTTGGGTAAGGACTACTATACTAGTATTTCTACTGAAGATAATAGCAGAAGTTTTATTACAATTTAAAAAGAAAAGGTATTCCTAACCATTATCAATTTTACAATGACCCTGACAGACTCATGGGATGTTCTAATAATGCAGATGAATAGAATATAGGTACAATAAATATGGTCGTGTGTTCCAGTTCAGCAGATGGAAAAAGTACTTTGCCTTATGAATCCCCAACGCAATGAGAAAAACTGCATCCAAATATATTCCCGACTGCAGCAAACATTATTTCTGCTTTCTCTGTCTGCTCAGCTTCACTCAGATGTTTTATATATTCCTCATATGGCTTTGGTAGTCGTATGGGAAATCTCCTATATTCCTTCCTTCACCATTGTTCATGAACACTTATCCATTACTTGCATTTGTGACAGCCGTTCATTGAAATGTTAATGAGATTTCGAACAGTTTGTAGTTCCATAGTTTGTTGTTGTTGTTGTTTTGAGCAGAAAAAAATTGTGGTTTTGTTGATGCCTTTTGAAATATACTTTTTATTGGTAGATTGAGATAGGTTCTATGCTAATTCCTCCTTCATTCCTGAATTATGGCCTAGCAAGGCACTGTCGCTGGGATCTTCATCTATTAATCATGGAAGCTGCTTTCTTATTCGGTTGCCATAGTTTCAGTGCCTCAGATAGTGTTGGGGTGCCTTGGGAAAGGCTTGCGATACATTCGGACTTGCAAGCTTTGCAGTTATTTTGGCAGTAGAAGAGCTCTGAGGGAACAGAGGACAGCATCCAACATTATTCATAGTTGGATTAACAGCGGAAACTTCTGGATATGTCTTTCTGGACCGTGTTATGTGAATGTCCAGCTGATATTTACTCGTAAGATTTGTGTTTTGGGTTTTTTTGCTGGTAAAATGGTACATTTCAGAGACTATTGGCTACCTTAATCCATTTCAAGAGCAAAAGAGGCTTTTCATTAGTTCTTCTGATAAATGGTTGGGTATATTAGGGCTTTCCTAAATAACACTATATTTAGGGTTTCCAAACAATCCAGGTAATCTGTTTTACATTCCCTTTTAATCTGGCTACATACAACATCATATCCTGTTTAAGGCTGAGCTAATGTTTATTGTTACCTTTAATTAAATTACAATAAGAACCCTTTTGTAAGCTGCAGAGCAGCTTGAATTACAAAGTAAAAAAGGGAAAATATCCTTTTTTCAGACAGGACTCATGCTCTTTCAGCACTGTGTTGGCATTGGCAGTATTTTTGGAATATTTCAATATTTGTTGACAAACTCAGTATTAAAACATACATACTTTCAGAAATGCGGATCTGTGAGAAGTTAAAAATAGCTTTGTTGATAAATAAGAAAAGCAGTAAAGTAGTAAATATGTAATAGGAAACTACCTGGAAGACTGACTTGTCAAGGTAGTGCTTAGTATTAATTGATTTGTCAGTTGTGCATAATATAAAATAATGCAAAAACATTTTCAATAAGCAAATAATGGTTTCCTTTTTCTTTTCCTATTGAGAAAAAACCTTCATCCCTTCTGTGTGAGCAATAGTAAGCTACATGTTTTAACAGATATTTAAATCCCATTTCTTCTTTTCTTCTGAATTTTCCAGTGCCTCTAGAATGATGTGATTTCCTTCTAGTTCTAATAAAGCAATTTGAGTCTTGCATAGATAAGTTTGATAGGTACCTTCTGTTCACAAAAAGGAAAAGCCAGCCTTGACTATTCACATCAGTCAAAGTATAGTGTTAAAAAGCTGCGTAGTTTAGATTAAAGAATTTAGTATAATTGGAACTAGTTTGAAAAATTAGCCACTTTTTGACTTTCAAATGGTTAGCTTGCACTCAAAGATGAGTTTTAAAGCTTTAGCTTAGAACTTTACTACCCAGTCTTGTCAATTTTTCAAGTGAGATCAACAAGCAGATTGAGAACATGTGCCTGTTATATGTAATCCACCCTCAGGAGTCCTAAAAACTGAATAAAGTGAAGTCCAAAAATTTCACACGAATTTTAAAACTTTTTTGGTAGGTGCACACAATATCTGTGTTTGTAATTTTATACTCCTACATAATATGTATAGTTTCTGTTTCGTAGTCTGGCTTCTGCATATTCTGTTATATACAAATATTTTACGTTAATCTCAGCCTTTTTCCTAATAAACTCAAAATGTTCTTGTCTCTAGTGGATTGGCAGTCCGATAGAACGGAATATGTCCTGATCATTTTGTAGTTCCTTTTGGAAGGGGGAGGTGGTGATTGAGTAAGAAAATCATTGCAGTGGGGAAGCCGTAGAGGTACGAATTCTGTTTTGTTTTTCTTTTCTTCAGAACTTACTGTATTTCATTTAGAATCTCTCTGTGTAGAAATTAATTTAAGCAGTTCTGTAAGGTACATTCTTTAGCCTTGATGACTTTTTTGTCTTGTTATTTATTTTTCACCTCCAAGAAACAGAGAAGTGAGTGATTCATCAGTATAAAGGGCCAGTCTTGTTCCTGTTGGATAGCAAAAAAGCATTTCTACTGAACACCTCAGCAACAAGCCCTTTCTTCATTTATAGTTCACTATAGAATCATGGAATCATTTAGGTTGGAAAGGACTTCTAAGATCGAGTCCAGCCTTCAATCTAATGCAGCTGAGTCCCCCACTAAACCATGTATCTAAGTGCTACATCTACACATCTTTTAAATACCTATACCCATCTTTTAAATACCTGAGTTGGTGACTCAGCCACTTCCCTGGGAATATTGCTGTTTCAGTTTATTTATGGTTGACAATAAAAGTTCTTCTGCATCCCCAAGCAGCTGAATTTTAGCATCAAATGTACTGATCTTATCAAGAAAAGAAAATAATTTCTGGAAAGTAATTGTTCTATTTGTGTCTTTTAAGCAGTGTTACAGCATTTGCTTTACAAATCTTGCACATCTCACTGTCTGAATATTCCTGGGAGGCTGAAGCTTGTCTTGGGCTGTGTGCTCATGGACAGGCCTTAGAGAGAGGAGAGTTTTCCTCCGTTTAGCTTCAAAGCTCCCCTGGTGCCTGCAGCTTGTCTGGGTGTGGGCAGAGCACACCTATTCCACTGGTCCTTTGGAGCAGGTGGATGTGCAGGAATGATTGGAGGGCTGCTGGAGTCCTGGCCCACATGCTTGGGTCTGCATGGGAAATGCCGTGGTTGCGGTTGGCACTGGCCAGGAGCATAGTGTTGCATCCTGTCCTAAAACACCGCAGCAAGGAAAAAGTTGGGATGAAATGCCTTTTCCACCAGTTGCTCTACATGCCCTTTGTCTGGCAAAGTAGAGGCTGAGTCCCATGGGATTATCTTTCTTGAGTAGTACTTCACACCATGAGCATGGGTAAATGCAACTTGATATTTGATTCAAAATGCCTTTTTTATTACATAGAGATGATTAGAGGCTGTTTAACTGCAATCTTGAACCTTGGGTCATAATCTTTATAGTACTGGCTTTTCATCATAGCTCTCTGATGAAAAAAGGGCATTGTGCATTAAAATCAACTTTTGAGTTTAGTTTTCTATATGAATAGAATTGGTACTATGTGTATAAACTTCCAATAGTATTCAACCCGTTCCACTTCTGAATAATTTTTACTCATTAATTACAAATGTACAGCTTTTGCAATTACAGTGTACTGATCCAAACCATATTAAATCAGAAATGATCATAGGTAAATTGATTTTTAAAAATTTGCTGTAGTCTGTTATAGCAGGGTGATTATGTAACATATCTTTCAAGAACAGTGTCCATGCAGCAAGTCTTTGTTTTCTAGAAATACATGGTGCAGATTTTTTTTTTTCTTTTGTTCTTTGGAAGGAATTAAAATGGAGAGTCATTTCAAGCTTTACGTGAGAGTAAGAAGACAAACTTTATTCTGGTGATTCTTTGCAACACTTTTTTTTTACCCTCATTCAAAATATTCTTGAATTGGAATAGGAATTTGTTTTTTTCTTTAAAAGGAAATTAAGAACTGAATCCTTAAAGAGCTGTTGTGGGAAAAGGAAAGGTTTTTGCATGAGCTACTACACTTTTTCATTATTATCTGCAAGGTGTTTCCTTTTAATTCTATTGTAGGAAAGTTCATCCTGTTCAGATACTCTGATTAATTCCATCACGAGACATATATTGCAGGGTGGTGTCGTCTTTTTTGCTTTATCCTGTTCTAAGCATAAGACCTAGACATAGTGCCAGAACACTTCCTTTCCCAAGATAAAACCAAAACAAAATAAAAAGATCCTATTCTCATTCATTAACATGTGTAGTCCAAAAGGCAGATTTAGCCAACCTGGAGCTGATGGCCTGAAGGTGTGAGATGAAGGTTGGTGACTGGTTGGATGACTGTGAGAAAAATGCAGTTTTGATTTTCAGAACATTCTTAAGAGTAGTGCATACATGTGTTAAGTATCTACTGAGAAAAAAGTTGATAATATAGGGCAAACTGTGGAATAGAGTAAGTTCGCTGACACATGAATTCTAATTTCTTTTCAATGCAACTTTTGCATTTATTACCATTTGGTTTTGTTTATCTTTGTCATAAGCTCAATTGCTACCTCTTAAAATCCCGGAGGTAGCTTCATTTGCAAAAAAACCCAAACAAGTAACGCCCAGCTCAAGTGTTGTTTATGTGAGAGAGGCAATTCAGCTGGGCCCTTCCTGGTAACATGTTGGTGCAGTAAATGCTGGTGATGTGCTGCAGACAGATAGAAAATGTAGAACTGTATAATGATTACTAATGTCAGAGAAGAATTACCTTGACTAGCAAATCAGTTCATTAGACTTCTTTTTTTTTCCGCCCATAAATGGTCAGTAATTTGTTTTAGTTTGAAGCAACAAAGAATTCATTGTTCTCACGGTCAAAGAACTTCAAGAACTTTTCAAAACCTGGACATCTACACAGATGCTTACGCCATTGTATTTTTTAGAAGGACTAATCCTGACCTTCTCCTTTATGCCAGGCTCCAAATATTGAAATATCTGAATTCCCAACTGTAAAATGATTCAAACAAGTCTCTTTAGTTTATATGAATATGTCATCAGAACCAATTACATTGCTTATGTAGATGAATGTAGAGGAGCTGGGCAGAGACAAGAAAATATGGGTTAGCAGGATCCAACTTTTGATCTGTTAGCATCAAACAGAAAAATGAGGGCACAGCTTTGCTTCAGATTGCATCTTCATGTTTATTTTACTGGCATGGAATTTGTCTAGAAAAGCTAACCTGTGACTTGTTCATAGTGGTGCCATAAACCTTGCTGACTTTGTTAGGAGTCATTAATTACTGGTTTGAGGTTTTTGTTGTTGTTGTTGACAAAATTAACTCACAAGCTCAAAATATCAATAATAATAATAGCAAAATACACTGTATTGTGATGGCATCTGTAAAATGAATTGGTATTTTAGCTTCAAGGTTCTGTACTGGAAATTTTTCAACAGTAAACCAGCAGAGAATGTGTTAGTAGGGGGGCTGGAGTGCTGCTTCGCAGCTGCACTGCCTACTTCTAGACAGCCGGTATGACAGCCTGCTCTAACAACTACCCACATTTAAATAGCAGGGTTGTGTAAGAACGAACACAACACACCGAAATACATTTATGGTGGGGAGAGCCTTAAATATTTCAGCGGGTGGAATATACTGAGAGAGAATCTGTTGCATTTTCACTAGACTGCATGTCAAGTCTTGGAAAGAGAGAAAGTAACTTTTCTTACTGTTGGTTAGTGGCCTTAGAAATTGCTACAGGTTTCAAGAGAAAAAGACCATTCACCTTTTGACACAGTTTCTAAATGCAGGGGTACAGCTATAACTATAATGTACTGACTGAGGAACGGAAGAAGAGCTTGGTGACATGTTTCCTTATGCTCAAAGTGAAAAGTGCTTCCTTCACGTTTTCCAACAGCCTGTTCAACATTGGCTATTTGAGTTGTGAAAACTCTTGGGGAAACGCGCCGCGCATTTTCCTTTGCATGTCGCCTGCCCTCTTGTGTTGAAATTGCTCAGTGCAGGCGCGACAGGCGTCCGGGTGACAACGGGAGAATGAAAAACACGGAGCAGAACCAAGGGATGATGGGCACAAGCCACGCTCTCCAGAGGCACTGATTTTATCTCTGTGTTTGTGTGTGCGTTGTCTTGCTGTTTGCAGTCTAAGAAGCAATATAGTTTTCAGCTTTCCTGTACAGAGGCACAGACATCAGAAAGTGGGTTAGCCAAACTGATGTGCAGAAAAGCTCTAGGAGTGAGATGGAAGCGAGGGGTAGAGGCCGTAATGCATATGATTAAAGTGAAACATGCTGCCTACACAAGGATTTGCTAACAAGATTCTTTCACAGCTTCCGTGTCTCAGCCCTGCTTTTACAGAAAATAAATTCATGCTTGGCTTCGGTGGGTGTGCCATTTTTGTCAGCCCTACAGGATTGATAAGACTGTCAAACTATACAAATGCAACCAATTGAACTCAAAATAATATAATTTGCACTGAGCAGAAACAGCGGCTATGCTTATTAGCAAAATGGTGTCCCACATTAGCATTCACATGGTCTATCTTGAGCTCCTGTTCTCTTACTGTTTAGTTCTTCAGTACTCAGGGGGAAGGGATGCTAAAAGCACAGATTAAGTTAAGGCAAATTAGTGGTTTTGTTGTTCTGGTCATTTGGGTTTTTTTGAAAGAAGGGAAGATAGACAGATATTCCATGTCCTTTAAACATTTTTTTTTTTTTCTCTCCAAACGGGAGGATAGAAATTGCTTCAAGCCATTAAATAGTTTCTGGCAGTAATTCTACCACATCCCCTTGCTCCTATGAAGTTTATTTTCTGTATCTCAAAAGAGTATTTAAATACTCTCTCATGTTTAAAGAGCTTCCAGAATTATATTAATTTTTTGCAAGATGCAGAAAAATAGACTGCAGCAGCTGTATGTTGCCGCAGTGTTTAGAAAAATAAAGAAATACTAATTCAAGTAATTCTTTATAAGAATTATAAAAGTGGTTCAGAAATCAGCTAAAAATGATCTTGATCCATGAATCTAAGGTAATTTTCACTTTCAGTTTTCCAGGTTTTTTTTTTTATTATTTTCTTGAGAAATATTGTTCATTTGGATTGGTATTTTACCTCAGGTCAGTCCCATGTGAACTCACTGCTCATCTCAAACCATTTCGCTTGTGTCTTGCTTAAGACATAGCATCTTTCAGTCCACATTTTCTTTATGAGAGTCATGTTATGGATGCAGGGTACGTAAAATGCAGATTCTGGGAATGGGCTGCTAGCTACCCAAGAGTTGCTTTTGCATTAAGGACTCAAGACCAAATGCTCAAGTCTTAACAAAAATTACTTGCAAGGTTTAGAATGTTTGGGGGGTTTGGTTGGTTAGTTGGTTGGTTTTCTACTTCAAAGCAGGATACTCATGGAGAAAGTTTTGTGTTTTGGAATCATTCTGCTCCCACTCCTGCTGATCTCTTCAGATCCACAGGGTCTAAGAGAACAGCAGAAGGGCAGAGGTGGCTGATCAAGATGCCTGTGCTCACACATGTTGATTTTGGACCTCTTGTGGCTTAAAACTTTTGTGTGTGTTGTGCTCCCACCCTGAATCCATTTTACCAGGGTACAGTGGATTCCTATCGGGGGAAAACCTTTCTGAAAATGTGGTTGTATTTGCATCCCACATTTGCTGTGTGGACAGATGCTTGCTTCTAACCTGAGTTCACACCTTTGCCCACCACTCAATCCACACCTCAAGTCTTAGATCTGTCAAGCAGCTGGCATTGTGTATAGAAGAAAGGCAGTGTTTTCACAAAGAAAGCACTTAGTTCCTCAGTCTCATCTGATCAGGTCTCACTTTCTTAAAAAAATAGCAAGTCGTGTGTGTTTAAATGTGTCATGGCTAGAATGTCTAGAGACTTAGAACAGATACAGTTCCAATGCATACATAAATAAATCAGATGTGCCAAAAGAATTACAAAAGACTCTAGCTTTCTCTTCCGGGGTTGCACTGGAAATGCATTGGTGTTGCATGGAAATTCATCTGCAATTAAAAATGTTGCCTGATTTCTTCACTCACGCTTGTAACCTGCTGGTAACCCAAACTTTGAAGACCACGCCGTTGTTTATTTAGATTTCTATTTTGTGCAAGCTTATAACTTCAGATGTAGAGAAGTTAATTCTGGAAGCCTCTAGTTCTTCTCAGTACAAACCACAGACTCCGTAGGCATCTGTCCCAAGCCCATCTCAACAGACCATCTCAATCTCACTGAATAGCCTGGAAAATAGAGAGGTTGGACATTGGAGAGTGTGTTGCATTTTCAGGATGACAAACACAAGACAAAGAGCGTGTCCTAGCACCTAGCACTCTCATCTTTCTGAGAGTGGTGCTTCAGCAGCCCTGGCTCTGTAGACAACACACTGGTAGCTCCAGCTTAGGTCTCACTGATTCAAACCAGGAAGGGTGCTTTCTGCAACAGTGTGGTGAAACCAGTTAGAAAGAAACATAAGTGCCACTGAGTGGCTCATGCTAATGAGACTGATTATGTTTTAAGAAATAAGTGGGATATTCCATAAAATATTATAATACGCTCTATTGATGGAACCTGTGACCTCCAAAGAACATACGGAGTATTTCCATTGATATCAACAGGTGTGGAACAGGGTCACTGCCTTTGACCATGGTGTAGGCTTAGAAAATACTAAGATATCCTAAAGTCACTACCATCATTTTCAGCTTAAAACTCCATTGCAACTTTATGTTACAGTGTGCGATATAAATAGATGAAACATATTTCTGGAACCTACAGGACTAAATGGAAAATTTAAGGATGTCTCCCTTAACTGCAGGAAAAATTCTCACTTTATCAGTTCAAATGAAACTCTTTTCTTGAACCGAATACATCATACCTAATGCATATTCTCAGCCTTAACTCAGCAGGCAAAAGATGAGAAGCTGTGTTGTCCTGCTTAAGGATGCATCGGAGGAGAATAAGTAATAGAGAATTTATCTGCTTCAATATTTGTGGTGTCTTTGAAGTGCTAATAATATTTGTAAAAGTTTATATGTCAGGTTAATGCCTACTCTATGAGCTTGCAAGAGAGATTGCAAGCAATGAATAATTTGCAGATTTTTTTTTTTTCCCTGTAGAAAAACCATTAAGATGGTCCTGGTTGGGGTATCATTTTATCTTGACCACTTTTTTTTTTTTGAGTGAAGCTTCACTCAAAATATTTTAATAATGAGAAAGATGTTTTTGATAGGTGAAGGCATATTAGTGCTTTTGGTATGTGCAATCTATCAAAAACATAACCTTTAAAAAAATAACATCATGACTAAGTCAACAAGAAACCCATAAACCTTGAAATTATGAACGTATGCAGCTGTGGTGCCATGCTGCTCTTGCTGGCTGCTACTTCCCCCCGCACCCCTGAGTGGTGGGACAAACACAGATATGTTAGAGTAACTTTTAAGGAAAAAATGGTCATACTTAGCAAGGAAAGTAGCTGTAAGGTCAAGGCTGAGGGGAGTGGAATGTTTCTGGAAACGGGGATTAAGGGAATAGCTGTAGGTACGTAGACTGGCACAGAGGGATAGCTGAAGTACCAGAATAGAGGACGGTAGAGCAGGAAGAAAGTGCTCTCTCTGCCTTACAAACCAGCATCATGCTGTGGGACGATTCCTTTCTGATGAGCTGTCACCATGTAAAGTATATAGAAGCTTGAAATGGAAAAAACAGATGGCACACGGGAGCTGAAGTGACATCGTTTGTCTCTCTGCCTGATTTCTTTACCCTTCGTACAAAATTTGGTAGGTGAGGGAGGATGAAAGTCCAGATTGGGTTCTTCTTCATCCCCACACTCTTCTCCTTGCCGAGGGAAATCTCACAGGACTCCTTCAACTTCTGTCACAAGCTATTGGTAAAGAAGGTTTTCCACCATTGCCAAGGACTTTGTGTGATTGCCGTGGATAGGTGTTTTGTTTTTTTTTTTTCTGAGGGGAAGAGAAAATGACATACAGCAGTGCAGAGATAAGAGGCACTAAAGACAAGTACAGTAAGCAATTCTGTTATACTAAGTCTTGGGCAAAGAGGTGGAAAGAGGCTTTACAATATGTGCATTTTGAGGGAAGTTGCTAATGGGCTGTGTGATCTTCTTGACAGATCAATGATGAGTTGACATGTTTGCAGCCGTGAGGGAAGGGCATTGGCATCACTCTTTGCAGCTGGCTAGTCAGCTGTCCGGAACAAGTTCGTGGCTTTTGGCCAGTTTCCACTGAACTAGTAAAGCTTCCCTTAAAAAATCCTTGCACCTGGCACTGTTTAGGAAAATTGCTGGTAGCCTCATCGGACGAAAAAAAGCCTGGCTGAGCACCAAGGTTAAAATCCCTAAAAGTTAGATTTTGGTATATTATACCTTTTTAAAAAATAGCAGCATGTGTTGTTGAAAAGAGGAGTTTGGGGATGGGAAAGCATGCTGGGTGGTTCTGGAGGCAGGAGGCCTCTAGGTCTCTTCTGGACCCAAAATTCTTGCTGAGATGAGCAGGACATGTCTCTGTACAGACAACCGGTACAGGGTTGATCTTTGTAGCAGGGGAAGGGTAACATCAGTATGAGGATCATCATTTTAAGATGTGATTGTGACGCTGCGGCTGTAACTGCTGATGTGCCAGGAGGCATGTGGAAGTTCAAATTCCCTTTTCCAGCTCCAAACCTGGATGTCCACAGAGGGGAAAACCTGCTGAGCCAACTGCTCCAGAGTGAGCCAGGAGTGTGTCATGCTAGCAGGATAGTACCAGGAGGCAGGGCAGGATGTGTGGTGACTCTGCCTGTGTCGTGACGAACGTGAGCAATCTGGTGTTTGTCACAGGTCTTAAAACTAAAACCGAGCATAAATAAAGAACCCTACTGCAAGTGAGCAGGATTTTTGTAGCAGTTTCCAGGAATGAAATCAAACTTAAACTGCAAGGGAAATACCCTCTACCATATTCAAACTTTGTGTACAGAACGTTTCAAATAAGTGTTCTGTAAAAATGATTTAATTCTGCTGTGATTATGAACTTGCGCAAACATGATGTTTCACGTTACTCTCTTAAATAAATTTATTAGTAACAGCTGTGACTCCTCAAGTCCCCCAAATTTTGTTTTCTCGATAGAAAAGGGTTGAAGAAATCCTCAAATTATTGTAAATTAAGACTTTGTATTTTAAGCTAAAATGTGCTTGACAACATCCCAGCAGTAATTAGATGGGCACTCTCTTTCTTGGATAGACTGCAATGAACCGCCTTCAAAAAAGACAGTCTTTTCAGTTCCTAGAGCGCTCTGTATTAGCTGCTGTGTGCTGAACAAGTACTAAAATCTAACAAAATAATAAATGGTGCTGCCCAGTGACAGGCTGTTTGATCAAGAAGCAGGCTGCTGTGCCTGCACTGTGAGCTATCCCCTCACGCCATTCAGACTAGGTGCAGACACTCGTCCCTTCCCACACACACATATATTGCATATGTTTTCTGACGGTAGTGTTTGTTTACCACCCGTGACTGTGTTGGTTTATTCACTGTGCAGTGCTCTGTGGGACAAGACAGCGTTGGGATGCTGTAGACATGGGTTGTCTTTCCCACCCGTTCCTCCCACATGCAGAAAATGTACCTGCTTGGTTGTGCTCTGTGCTGTTGCATCCACTGTTTGGCTCCCCCACAAAGATGCCAAATATCACTTTTCAGCAGAGTGTGCTGCAGAATTTCACCTGCAGCAGGACAGACATCCCTGCCCCCAGTTCTGCCATCTACTGCTCTTGCTGCCAGCACTGTGTGGCTTTCAGCATGTGTGACTGCAGCCTCCTTCTCTGCAGTCCTTGATGTGAGCTAGGGCTGCAGGCAAACTCTCCTATACAGCTCTTCTGCTAATGAGCTTGTCAGCTAATTAAATAGAAAGGCAAATTTAGCAATGTCTTTGATATTTATTCTCAGTGCGGCCCTTTCGACTTGTTTAGGATTTCAGGGTGGTCTTGAGGGAAGAGATAGGGTAAGCAATTGCTGAGTTTGTATTATGCTTTATCAACATTGAAATAAAGTTTGGAAAATACTGTTTTGTTCCTTCTAAGCTAGTTAATGCAATATAATTAAAAAGAAAAAGGCTAAAGCTTAATCCAGACCAAACTTACAATTCAGAACTAAAAAAAATAATTAAAAAAAACCAAACAAACTACCATATGGGAAAAGCCTTGTTTAATATTTTTGTGTATGCCACATGTGCTCAGTGACATCCACAAAGAATGACAGTCAGAGGTTAAATAGCATCTAATACACACTTTTGACCACCTTACTTGTAGATTTACTTCCAGATTCTCTCTCAAGATTACTTTTAACCATTTCAGCCTTCTTGAAGACCTTCAGGGGGCTGCCATTTTCTTTTCTTATGGGAGAAAAAAAAACCCAACCAGTCAAACAGCTCAGTCTGTCATAGGAAGGTTGCCTTTTTACTGAGGAAATGAAGAATGTCCTACCTATGCACACATTTGCCAAGGGTAGAACACGTTTTTTTGCTGAGGTAGGAAGTAGGTTTAAAGCTGAGATCCTCTGATGTGGTAGGGTGAGAGAGACAGATGGCTGGACCCCCAGGTGATTTGTATGTGCTCACTCACTACTCCCATATCAAGCATCAGTGCTCTGCAGTATGCAGTGCCAAAGATTTCCATACCTCCAAGGAGAAATGTGCTACTTGCCTCCTAGCTGTGTGGCTTAACATAGGCATCAGACTGTATAGCATTAGTGTGCTTAAAAAAAACCCAGATTGGGTGATTTCAAAGTTTAGAATTTTGGATTAGTTACTGATTTTTCCTTTCTTCTCTTCCCTATCTACCTCTGTAGATAGAAGGAAGGTACCTAAAGCACTAAATCTGGATATTCTCAAAAATGTGTGGAAAATGGCACAAAGCCGTAAGTGCTTGAATTTTTGAAATGCTACAAGCACTTGGTAATGCTTCGGTTATTGGCTCTGCTCTGGAGTTTTGTTCATGATTGTTGCTAAAGATGGGATACCCAGGGTGGGTGAACTTCTGGTCATAATAGCCAGTATCTCCATGCCAGTGTTTTGATGGTGTAGGGAGATTTGAATGTGTGCCTTTGTTGGCTGTTCAGCAAAATATGTACTGGTGGAGTTTTGTATGCAGATTGAATGGAAAAAATAGTGTGTTACTATTCTGGCTCTTTGCTGGGAACAGGACAACAAGTAATAAAGGAAAAGTTGAGGTAACCATAAGAGCCACCTTGGTAACACAGTAATTTCCAGGGACATTTCATACAGCAGAATGACTTGTGTCTTTCCTCATAATGCTAATTTCAAGACTAAGAATTAAAGGACTGCAGGTCTAGTGGTATCAATACCTGAGAGTAGATCCCTTTGTAACCTTTTGGCAGCCCTGGTAAATGTCGTTGAACACGTGGCAACCACCAAGCTCCATGGTTTGTTTACAGAGATTAGATGAAAACAATTGCTATTCACATTTGTGTCTTCTGTGTGAGAAAATGGCAAGTTCAGAAAATGGCATTAGAAATAGACTGTATTGAGTCTATCAGACGTTAAAATTTGTGTTCAGGTGAAAGATGTTGGAGGATATATGTATGCTATATGGGATGATCTTTGTATTTCTTGGTAGTTCATTCCTATTCAGTATGTATGACGACTGATCTAGACTCTGTAAAGTAAAATGGAAACATGGCTGAATACCTTTTCTTTGTACAGTTGTGTAGAAGAGGAATGTGAGTTAATTATCTGAGACCTGTTTACTGACTGTACATGGGAGAGCTGGACATGGCAAGGAAGGCACTGTGTACACAGTTATTTTCATTTTGATCCCCTCAGTGATCATGGGTTGGTGCTGACCACTAAACACGTTCTCTAGTTTCTTCAAAATAGGAAAAAAAATATATTCTTTCCTATATAGGGACATGAATGAGTGTGCTATTAATTACTCACTCTGTATTTTAATAGAAATGAGAAGGAGCTATGGGTTTTATTCTTTTGCTTAATAGTAGAGGTTAATGTTGAAGGGAATATTTTACGGAAGATGCATTTGATAATTTTTCCTCCCTACAAATAAAGCGTATTTAATGTTTTATTTTCTCCAGGGGTTTGCTCTTATTATTTTAGCTTCATTTGCATTTGTGGAGGCTTAAGAGAGGTGTCACGACTTTCAGAGCTGCTGAATATTCAAGAAGTTCCGCTGCAGCTGGTGGCACTGTTAGGTGCAGCATGCTTTTGGAGGGCAGGCCACAGACCTGTGCTTTTTGCTTACAAGAATAGGCAGCACTGGCCTTTGCATTCTGTTGATGCAAAATCCCATGGATCGTTTGGATCTGGTAGAATCAGCCCATCTGGTGCTGCCGTCCCAGCCCACTCCGCCCCTCGCCGGGCTCTGCTGAGCTCTGCCGGTGGGCTGGAACAAGCTCACCTCTGTCTGCAAGAAGTGGTACTTGGAAAGCTCATTTCTATCAGTGTTTTGAATTCCTTAGCCTGGATCTCTGACAAGTGGTGATAAAATACGTCACAAAGTCTTTCATAACATTCATGGGAGTGTTGTTTTTCTGGAGTCTCTGGAAACGCGAAGAGACAGAGTGTTGCAAGTTCTGCTGATAAGATATTCAAAATTATGAAATAGGGAAGCTTGCAACGAGTCCTGAGGGACCAAAGAGTTCCCTTACTGCTGGAAAATTAACTTAATATCTTGATTCCAGAAGTCAGAGCATTGAGGAAAATACTCAATGTTATATAGCCTTGTGATAAAAAATTATAAGAGATAGCAACAGTGGTACAGAGGAAAACTTTTCTTTAAAGATATAAATTACATTGCATTAGCTGGCAAGTAATATTCTGATTCTAAAGTTGTCTTCAAAAAGGTGCAATGCTTTTATCAGCTGCCATTTAACACAAAAGATGATGAAAAAAATAAAGAAATAAAGAGTTTGTAAACTCTGATGTTACTGTTCACTCATTGTCAGGTATGTCAGAGTAAAAAAAAGGAGACATTCCCTGTGAGCAAACAGTGTGTGAAACTAATAGTATGCCTTCAGACTCCAGGCCTGTTCAGTGATGGTTTCTTTGTAGTCAGTCATCGGATTTAACTCATGATTTAAACATTTTTGTTCATGTACTAGGGGACTGGAAAAAAGATCAGCATAGAGTCCATCCTGTAGATAGTTATTAAAGCAGATGATTGAAAAATGCAATTGCTTTGTGTATCTAAATGCAAAATAAAACAAACAAACAAAAAGAACAAACAAAAGAAAGGAAAAGCATCTTAAGTTCTGTGCATCTTTTAGGGAGTCTGTACTTTTGAGAGAAAACTTTAAAAATAACTTTAAAAATTCAGGAGTGCTAGGGCATCATGAAAGGAAAATTGGGAAGAGTGTGATTCTTATGAAATAGCTTTCTGCAACTCGTAAAGAATATGAAGAACAGTGACATTGCAGTTTGCTTCTTGAAAATTATAGAAGAAATTTAGACTGTCACCAGCAATCATACCATCACGGGGAAAATAAATACCGTGTGCAAGGAGCCNCTCAAAGTAACTGAAATTTAGAAAATCATTTTGAAGCCTTTTTTTTAAAAAAAAAAAAAAAAAAAAAAAAAACAGTTTTCACAGCTCGATTGTCAGTCATGTTGGTTTGATAGTAGGAACCAAAGCTGCTGAATAACGGCTGACTGAGGAAAATAATAGGAAAAGTGAAGGTTGCTGTGAATAGACTGAGGGTAGTTCCACAGTCACCAGCACATCTAGCAATGACCGCACTAAAAAAACCTGCTAAAGATCTGGGAATAGGACTGGTAAATTTGTTTCAAAACACATTCACTGTCTGGTGAATGAATTTGCAGCAGCCCTGTGCCCACAACAGCTAGATGCTCTTGCAAGACAAAACTGACAAGTAGCAGCATTTTTACCCCACTGCATGTAGGCAGTGAAGTGTAGAAATAGGAGGAGCATTATCACAGCTCAGAGGGCAGAGGTTTACGAGTTGTCGCTTGGTGATTTTGTGCAGAACCTCTATGGCTTTGTGAGCGCAAGGCTCTGTCAGAGTGGAAAAACTCTGCTGTTCAAAGTCTTGTAATACACTCACTCCCCTGTTTGATGTAGGCTCACTACTGTTTTTCCGTATGTATAAAGCTGACACAAAGTGGTACTTACTGGTCCTATGGCGTATTTCAGGAAATGAACTCATTTACTTGAACGTTTCTGTATAGAAAGTGAAAAGGAGTATAAAAGCTGTAAACATAGATATGTTCACAAATGAATTAGATAGACTTATGGATATTAGGGATATTAAGATTTTGCATATGTTTTTAACAACAGGATATAATCACCACATAAAGTAAATATGTTAAACTAATGCTAAATTGTATTTCTGTTCCTAATAGGAAGACCAAATATTTGATAATTAATTGTCATTGAAAAAAAACCTTCATTCTTCAGTTCATATAAAAACTATATTTGCAGCCAACCATTGTAGTGTATGAACACTTTCGAAATAAAGTCAGTTAGTGAGAATTAATTTCCTACTGGAATTCACAGTGGTTAGAAAGTATTATTCAACCCAGTTCTCGAATAGCTAATTTTCTGCACTCTGAAACTCCTTCCTTAGAGAAGTAACAGTACTGTAATTTTCAGGGTTTGAAAGGAGTGGGGGGAAGCTATAGACCTTGACTCTATAGAAGAAAGTTGCCATTGCCTATAATAGCTTGTAAGATACCCGAAAAGGCAAGAAACCCGCAGGAATCCTGCACCTGGCATGTTGACCCTTTAGAGCAGCCCTTGGTTATGAAAGCCTGGCTTGTGGATTTGCTGGGGGAGAGGTGTGTGAAAACCGCGTCACAGCCTGGGGCCGGCAGCACTATTCCTGGAAATCGGTAGGACACAAAGAGGCATTGTTCACAGCCTCTCTCCCTTCTTTACTTCCCTCTCCCTTCTTTACTTCCCTTACAGTGGTGTTTGGGGAAGCAATAGTTAAGGACACAACCTGGCAGCTCTGTGCCAACATCAGACAGTTCTCTTTCTGAAAACATCTCGTTGCAGCTCATCTGCAGAGGTTTGTGTCCAGTTTGCCCTCAGAGCCAAGATGACAGCACTGAAAGGGCCTGAACCATAAAAAACTTCTATGAGCTGGTGAAGAAAGTGCTGTTTATGCTTTGCAGTTCAAAAGCAGAAATAGTTCTTTATTGTGAAACAAGAGATATGGAAATATTTCTTAGGTTTGTTTTCTTTTTCAACTCCCTTTAATTTTAGAACACATGTTTTATTTTTGTTAGTCATTGCACATAAAACATACTAAACTGCCAGACTTAATCTGAAAACTAATTACAGTAGACCTCAGCATTTATACATGCCTTATGGAGTACAACACCTGCACTCCACAGGACTGAATTCTCTGCTGATAGGTCTGGAGCCATCTTCTTCCAGGGTAAATAGAGACTGCAGACATGACTGGATGGAAACTGTGGGACGAGTTACCCCACATCAGGCAGTTGTTTGTACTGGCTTTATCCTTATCAGAGAATTCAACAAGTCACTTTAGAAAAGGAACATTTGTTATCTTTGTTCAGTAGGCTTTTGTAGTTTATAGTTAAAAAATATCCCGCAAAGTTTTGTCTGAAAGGAGGAAGGGAAGCAAACAACTTGTGTGTCCAAATGTCACAGGGACAGCTGGAAAGAAATTAGTGGTACTTGCAAACTGCTCCTGGCAGGATTGAGGTGGGAAGTGGGTTCACGTGTGAAGGAACAGTCCAGTGCATGTCAAAGTCCTGCAGTCTTACCGCCTCAGCTAAATTTTTAAATAACAGGAACAGGGGAGGCGAAATACCCTGTTCTCTTACTTGAAATGCCTTTGCTGCTTTTATTATTTCCTGTAGTAATACACAGGATATCCAGCTGATTAGTCACAGCAGGCTATGTGATCTTCACAACATCTACAGGAACCTTCTAGGATGTAATCTCTTGCTGAACCTGCAGAATCAACCTTTTCAGTTTACCAGCAATGCATATACAGGTTTTGGAGAAACTGAGTACAGGTTGTCAAGAGTTGAGGATCTGGTTGCTCAGTATAAAGTCTTACTGTTATTTTGCCAACCAGGCTTTTTCAGGCCTCTTGTTTTTTCAGGTCTCTTATTTTCTCTGTGTCTTACCTTTTTATATCTTCTGTATGTCACCATGTGCTTATTCTCCAGGACATAGATAGGTAAGACTCATTATCTACAACTATATTTTAATTAAAGTGCTTTGGCCCCTGTATGAGTGATCTTACTCTGAAGTGGTCTTACCACAGCTTAACTCTGCATGCTTCGGAAGATTAGTATGTTTTAAGAATTACCTTTGAATTCACATCTTTCTCCAATTGTTGTGACTTTCCTCCCTATCTCAGGATTGACAAACTCCTAATCTTTACTGCAGTTCAACCAAATCCTTTCTTCCTCTGAAAGATTCGTATTTCAAGCCTTCTCCTTTTTTCTCTGTAATTGCAACTGCCTTTCTCTCTACATCTTGATTGCAGTGGTGCCTGCTCCTTCCTATTCTTCTTTTTTTTTTTTTGCTTAGTTTCTGACTCTTTACACTTGATTATTTGCCCTTGTCTTCTAGTATATGACAACGCCTCAGAAGGTCTGATCTTCAGGCTCTTTGAGGCATTGTACCATCAGTCTTTGAGGAAAACTTGAATCTCCTGAGTTTAGGAGGTCTCTGAGAAGCGGGTAACTTTTTTGCTGATTCCATATATATATAGAGAGAGATGTTCTGTGAAAATAGTGAGTCTGGCATAGAAATGAAGCATTATTTACGCAAATATGAAGCAAATGTGGATGGGGTTCAGGATTTGAGCTGGAGTTCGAGTTGCAGCTTGTTCTTAATTTTTCAACAAAAATTAAGCAACTACAAAAGCAACTACTGCTAACTCAACCAAAAATGTAATGTTATATTGAAGGAAAAGGCTTGGGTTCATTTTCCTGTATCACTGAAAACAGTTTGACCAATAACTAACCTGCTAATATGAACAGAATCATCACTAGCAGAACTGTTTGGTAGTTAAATAGCTTTTAATGATGCCTATTCTTGCAGCAACAGAAAGTGTTAGCTATGGTGTGTGCTTGGGAATGAGCATCAGAGGAACCAGTCATCTGCACATCTGTCTACATGATTAGCTGCAAAACTTGTATCTTTTTAAGCTTTTGTTTAGGTTATGAACTTTATGTACAAAATAGGGAGAAATATCCACCAACATATCTTCATCCTAAAAGAATGGGAGCTTTCCTGTTCTTCATCTTAACAAAAAATGGGTGCTTTCCTGTTGATGTCAGTATGAGTGTGAGCCTCACAGCAAGAGAGAAATACTTCCACTTGTGAGGTCAGTGGAAAAACTCTCGCTAACTGGGATTTTGTTCCGGGTTCTTGACAGACTTTTCTGAAGATGTGTCGATTTATCCAGGGATGAAACAGCAGGGGTGCCCTTCATTACTCCTTGCCTGTGGTCTCAGCACTCTGAACTGGCAGCAGACAGAACTGCTCACATCTGGATCAAGGTTTTCTCTCTGCTTTGAAAGCTGGAATTCTTCAGAAGAAGTAGTAGTGCACAGGTCTGTTGTGTATGTAAGAGCAGCATATACTGCTTCCTGGTTTGGAAAGTTTAAGCGTTTTTATATTAACTCTGGTGTGTACGTAGTTTGCAGTTTCTTCTGTTGATTTTAATGATGGACAAAGGTGAAAGCAGTGATAAAGGTAACCCTTCAATTGAAAATAAATTCTCGAAAGGGAAAGAGAAATGGAGGATGAGAAGAACTGGAAAAGTCAGATGACTTTTCATGTCTCAGGTTCAGTATGCTAGTAGATCCCAGAAACAGTCCAGCTGGAATTCCTGGTGATGGGGGTTGTTTCAGTACATTAGCAAGGAGCGTATCCAAGATACAGTTCCTCAGATCTGGATGGAAAAAAATAACAAGCACACCCTCTGGTACTCTGAAGTTGAGCGGGTTGCAGCTGGCACTCTTTCAAACCTGTCATCACCTTCATTGCCGTAGACAGAACTTTTTGCTGAAAGGTGAAGGTATATGCTTTTGCCCTTGTTTCATCTGCACAACTTTCCATAATCTTCAAGTAAATAAAAATGCCACATAGGCTCAAACAGGTTTCTAGCCACAATGCTGGGATTTATGGAAACTCAGATTTATCAGCTTATTTTAACATGTTGATTATTCATCACAAGTTGAGTCAACAAATGTAAGTGCAGAAAGTCTTGAGAAGGGAGCCTTGTAACTGGACAACTGAGCTTTTTAAGAAGCAAAGAATGAAGTACAAAACCTGTTCTGAAAAAAAAAAAAGGTGAAATTAAGATATTCTGAAAGTTCCTTGACTTGGGAAATGCCATGACCTTCACGTGTGCAACTCTTGAAAAAAAGAATTCTTCGTAGTTGAAATTACATGTTCTTCTTAATCATTTGTAAATGAGGCTTTTCAGTTCATTAGGCAAAGGGAAAAATAGCTAATAAAGTGGTGTACCAGGGCAATGGACAATACGCATTAAATATTTTATTTATTATTTCATGGGGAAAGACCCCCAAAGCTGGCTTAGAAAACACCACGTTATTAAGCACTGCAAAGGCTAAAAATGTACAGTTTCTAATGAGAACCATGGAGCTAAGTTGTCCATTGAATTCTAGTGAAAAGCATGTTGTACCTCATTTCATTCTCACAGCGGAGGAAGCTGGGAATTACATCACTGAAGCCAATACAATTGTTTAGTATGAATCAACCTCGTGGCAGTTAGGTAACAATCTTTTATTTCAGTGGGAACCTAATGTGGAATTTTCCTGCAGAGAATTTAAACAAGGAGAGTTCCTGCATAGTGTTCACTACTGCTATCACAGTATTCTTTGCTGGGACGAGTGGGTTGCATATTTTTTGGTAAACCGAGGCTTGAAGTACTTTGTTTTGTTCTGCCAAAAGGAGCACCATGTCAGTGAACAAACGGCAGTAAGGGCTGAGGGAGTCCTCAGTGCTTTCTGCAGTCAGCCAGGGTAGGGTCAGCTGCGCATATTTT
>VXAY01000256.1:164295-271066 GCA_013399855.1 Oxyruncus cristatus | reverse complement strand
TGAAGGGGTTTTATGAAATCTGGAAGAAGAGTGAAATAAGTTACTGAAATAAGAAAGCATTTTGTAATGGGGTTTGCAGAAAGGAAAAAATCATTTGAAGAAGGGTGTGATACAGCTAGGCAGGAGATCTCCCATGCAGATACTTCAGTCTTCTTTATGGCTTGCAGAGTTCAGAGCTTTTCGTGTCCTTAGATACACAGCCCCATGTAAGGTAGAAGCAAGTCTGCTAGAATTACTAGAGTGTTTGAACCTGTGATGACAATAACGTGTTAAGTACTGGAAGACAAAAGTTATGTGGGTAGATTATCATCTTCAGTATATAATAATTAACCCTTTCCTGTGCCCATGGCAATCTCCTTTTAGCAGTTACTTCAACTGTATTTTCAGTATATATAGTTGTATAATATATGCATAGTATGCTTTGTATGATCATTAAATGTATAATCGTTCAGAACATCACGTCTTTCAAATGAAATCTCTCTGCAGTTGTTCTTTCTCAAAATGGACACCTTGTTTTTGTGAGGCTGATAAATGGAAGAACTGCATTGTCTGATTTCACTTCAGACAAGTTCCGGATTTTTACACTAAGCTAATTCCAGTTAATTAGTAGTTTGCTTCAGCAAGACCAGCATGTAATTCAAGCTTTCCTTTACTGCTGTGTTTTTTTTTTTTTCCTCATTACAATGTGCACCTGCCCCCCACCTCCTCATCCGTGCAAGTGTTCACAGGGATGTTCAGCCTTCAGCCCACATGGCACAAAAACAATTGTTGACCTTTGTCATTTTTCAGAGAGCTCTGTTAAGAGCTTTTGCAGCAGGGACGATTTTTTTTTTGTGACTGTTGATATGACATGTTTGAATTCCTGTAGTTTACACTGAAAACTTCGACACTTTTGCTAGTAGAAATATATTTGCAAAGAGGATTTTGGCCTCAATATAGAGACAGAGCAGTAGACTGTAGCCCAAGGGCTAAGAGAGATTAAAATTAAGCAGAGAAAAGGGAGAATTGTGCCAACTAGGAAAAGGGAGGATTCCCAGGGCACAGTAACATTATCATACTCTTGCCTGGCATCCTTTATTTGATTAACTTGAAGTACATTACAGGAATTAATGGAAGCTCATAACACCGTTGTGAAGCAGGTACTGCATTACAACACTGATTGCAAATCTATAAACAGAGGTCTTGTGTAATCCTAGCACTCAGCAAAGTCGTCAGTATTCTCAAGAGAGTTTGTAAAGGGGAAGCAAAGACGACGTACTGGTTTGGATTGGTAGTAACCACTGAGCCACCCATACATTGCTCAGTCTTAATTCAGCGTTTCTGCCTGGCATCCATCTCCTGGATAAAAATTGGCTTTGAATGGTAAGAGAAAAACTTTAAAAAACTCCTTCCCCTCGCCAAAAAAAAAAAAAAAAGTTTGGAGACCTGGTATTTCATTTGGCTACTAACTCTCCCCTTTGAAGAACCACTTCAGTTCTGCCCTGCTTTTCTCTCTCCTTATACTTGGTTTTGTTTTCTTCCTGTTCCTCCAAGTGCAATTTAAATCACTTAGCAGTGGCTTAAGTGTCTGCTAAAACCTGGTTCGACTCAGCAGTCTTAAGGGAATTTCCTATCAGTTATTTAGCTATGATTTCTTCTTTGGGGAGAAAAAAATTGGAAACTGGGAAAAAATCACATTTCCCAACCTTTAAAAAATAAGCTGCAAGACACTAGTTGGTGAGAGCTTTATATCTCTAGTGTTTGTCCCTGCTGGGGAGCACAACCAGTTAGGGGAAAATGGTCCACTTAACACTTCATCATGAAAAGCAGGCTTGAGTTGCACTGTGACTAAGTGCGTGATCCTTGCATGCCAAAATACATACCTTTTAATTGACATGAAAGTAGCTTCTGGCTTGGTATTTAGGACATAACACATCTCCTAGTGCAACCCTGGTTTCCAGAAAAGAGCACATTCTTTTCTACCATGCATGTTAATGCATTGTCCTTCTTCCTTCTCTTAATAGCCCGTGAGATTTGAACTTGGAGTCAGCAAAGTAGGGGCTTTGTGAAGCACAAAAGAACACCAGGTTTTTATCACACCATGCCTGTAAAAAGAGCTGTTCAACCATTCAGTTGCTGTTCGTATTGTGCAGCTGTTATTCTGCTGCTAAGAACATCTTGCTGTCGACACTGAAGCAGTACCTGCAGGAAACACTGGCACACTGAGCTTTTCAAGAGAAGCTGGGCTTGGGCATCTTCCAGATCACTGTGTGCAGAGACGAGGTATTTTCTCCTCTCTGCCTTTCCCTTTCTAAAATCCTTGTAAATGGGTAACAAATTTTTGTCTGCTTGCCAGCCCTGTTCTGCGATTTTTGTGTGATGACATCTTCCCAACACAATGAAGATCCACGTTTCTTGTCTTCCAAAACCACTTCTTCAAAGCTGAGAGTGAGGGTGTGATGGGCAGTGTGCTGTCTGGGGTGGGCAGATGCAGGTCTCTCACACAGTGGCCCTTTCTTCGCTGAGCTGATGGTCAGTATCTGATCAGGCTCATCTGTTTTAAGTCAGAATAGAAACCCCAGTGCTGGTGGAGAGGGTGCTTTGTTTGCTTACAAGTTAACATGCAATTCAGCCGTTTTAAATTAAGCACAAACAACTGTGTGAGGACAGGGTGAAAGAAGAGTCTGAAGCTCACAGAAGGGAAGGGAATCAGAGATAAGCTCAACCTCCAGGCTAGATTTGTCTCCTTGAAACTAGGGGTACAATTCCCACTGTAATGCAGAGCTGAAATTTTTCTGAGTAATTAATGCAAATACCTATATTTATAGCCTGACGTCCTAAAGAAACAAGACTTATGTGATCACATTGTCTCTGCATAGGTGGTTGTCAGCTCCCAGTAACTTGTAAATTTTTGGGTTGACTTAGCTCAGTCTGCAGCATAATGGTTTTCCAAGGCCTCTGCTGAAATCAGTCAAGCAGGTGAAAGAGTGGCAAAGGGCGTGTTGGGAATTCTGTCCTTTTAAAGACATCGGCATCAGGACACAAATTCCTAACAGCCAGGCTTCACTGGTTCCAGTGCTTGTTTAGTAGTAACGTTTCCATATAAATAAACAGAACATTCCTGCTGTAGGGTTGTGTGAGGCTGAATTTGGTATGTTGCGTTTCACACTGCCCGACACATCCTATAACATAAACTCACAGACTAGCTAGTGCAGAATATTAATTTCATAAGGTCTTACTTGCTGGCTACGCTCCCATTGACTCTATTAAATTAAAAGGCAGTTTTGTCTGTCTACAGTTTTCAGGATCTAGACCCACAGTTTGCGTATTTTTAACAGTTTGAAAGTGCAACAGTCCACAGCTCCTGATATGTGGGATACTAACTTTGTGTGCCTTGTGTTGAGATATAATCCCAATAGAATAAGCCACTTTTAAAAAAAGCATGGAAAAATGCATGGAAATTAATGAATGACTGTATATAATCAAGCAGTGAGTTGGATAACTGGCTGTTAAGTGATATACCAACATCAAAGGAATTAAATGTTCTTGCCTTAAATATCCTTGCTTTGTTTGTTGCCTTTTCACTTTTGTTGTTTTTGGGAGTGAAAATGCTGAAGGATCATCTTCTGTATTTCCAACTGGGTCTTATAAATCTGGTGGGAATCTTTCTACTGAATCTACTGAGAGCTAAACTGATCCCTCATTTTAAAAATTAACCTAATCTTTCTGTCACTTTGTAGTGGTGTAGAAAACATTTTAAACCCCTGAAAGTACAATTTCAGGCTGTAAAATGGAGCATTGTAAGTCCCCTGCTCAGTTGGAATTGATTTGATGTCTGGGACTGCCAAATTCAAGTGCGATACAAATTGCAACAGCTGAGTTTCAATTTTTAAATCAACCCTGAAGATGAGGGGTTTATAATGGTTTCATGGGAAGCATGTTTCTTTGCAGCTGTATGAAAATAGAGGCCTGTTCCATTTCGATCCATCTACCCAGCTCCCATGGGCTTTCTGTACATAACCTTGCTCCCTCTTATTTCTTGCAGATTCCCTTTCTACCTCTCCTTCTCCCCTAATTTTGTCCTTCTTCTGTCTTGCTCTTCTTCCATTCCACCTTGAGATTCAGAATTATTTCCCCCTTCTTGTGGGCCATTTGTCAGTCCTCTCCAACAAGGCTGCTAACTGAGGTGTATGAAAGTGCTCTGCAGGAGGACGTTTTCATATGTTTTTGTAGCAAGTCCCTGTGCTTCAGGCAACAGACACTATTACTATATAAATCAAGGCACACATGGATACACACAGGGAGCTGGGCCCAGACACCAAATCCTTCATCTCTGAAGCATAAGGACAGTTCTCATGCATAGGCAGAATTTCCTTGGCTCGGTAAGTATCCAGGTTTTTCAGTATGAATCTCAAAAGTGATACTGTTGTTTGGTGGACCACCTGCCTTGCCACCCATAATCTAAAAGCTGCTTTCCCTTTCTTTTATGGTTAAATTCTATCTCTGAGACAAATACAATGTTTGCTGACATGGAAGAGTGCATTTAAGCAAGTTTTTTATGTATTTTAATGATTTAGATGGCTTGTGGTCAGAGAGATGCTGACAGAAGTGTTGGGGAGTTGTCTTTTCACCCTATAGTGAGCTACAGGACACGAACCATGAACCTGTGTTTTGATGTAGTTATAGTATTCATACCTACAGCCTTCCTGTGAGGCAGCTGCTGGGAGGAAAACATCATTGCCTCTTGTAATACATTGCAATAATCTTGGCATCAGTCAATAAACAGAAGACTTCCTTCTGTCCTTCTCTTTCCTTGAATACTTCTCTGAGATTAAAAAGTTGGTGAGTTAGTAAAGGAACAAAAATACTGTGCACCCAAGAGACCAAATTTTCAAGCATAGACTCCAAATGAAAAGGAGTGTGATACACAATAGAGGCCTTAACGATGTGTTTGCTTACCTTTTTGATTCCTTCCGTGTAGCTGATGTCCTTCTCTTACATCCATTTTCTTAGGAATCTTCTGAATCTTTTCCCTTTCTTCTCCCTTTGCCCATAGTTGCCTTCCTTCACTTCTAGAGATCCCTTTACACATACCTGCAGCTGTCCTTTTGCCTCATAGTCTTTCTAAAGCTGTATTCATTTTGAAAGGTCCTTCTCATCTTTGTATTTTTTGCTATATTCCACTTGCCAATTATTTCTCTCCCTCCGTGCCCAGATGCCATGACAGCTCTCCCTCCATAGCCTGCTTCATCTCTCTGAACCTGCAGCTCCCGTTTTTCACAGTCTTTGTTCTCTGTTTCCCAGTGCCTATACTCAGATCTGTTTCCTTTTTTCCCATTTTAGCCTTGTTCTTCCCCATTTCTTTTCCAGGTTCTTCCGTCCACTGTGTGTAAATAGAGCTATACTTTCAGTCATTTCTGTTGTTTAGTGTGGGAAATCTTTGTAGGAATCCAGGAGTAGGATTTCATCTCAAGTCTAAAATACATTTTGGAGGTTGTGGTGGTTCTTGTTCTCACTCAAATTAGGCCCGCTCCTAGTGTTTAGCTAGGAGTACTAACAAATCCCTGGCATTGGAGGACATTGAATATTGTTTCTTCCAACATTAGATGTTACGCATCAGGATTGCCTTGAAAGCATTATAATATGAGAAGATACTAAGACAGCAACCACACAGTGACGAGCTGTGAAAAGGTGCAGCCAGCATGAGCACAAAGGGTTGTTGGGTCTTGTAACACTGCATCATCTTTCTGCATCTTCACATATGTTCAGGTACATTCATACCTCTTCTGTGTCGGTCTTCACAGTAGTTTCCTCAATACCTGCTTCTGCAACTGCTCCCCATAGTGAAGTCAGTAGGATTTCTACAGGCACAATGAATGCCAAACTCCACTACTTTAGACTGTAAAAGCTTCCCAGGAGTAGGGAGCACATCTCTGTGTGTCTGTACAGTGCTGAGCACACAGCTGGTGCTCAATGAATAATAGATATATAGGCTTGATAGGAGTGAGTGTTCATCTAGTGCAGCTGAGGTAAAACATCTCTTTGTAATAAGAGGCAATGCATTATCACTTTTACTGGTCTATTTTATAATTTAGGCTTTAAATGGTGAAAGTGTATTAGCCAACTAGTTCAGAGGAAGCTCATTTACACCGGCTTCACACAACATGTCCCATGTTTCAAATGACAGGAAGGATAGGTAGTTCTCTACAGCCGAATGCATAGTGATTAAACTGTCTGGGCACCAGCAGTAGGCAGCCATCGAACAGATCATTATTAAGATGGCTATAATTACAGAGTCAAAGCAGCCCCTTGCAGCACACTAGTAATCTGCTTTGAAAACTGGAGGCACAAAGGCGTATCTCCTTTGTATGTTGAGGCCCAAGCTGTGGAAAGTAACTGCAGATTTTTATGTTACATCACTCATGTCTTAAGCTGTTAACTGCTTCTGTCTGCCATTTGGAAGCTGGCCTGTTTTCCTGGCCAGGGGGATCTGAGATAGAAATGGATGCTGAGTAAAGGACTGTTCAAAAAAAAAAAAGGAAGTATAGCTATGACACCTCCACAAGAGCTCTCATGGTATTGCTTTAGTCATTAGCTGAGTGGATACTTGAGCTTAATCAGTATCAAAGGGACATACACAAAGTCATCTATTTCATTAAGCTAATTTGCATTACTCGGCTTACCAAGAATCAAATTTTCATGTATTGTCCATCTTGCTGTCAGCAAAATAAGGGGAGGGGGAGGAGTAAATGGTAAGCAATGCGAAGACTGAGATGTGATAGTGTTTATTACTTTTTTCAGAGATACCTGCTTGTGTCTCAGTAGTCTTCATTGCTTTTGGATATCAAAGATACAGCATTATAAAGTTTATTTTTAGTACCTTCTACTTAGAAATCAAGCTTACAGAGCTTTATTAAGTGCAAGATCCTCAAAGCAGTGAATAGTTAAGCTTTTAGCTGCGGCTGTTGTTGAAGAAGGTAAGTGCTGGTTTGGGAGGAGGCGATGGGAAGATTAGAGTAGTTAGCTAAAATAGACCTTTAGCCTCCTCTGGTCCCCTAGAGACATCAATGAAGTGTTTTGCGTGTAGCTTCACACAACATTGCAGTCCCAAGGGAATGGCTGCTGCTGTTTATATTGTACCAGATCTGACTGTGGCTTTAGCAGAAAGCTCTAATGTGCTGAGATGGCTGTTCTTGCTCTTCTGTTTTGTCCCTGGTACTAATGGCACTCTCCTCCTTCATTACTGAATTTTTTTTTCTTTCTTTCTTTAAAAAGAAAGGTAATGTTTGATAACTTGCTTTTTATTACTGCTGGAATTTAAACTTAATTACTGCTGAGTGAAACCATATTCTTTTAGTTGTATAATTTGGTAACTGCATGTTAAGCCTTCAGGTTGTCCAAGACATTGTAACTGAGGTTTGCTTTTAAATGTGAATTTGTTGTGGTGATTAGATTATTCTGGTTAAGCCCAGATGTTGGAGTCTAATGATTAAACGTAATTTAACTTGATTGATTAGTCAGAATGCTGGAAATCTTTCATAAGACTGTATGTGGGTCATCATTTCTCTTGGTATTGAACCAAGAATGAGTGGTTAATTCTGCAGTCTATTCCCAGACCCTGCACAAGGTTTCTTAAACATTTGTGTTTCTAAAATCTGTTCAGGAAAGAGATTTAATAAGAACTCTTTTATTATTTGTATGACTTGTGTACATGTAACTAGAAAAGATGTAGCTCTGACTGTCCAGTTGGTAACAATGGAAAAACTAAACAAATGTGTGATTATGAGTTGAGTGTTTTCACTGAAATGAATCATCATGTTTGTGCTCCTTGAACTGCAAAACTGTCCTCCAAAGCTACGTCCTCGCTGAAAGAGAAACTGCAGGCAATAACTCCTCTATGTTGCGGAATGCATCCCATATGTGTGCGTGTGTGCATGATTCAGTTTTTAAGGACTTGGTACTAGGATGGAGACCAGCAATTGAATGCATTTGTTTGAGCCCAAAATGTTGATCTGACCAGTTTGGGATGTTGGAAGTCAGTTATGGATGCTGTTACGCTGTAGAAATGCTGTCAGTGTTTTTGCAGTTAATAACTCGTGTGTTTGCTTAGCGAAAAAACAAGGCCACTTACATATTTAAATCATGAGAATTGCTGGTGAGAACAGTTTTTCTTGCACCTGCAAAAATTAAAAAAAAATTCTCCTTTTTCCAGATATGTGTGTGTTGTGTGTGTGGATTGTAAACTTTTTGAGACAAAGCTTTTTTTTTAAGTAAAAATTGCACAGCACAAAGCATTCTTGGGTTAAAACACAAAATGAGGAAAGAATAACCAAAAAGAACTTCAGTGCAGTAGTATCTTCTGCTGGTGAAGATACTTATTTTTCTTTCTATCAGTAGCACTGATTTAATCCCAAGCAGTATTTTGCCATGTGGGTTGTAGCCCGAACTTTATTTTTGCAACAAAGGCAGACAGAAAGTACGTTACATTTTTCTAGCTTATAGGAGGGTCCAGCCAGTAATAGAAATTATGGCATTGACAGGACTGTGCATTGCACTTCTTTGTTCAGCTGATGCAGGACATCGCTTGACTGTAGATGATGTGTGATTGATTGGTTTGTGACAAAGCAGCAAGCAATAATCATATTGCTGTTGGGGGAAATCATCAATTCCTCTATTGTATAGATTTGCAAAGTCAAAGAGAAAACAGTATAAGAAGAAGGAAAGGTGGGTGTCTACTTGCTGCTGAATAAGCTCGAAGGAGAAGTTTCTTACCCTTGCACTGAAAACTGTCTTACCTCTGATGCCATATCTGGTGTTGCTAATTAGAGCTGCTTTATTGCAGTCTTGTCATAAAAGAGAGCATACCTTTTGCCTATGTTTACTTTGTAAATACCTTAAGAACGGCATATTTGAAATGAAAGGGTTTTTTTTATTGTTTGTGCATGTTGGTACAATTGTGGTACAGTTAATCCTACTTGAGAACTAGACAGGAGAACCCTACAGGGGATGTGTGGCTCAACACTTTTGTCCTCATATGTTTGACCTTGTGTCCTTCCAAGCGTGCGTAGAGAGAAGAGACTGAAGTGTAAGTTGTGCTGAAAAGATTTCTGTCCTCATTTGTGTTTCCAGTCAGGCAAAATTCTTCTGGATGACTGTGTCCTGCCCTTGGGGAACACACAAGAGGGCAACGTGCTTTGTTCCTGGCGGAGGGAAACAGTTATCCTTGGCAGGTATGGGGAAGGGAGGGTGCCTGGCTTTGTTGACTGAGAAAGAGCACGACAGTTGATCTGTCTCCGTGATGGAAAAAGAAGGCATATGCCTGGTGGGCTCCAGGAACAAGGAGCTTGCTCTCCATCTTTTTAATTGCCCAGCTCCTGGGAGGAGGCAACCACGTCTCTTTGTCCTGGTTTTACTGTTTAATACCTGCATTCAGAGGTTATCTGCGTTGAGCTAGAGTCACAAGTCAGCTTTCTTAAAATGTACGTTAAAAGATACATTCCAAGTTTAGTCATCCTTTGACCATCAACTGCTGTTTTTTATTTATGGGAAACACTAGCAATCTTCTTTAAGCTGTCCAAAAAAGGAGGGAAGATACAATCTGTCCCCATGAGCTTGCAGCAGAAATAATGTTCTCAGCTTTTGGGGAACGTAAGGGTGTGTGAATAAGGGGAGGAATCTGTTCTGGTTTAAGGAAAGCCAGATCTGTTCTTGCATGAGGAAAGCCAAGTCCTTTTATGAGAGAGAGACCCTATATGTACGTGCTGGGAAGGGAAGGGATTGTGGGGAGCTCCTTAGGATTCGGAAAGGAAGCACACAAACTTTCCTCACAGACTTTATCATGGACGCGTCAGAGTTTTCACTTCCACAAATTTCTTCCATTCTTTATAAAAACTGTTTATCGTGGAGCGCTGCCAGTTTGCTGGTCATAGGTTTGTGTTGCCCCTCCTCTCTACATGCTCCTCCATGCAGATCCTGTGCAGGTTGTTTCTTCCCACCTGAGACAGTAAGTAATACTTCTAAGGTTGCCAGGGAAAAAAGTTACGGTAATTTTTTAAAGGAAAAAAATTGCTTACTACCTCTGCATGGAGGAGTGGTGTTGTGGTAGGCACCACTATTCAAGAAGGTAAATTATTAATTAATTCCCAACTTTTTTCTCCAGTGCTTTAAATATGTGAGAACATACTCAATATTTATGCGTTGTGGGTTTTTTAAACAAGATTTTCTTCAGCGTGTTCTCAGACTGCCATGTGTTCCAGGGCTGGACACATGCAGGAGGTAAAGCTTACTGGTAAGTGAACTAAATAAAGGTCTTTTTCTTCTCTGAAATGTTTGTGAAAGCATGGAGAAGCTCAGGGCAGTTTGTCTCATCAAGGTACCTCTATGACTGGTGTCTACGAAAAGCTATTGCTGACCGCCCTGAGGTAATGCAGGTGTTGGATAACAGGGTCCCTCAGAGCTTCCAGTAAGATTTTGTAGGTTAAGTTCTTCCTTTCAAAGTTACATTTTTCCATCAGAAGAGGGGAAATGCGTGAAATTATGTTGTTCAGATCTCTTTCGTGCAGCAAGTCATTGAGAGAAGTCTTCAAAAAAAACCTGTGTCTATTGAGCCACCACAGTACACTCTTTAGGCATTATTGCTCCTGTTGTTCAGGATAGCAGGAATTATCAGTGTATATGGACATAGACACTGCAAAGTTGACTTTTTCAGAAGCACATGTTGAAAATGTGTCAAGAATGTCTTTTACTTCAAGCTGGTGTAGTGATGTTTACCACAGAAGAATAATTCTCTTTTGAATTGCTCACAGGAAAATTTTAATTAGAAGAAATAGTGTGCAGTATGATCAAGGCCATCTGATTTGTTTTCTCTAAGAAAGCAAAAATTCAAACGAAAAGAAGAATTTCTTCTTTTTAAAGATTAGGTATAACATTATATTTCACAGGAAATTTGGATGTGGTTATTTCCCTTTCCTGACATTAGATGGGAGACTTTGCCCAAAACCCATATAGAGTTAGCAGAATTTAGCTGAGTCTTCATCTAAGTATGCATACTTTTATGAGGATGAAAGTATTAAATATATTCAATTCTCTGTAACTGCAAGGTTTATAATTAGGTAAAGCAGCATCATCCGTGATTGTACAAGCTGTAGAGCAGCTACAGGTCTTTCTGAAGTCTGGTGGGAATCAATACTCCACAATCTAGCAGATGTCAGTGTCAGCATTTTCACTGGCGTAAACAAAAACAAGCCAATGCCCTTTACTTGTAGCTGCTGTGTGACTGTGCTGCAGGCTGGAGACTCACTGCTCTGTGGTGCAGGGAAACACAGTCTGTAAGGCATCATTCACACATGTGGGCAAGGCCTGACAGGGGGTTGCAGGATTGGGGTCCAGTTGAGAATATCACACCTTGATGTCTACCTTCAGTCTTTTCTATTGGGTTCAGCACAGTCTGTGCATACAGCCTTAAGTTTCATTGAAGAATAATTTGATTTTCTGGACAACTGTCTTTTGTGCACTTTTTCCCTTCCAAATGCTGGTAGGAATTAGGATGTTGGCTGTAGATCAGCTCCTGGCAGCTTTATGTCCACATTACGAAGGCCAACCTAGAGTTAGAGGAAACTCGCTCTGCAGCATTTGATATAAATCACATAAGCAGCAGAAGTGCAGAGTAAGAAATAACAGCAGCAGTTTGTCAGCTATGCAATCTTCTTCCTGGTTCCTGCACAGGAATTTCTGTTCTTCTGTCAGGCAAGCTCGGAAGGATTCTTTTGGGTTCAAAAACACCTGGCAGACTTGTTAAAAACCTTTAGCTGTCTGCGACTACCCATCAAGCAGTTTTGCTGAATTCACTTAGATGCAGTCAGCTAATGAATCATTGCTTTTCCCATGTCACCCACCATTATGGAATGAAGCTGCAGGATGTGGGAGAGAGGAGGAGGAGATTTGGGAATAAGTCTTTGTTTGTCTGAGAAGGCCTTAGTATTTTGATTAGAGTCACACTTTCTTCAGTGAACCCCAGAGCAAGAGTCTTCCCGTCCTGATGCTGGTGGACGTTATTTCATTGCTGGGATGGTACCTGCCATTGTTTGTTGCACACAGAGTAGGTTTTTTCAATGCCATTAAATTACCTGGAATATTAAAAGTGATGTTCCCAGTTTCAGTCATTAACTCTGTCCTGGTGCCATGAAAATGACTTCTCTTCCTATTTATCTTATTATTTGTATGGAAACCTGAATGCAGCCAATCATTCTTAAAATAGCCATAGGAAGCACAAGCAATATAGAAACATCTTTGTCTTGCCTCAGGGTTTTAGGCTGCATATCTGAGCCTGCCCTGGTGTGGGACCTGGAAACAGGCTGCTGTCTCATCTGGGTGACAGTCTGGATTGTCCTTTGCAAAACCCTGCGCGTGGTATCAAAAAGTCAGAGGTTATTTCCCGCAGGAGAAAAGAATGACTTTGCCTTGCTCTAGCAATGAGCCAGAGAACAGATTAGAGGCTTTTCCTATCTGCAAGGAAGCTCATCCATCATGCCCCATTCAGGCAGTCATACTCAGTGGCCTTGTTCTCTCTTGCTACACTGAACCTTTTTCTCCACAGCTTGTCTAAAGAAGCAAAGCAAATAATAATAGAGCTACTGCTTTTGTAATTTGTACTACAGGCATTTGTGAATACTGCTTTGACTTCCTTTTCTATGCTGCTCTAATTCCCTCATGCTGTGGTTAGAAGCAGGTGTGAACAAATGTGTAAGGATGCTTGTATTCTTCAGTTATGTGGGTGAATGTGTGTCAGGAGAAGGGAGTAGTGTATTTCTGTGGTGCAGGAGCTCATTGCTAACTGTAATCTCTTAATTTTTCTGACCCACACCACCTCAATTTTAAGTTTGCCCATGCAATCACATCAGATACTTCATGTTTCTCTCAATAATAGATCCTCAGTAATTAAAATTATGTTGCACTGTTCTATGAGTTAAAGGAATTGTGATTTTTATATTCACAGGTTAAGGAATTATATCTGCATATAGTATTTTCCCTTAAAAGACACTGAATTACAGTAATTAATCCTGTGACGTTAATAATATGTCCAGGTTAACGGTATCATTTGTCTCAGCACTATCCTAGAAATAGGATTTTTCTTAGGTATCTGTTGACTTCTTGCTAGGCCTTCTGTCGTCTTCATAATTCTGAAGTGGTGGAATGAAGAGCAGAGTGAAAAATATGTCATATTGGCATACTGAGGTGATCTCTTTACTATAAGGCATTCTTGAGGATAGGGTACTTTCTTGTATTAACTTTTCCATAAAGCTGTTTGGATTATATATGATGTAAAATTTGGGAATTTATTGGGCATGAATCTAGGCAGAGTAAAGCTCAGAGTCTGCCACTTGCATCTGGCAATTACTAGCAAACTGCAGGAACTGGATTATGGTAAGCCTTGTACTCATCTCAGAGAAAAAGCAAACTACATAGATTTTCTGTCTCAGAGTTAGATTTATTCTATTCCTTCCAGGTTTCCAAAAATACCAGCAAAAAACCATTGGGCAATGAATAGTAATCATGAAAGATAGAGATCTATGAAATTTCTCTAAAGTTTCAATAAGAAAACCTTTCCTTTGATATCTGAGCCTTTTAAATTTGGGTGAATGTCTATGGTGGTATAGGCACATGTGAGCGGATGGTTGAGAGAGATTTCAGAGGTGGTGCTGAGAGACAATATTTCTAGTTAATTTGATTGTTTTGTTAGTACTTGGAAGTCTTCTGTTTTTTCCCCCTATCTGTGACTATGCACAACTATTTTAAAATTTTCCTTCAGGGACTACATTTGTTTTGTGGACATTTTTTATTTTTGGACATTTTTCATTGTGGTAGTTTCATGCGCTTCCTTCATGCTGTTTTTAAGGTGTAGAGAAACCTGACAAAAGTGATTTCATAAACAAATTAGGGGCTAAAATTATAAACACATATTGAGAAATCTTTGCTTATCTGGATTTTTTTTAAAATCCGTCAGAGACAAACGTAATTTACCTTGAAGAGTTTAGCAGGTTTCTAGAATGCCTTTCCCTCTTTTCTTTCTGTTGTACTGAGATTGCCTGACTACAATGTATCTATATGTCCTTGTGCTGAGCGTCCTTCCCCAGAATATAATGCTGAGATTTGGCCTGAGTTTTCCTGCCATGACTGGACTATTTTAGTGTGGAACAAGTGGTGGACTCTCCAGAGGTGACCGTCAGGTTGCCCACAGCTGGAATAATTAATATAGAAATGATAATGTCTGTTCTTGAGCATTTGCAGTGTTACAATAGATTTCATTTGCACTTTAGTGTAGTTATATAGTTTGACTTCGTGTCAAAACACTTCTCAACAAAGTTGATTGGTACCTTTCAAAAAGTATCCTGACAAAACTTGCTATTTCACTCAAGGCAAATGAAGACAGGTTAATGAGTAGATTTTTACATAAATGGCTTTAGGGACAGAACTGGCTAAATTGCACAACAGCTAAGCAATGTGCTCTGACTAACAGGTGACTTAAATGTGAAGATTGCATTAAAACATTTACACTTTAATTTTAAATGAATGGGACAAGCATCTTGAAGAATACAGCCGAGGTTCATATTTAAGTGCTTGAATGTTTCTTGCAGTAACAAAAAGCAAAGTAGAATACATTACATTAAGCTTTAAACACAGTTGTATTAAAATCATACAATTATTTAATGGTTTGGGTTGGAAGGGACCTTAAAGACCATCTCTTTTCAACCCCCCTGTCATAGGCAGGGACAGCTTCCACTAGATCAGGTTGCTCAAAGTCCCATCCAACCTGGTCTCGAACACTTCCAAGGATGGGGCATCCACAATTGCTCTGGGTAACAGTTTGAAGCCATTCCCCCTTGTCCTATCGCTACATGTCCTTGCAGTGTTGTATAGGATCCTAACTTTCTCTTTAAACTTAACCTATGCCATTATATATCAATCTGATTTGTTATGCTGATGTAAAGAGGCTGGAAAATAAGCTTTTCCTCCTGGATAGAGGGTGAAGAAGGGCTGCAATCCATTTAAATATGTACTAGCAGTGAAAGGAAGCAAATGCTAAGTATCTGTGGGAAACTGAGTTGGCTGAGCTGTGAGAATTAAGATACTACCTGATCCTAATATTATGTTTACAAGCAGGCATGTGGCAGCTGAGACAATGTCTGCAGGGCTGTGTCAAACTTTTAATCAGTGACATTTGTAAATATTTTTGTGAAAACGTGCCAGACTTTGTTTTTTACCTTTGTTGTCCAAAAGTAGAAGAAAACAAAGGGAGGACACATTACAGCTTTGCGTCACCTGCAGCTACATAATTTTTATTTCGTCCATCAGATGAGGGAATGGAAGGTCAGTTGACTGGCACTGATACTTCCCAGGCAAAATGAGGGTTGGGGAAGAGTAATGGTGTTGCTGGTAATGTATCTGTTGTCTATTAAGAATGCTGAGATGAAACAGCAAAGTATATATTCGAGATGGTGTTCTCTCCTGTCAAAAGGCAGTGATTGCTACATTTAGCTCTTAAATCAATTCAGAATCTTGACATAGTTTTGCTGAAGTTCCGCAAATAATCAATAGACCTATTTTTATCTCGTAAATGACTGAGGCTTTTAAAAATAATAAAGACATCTTTGTAATGACTGACCAGGCTATTCCAGAGTTAGGTCTATTGCTCTGTGTGGTTGGGGGTGTTGAGTGAAAGAGGTTATTTAGGCATTGCTTTTGTTCCATTTTACAGGTTTATAACCCCAAAATAAAATTGCAAATGTTTCTGGCAGTCGTCCTTCAGGCACAGATGGCTTTCCTCCCAGTTTTGGCAAGCCTGATTTCAGTATAAAACTGAGCAATTATTAGAAAGTGAAATATTGCATGATATAATACCACTACCACCACTATCAGCATCATGACAAATGGAGCACTCGTTGTTTCAGTGCTGCGTGAGAGAGCTAGGGCCACTGCATTACCCCTTTCTTTAAAACCTTACCTTTACTGCTACTGGTGATGCACAGAGAGATGCATCTTGCTAGAGCAGATGCTTTAGCGAGGAACTGTGGCCATTTTCTCATTTGCGTTGGCTCTATATTTCAATGCAAATATCACTGAACAGGTGGCTGATGAGGCCCCGGTGGACTGTTTACTGTAAAGGTTACAACCAAAATCGATAGGCCTGAGATGCTTCTAATTCCATCTGGGAGATGTTCATCTTCCATCTGACTGTTCCTTCTCTGAACAGCAGCATCCTATTAACGCTGCAGTCATCAGGGATGTCTCACTGGGGTCAGCAGAAGGTTTTGTCTATTTAGGCCTCCATTTGTTCTTAACATTTTCCTTTTGCACTGCACTGGATGGAGCAGCAATGTGGGTCTTGACAGGACAGGTTGCCAGCATTAAGCGTGCTGAGTTTTGCCTACTGACTTCACACCTGCTACTACCGTTCGACAGGCCGCGGCTCATCACTGCTATCTGGGGGTCGTCCAGATCTTTTCAGTTTGTCGCTGAGGCGAGAGGTAGTGATGTTACATATCCTAGCTGACATTATTGTGCATGAGGTATGGCCTTGTAAAGGTGCAAATGAGGAGAGAGGAAAGCTGGTATAGACTCCGGTTTGCACAAACCGGGACAACATAAGCAAGTACCCCTGCAACTTGCGTGAAAATACTTCGTATTTTGGCTAAAATTTTATTTTAGACATGAACTTTTGCAAGTCTTGGTGGGAAAATCTGCATGGTCCCTGTATCTGTGTTTCATCAAACTGGCAATGAAGTTTGTATTATCCTTTTTAATGAAGGTGGATGCTGTTGCTTACTATATGAGGCAAAATCACTCTCGGTGGTGTCTTTCCCTTGGGCCTAATCGTCATGCCTGGCATGCAGCCCACAGCAGCTGGGCAATGACTAAGCAGCACTGAATCCAATTAAGTGCTAGTAAAGCATGTATAGCAAGAGGGCACCCATGCAGTCCTCTTACAGTCAGTGAGAACTTTTTGATACACACCAAATATGAGAGAGAGTGCGCTTTATACACATAATTAAGGGTCAACACTGTTGCAAGACAGGTGGGGGCTTCCCTTGGGCACTGCCTCTCTCCCTTTCACCAGCATTCAGGAGCAGCCCCTTGTTACCATGAGATCTGAAGGAGTGCAGGTGATTACCCCAATGTGTTCATGCGCCAGCCTGTCTGGCATAAGGGCCAGCTACCTGGAGTGCTAGAGTGCTTTTTTGGCCACATGAAATGAACGGCCAGCTGTAGAGACAACAGGAGCAGGACAGGAGAAGAAAGACAAATGATGACTGCATCATCAGTCACAAATAGATGTTGGAAGTTGGTAGTGATGATGGGCATGGAGCTGGCATTAAGTCTTTGTGGCCACCTGCATCACCATTCAGGTGACTGAGCAGCAATCAGTAGAGAAAGGACAACACAAGTGAAAAAGCTGTCCATCCCAGGCAATGTCCTGCCATGTGCCAATTCAGTTGTAATGTCTGGCACTCCATGCTGTGTTTTGCTGATAGCCACTTGTGTTTCAACTCTCTTGAGCTCCCCAAGCACTCACTGAGCTCCTGTTTGCTCACATCTGTCTGATCCCCTTGGCACCACTCAACATGGGCATGTTTTATGATCCCCTCTGCTGCCTGGTGCAACCATGCGAGGTGGCTGAGCAGCAGCTAACCCACCACCCAGACAGGCATAGACAAAAGACGCTCTCCTGAACAGTTCTGCTGTGCTGGCCTAACCTTTCCTCGTTCTCCAGAAGCTGCAGCCTTCAGGTTGTATTCCTCTCTTTTTGTTTTTGTTGTTGCATTATTCGTAATTCCTTCCTCTGACTTGTACAGAACTCTTGTCTTTCACTTTCTAGGAACTGTGAATTTAAAGGGCTAAATAGAACTAACGGTGTTTTCCACTCAGAGATTTCCAAAGTCTTAGCCAAAGGAGTTGAAGGATACTTGCCAGCATCTCATGGCAAATCTGTACTATAGCAGGAAGCAGCAGTCAGGTTGGCCAGCTGGTTTCTGCACTCTTCCTTCAGCACAGCAAAGCATGTGCTGTATAGATCAATACGTGCTTTTTTTTGTGGGGGTGGATCTTGCTTTGTAAGTTTCTTTTGATGAGACACTTAAATAGCACTTGAGTTCCTAAATGACTTGTGTGCCTTTAAAGCTCTTACCACAGGAGAATCTCCAATCTTTTTACCTCTGTTACGCAAATCAAATGGTTTCTTCCCCTGTCTTTGAATGGTTTTTGCTGCATATGATTCTGAGGGCTATTTGCTATTTGCTTCCAGGACCAGTTCACATAGGCTGTTGCTTTGCCAGTCATGTATTTTTTCCTTAGGTAGGAGTTCAAATTCATCTGGCTTTACTTTTTAATTTCCTCACTGTTTGGTTAAATGCTGTTCTTTCTTACTAGACTGTCCTTTTGAAGAATAAGTTAGTTCTACATGTTTGTAGAAACAAAAGAGCTTGTTTAAAGCAGTCATGACCTTTTAGGGCTGATAGGGTTTCTGGTCCTGCTTCATGCATAACACAGACCATTAAATTTTGTCTGGTAATTCTCACATTAAGCGTCATAATTTGTGGATCGAAATGCAGCTGCTGTGTATGAGCACAACCCATCATGGTGAAAAGAAGTTTTGTGAAAAGTGAATATAACAACATCTATCCATTACTGAGTAGGCTTACTAGGCCATGGGAAAATTCTGACATGGTTGCATACTTTGATTTTGCTCGGAGTTACGCTGGGATTAGCTGAACATACAGTGAGGCCAAAGCAACAACATGGGCGATTTTCTAATATGAAGAGCATCCCTTTCAATAGTTAAAAATGTCGCAGTCATTGCTGTTGCTGTTAAATTTGATCTCTAGATCAAATCTGGCCTTGCACTTGGAGTTTACGAGGAAGTTCACTCTTCTGTTTAGATTTTTCATTGGATTCATATAACCGTTCTGGAATTTAAAAGCCATAGATGAAATAACCTGGTTACTGCAATATTATGGCAGAAGCCACGTAATCAATTCCTTGGCCAAGCAGCCATTCTATATACACTTCCACCCATACTGTTGTAAATGCAAAAAGTTATCAGGCAGCAAAAAGCAGAGCTTATCATGATGGCTTCTTGTTGGCTTGGATAGCCATGGATAGCCATAGTGGAAAGCACTTGGCACAGAAAAATCAGACTTTTCTACATCTTTTGAAATGATCATTACTTTCTTAGCTTCAGAAACTTCTTCATGCCAACAGCGTGAATTTTACAAAATTAAGTGACCCTAAGTCCAGCGTTTAATATGTGGGTGATATATGGATGTGAAGATGTATATGTATACATAGAGTCTGAGTAAGTAAAAGCAGTAGTAATAGCAACTTACTGCACTAGTATCTAAACATCCTACTTAGAAGTAGTTCGTCTTTGAGCTGAAGTGTACAAAAAGAGAAAGTTATTCCATCTAAGAAGGCAAAACTGTTATTTCTATATACATTTAGAGATCATATGGTTTATTCATAATTAATTATAATATGCAAAAATGAGGGCAGCACAGAAGTAGCCACAACAGGATGTCTTACGTAGGTATTTGAAACCATCAGCTTCAAGAAAGAAGAATCATAGCACCAGCACCAAAGTATAAAGTTGTATTTACATTGGTCTTGGGGATGCAAAAAGCAGGTTATTTGTGGGGTTTTTGTACCTTAGAAGAAATCTGATCTACTCTACCAGCTCAATGGCTACAAGTCATTGCATTAGATATAGATTATAGAATATGCCCTTAAACATTTGCATGGCTGTGTTTTAATAGCGTGCTTGGTCATAAAAGACCACCAAAACTCACTCTTCTTGTCACCACTATCTTCTTTCAAGAAGAGCAGTAACCATGTTAGAACATTACTGTTAATAATGTTCTGAACGGGGAGAACTGGAGTTCTCAGAGCCAGTTCACTCTCAACCAGTATGGCTTAATGCAGGCCAGATTGAACTGCAGTTCAGATCTTTCCATGGAAGGTGGAGAGTTCTCCATTGATGTTTGCAAAACTTTGATTTGGAGACAGTGCCTGTACTCACTTTGCATCATTGCGTAACTGCTTGTGCTTCATCAGACACTGCGTTCACTTTTGATTAGAAAGTAGTTTCAGCACAGTTGCAAGTGAGAACATTTGCATCACTCCCAGGATCCCAACCAGAGGGAAAATTGTACCAAAAATAAGTGTGACCTTCTCGAATCAGCACTTTTCTGAAATTCCACTGAGCCGATATGGCTTGTTCCACCATTGTAAGAACTGCAAAAGTAACATTATGTTTGAATAATTATCTCTGAGTGAAAAGCTGCCTTTGAATGCAACTTGAGTCCTCCTCAATGTTACTTTATTGGCACAGGTATTGATAAATATGTATACTCTACTCAAATCATTGACAGATCAAAGTAGACATTTTGCATGTACTTTGTATGAATTTGAACAATTATGCTGGCAGTAGAGCAACAGAGAGTTTTACTTTTTTTCTCCTCCCTCTTTTCTTCCCCAGAAAAATCCCCTTAAGAATGACGGAGAATTTCATATGCTTAAAAACGTAGCAAGTTATGTCAGTTCATTTGCCAGTTCATTTTTTTTTTTTTTTTCAGCTAAAAGAAAACAGATCTGGCCCAATAGCATGTACATGAAATCACAAAGTAAGCGTGCTGGGCACTGTTCATTTTCCTGGAAGCTGTCTCCTGTATATATTTACATGGAGCAGTACACATGTCTGAATGAGAAGTAGGGAGTGATGGTGCAGAATCACCCATGGGAAAAGTTTTTCAGGCTCCAAAGGGCAGTGGCAGAGTTATGTGTGCAGTACTGTGGTGCTTTCCTCACAGCATTCACACGTTGTTAGATAGTGGATTATAACAGAAAGCAGCTATTCTTATGCTCCGGAGTCTCATTGTGGGCCAAGCGGCTTGAGTTGTCAGCCTGAAGACTAATACTGTGCATGAATGCAGTTTAAGTGGAAGATCTGGGTTGCTTGATAAGTTCTTCCCATTAAACAGTTGTTCCTCGTGTGCATTTCAGAAAAGATTTCTGCATTGAATTTTAGGAATTTCAACGAAAAAAGAATTTCAGTCTATTTGTGTATTAAGGTACTTTGTCACTTTGCAGTGTGCTTACAGGGGCAAAATGTTTTGAGCAGCAAAGTGATGTTTTGAAAAATTGTGTAGAGTTAAAGGAATAAGCCCCTTTAATGGGTATATCTTAATTAACACTTCTTGAGGAAAACTGTGTGTCCAAGCATGCTATTTACCTCTGCTGCTTATTTCTACTTCGGGCATTCCTAAGGGCCCCAAATGACAATAAATAGAAGAAACAGTTCCTACCCCAGAGAGCTAGCAGTCAAGAGAAAATGTAAGAGGTGACTAAAGAGACAAATGGAGGAATCAGGTAGAGAAAGGTGTTTGCAGGCAGACATAGCTGTGTCAGTAATCATACACTGCTATTTGCCTAACCAGTGCTAGATGGAAATGCTTCTCTTGGGGCTTGTATGTACTATCTTCTAGTATGCATTCTCCTATAAGGTGTAATAGACAGACTGTCTGCATTGTGTCGCATTTATTCTTGCTATTTTTATCCTTTGCCATCCATCTGACACTTTGTTCAGTTAAGGTGTCAGTCATTGCCTTACAATTTTTTTTCCAGTCTCAGTCTAACTCTGTCTCTCAGTTATTTTGTTAATAGAAATAGAGAATCAGCCAGATTTCCAATTTGTGTGCTGAAATAATAATAGGCTAACACAGGGTATAATAAATCATTAGTCCTTATGGACTCTATCACCCTGCAACAGAGCCCCTGTTCCAATCCATTTATAGGAACTGAAATTTTATTTGAAAGCAAATATCTGATGAGGCAAATTAATTATTGTGACATTTTTCAATTGGTTAAAAAATGAGGAATCAGTTGTGTCTGTGAAATTACAAATGACAATCCAACACTCAAGACTTGTTAATGCCTTTTTTGGCATCAGGAAAGAAGACGTAGGTATTAATATTAAATAGCGTTGCAGAAGGGCAAGTTAGCACTTTGTTTGCCAAATTAAGTTTCAAAGACTGTATAGGTTATGAAGTTTGACTTTCTGCCCGTAAATCTTGAATGACTGACAGACTATTGTAAAATAGCTTTGTTCAAAAGGACTCTTTGGCAGGCAGCATCAAAGGTTTGAAATTGTGGAAGGGATGAAAAGAAAACCCCACTTTTGCACTGATTTCCCCTGCAGATCAATGTCTCTCTGAAATTGGCATGGGAATTATGAACTATTTACTGTATTATGTGCTGTTTTCTTTCACTGTATCCAAAGGCCCCGGTGGTTCCTTTTATCTTCAGGATTTAGAGATATTTTTGTACATGAAATGTGAATGAATGAATGCGTCAGTGGAACACAGGGGAAAAAATTCTGGATTTGGATGGTTCTTTTCTCCCTTATTTTATCACAAGTTGGAGTATTGTGTTTGCGCCACCTAAATTTATAGGTACATATTTTTATGGTAAAACCCAATGACATGTTCTGCATGCACCATCAAGCTCTCTCAGTGTTTCTTCACTTGATTCACAGCTCTGCAGGATATGAATGAGTCCCATAGTATAATCCTTAATCTCTTTTTAACCAGAATAATGTAGTGTGGGGGTTTTTATTTATGGTGTGTGTCATCATGTCATCATCTAATTATGTAAACCAAAGGGGAAAATAAAATATTTCTTGGAAAACCCTTGTCAGCTGTTGATCAGTGCAGGACTCGAAGTGTCTTTATTGCATATAAGCAGCAGAGGTAGCAAATTCTTTGCAACACGTAAGTACTTAAGTCTATACTCAAGATGTGGCATTCCTGGGGCATTGGCTAAAGAAGAACTGGCTTAGTAGGGCTGTTTCCACTTAGAAACACAACATGCATTCTCAGATATAGTGAGAGGCTTGAGGAGAGGAAAAGCTCCCTTCTACTTTTCATTGACTCTTTAAAACTGATTCAACAGAAGGTGATTAAATTCTTGTTTGTCTTCCACAGGGTGAAGTGAAGAAGTGAAGCCTCACAGCTGAACTACTATGAGGTCAGAAGCCTTGCTGCTATATTTCACACTGCTACACTTTGCTGGGGCTGGTTTCCCAGAAGATTCTGAGCCTATCAGTATTTCGCATGGCAACTGTAAGTATAAGGGGACAGAGAATTTCATTCAGTACTGGTCAAGGGACTTCAAATCAACATTATTTTGTCACAGTTGCAGTGGATAAAGCTGTTTTTCTTGATTTCTCCCAGATCAACCAATTTAAATTCTCAGATACTAATACAGGAACATGACTTTTTCACGTGGTCTTATTATTTGTTGATCTAATACAAATAATTGAATTTACTTCATAAAGTTCTGATGGGTTCTGCTTGAGCATTAGGCATTTTTTTCTAAGCTAAAAATGTAGCTAAAATCTAATCAAGACAAAGTATCTTTTGACAGGAGCTCTCTCCTTTCTTACCATCAGAGATTGTCAAACTCACCAAAACGTAAAGTAACAGCGAGAACTGCAAGTCATACTGAGATTTGTTGGCTGAACAGGTGGAGAACTTCCGGTGCATTTCAGAGAATTTCACATTGCACATTATGCTTAGCTTATCTGATCTCAAGGTTTCATACGTTTTAAAGAAAGTGTTTAGGATCTGGGCCTCTGGAAGTATCCTGGGGAGTAGCAGCTAGGCCAAGAACAGGCTTGTGTTTAGGCCTAATTTTGGTCAGGGATTTGACTTTAAAGTGAATCTTGACTGTCCTTGTTTACTGTGCTTTGGAATGGCCTTGGCACCCATAAACTTGTGTAACACCAACTGAAAGACAAGACTCCAGGCACACCTGATGTGCTGCAAATGCTAATAGACATCTGGGATACAAGAACAGGGAAGAACTGCTCTGAAGCAAAGGCCGCTGAAACCCCTAGTGTCTGGAATGACCACTGGGTCTTCAGCACCAACACTTTCTTCCTCCAGAAGGGTGTTGCTAGTCATTCTTGCTAATGTACAAATAGCCAGCCTTGATCCTTTTGGAGAAATGGGACATGGGATAACTTTGTCCTTGGCAGCATGGCATGCTGAGGTGCCCATGAACATACAGACCCCTTGCTTGTGCTAGATCCCTGAGTTACAGAGGAAACGTTACTGGACAGAAAACAGCCCGACAGTTAAACTTGGCATTTTGCGTGTAGGACGTGGTCAGAAGGATTAAGCTTCTGAACAATAAATCCTGCCTGGTGTTTTACTTTGTTTCTTCAAGAGTTCTAAACATCTGGTTTGGAGAGAAGTTTCTGTCCAGTTTTATCACCAGGCTTTCTGACACACGGCACTTCCAGGTGTTTAGCTGAAGCCACACTGTGAATCAATATTTTGACCCAGCTGAACGGGTACAATACTTTTAAAAGACAATAGCTGAGAACACTTAAAGCAGTGGATGAGTTTCTGAAGAAATAGACTTCCTCAAACATATGCAGGTTTTTGGGAAAGGCTCAGGCATAGCTAGGTGCTAGTCAGCTCTATATAACATGCGCTTGCAACAGTTCTGCACTGATGATGATGCTTGTCAGAGGATTATTCTCTTCCTTTCTTCTGTCATTTTATTTACTTTATTAGCTCCTGGTTTGTGCATGTAGATGTCATGATGATGTATACATATGAGGTTTAACTGTAAAGTGACCACTGTTGTTATAGGTTGTACACACAGATCATCTGGGGAGCAGTGGCACGCTCCGTGTATGATGAATTCTCATGAAAAAACATTATGGGAATAGTCCATAAATGCTCTTGCTGACTGATAGAGTGAGGGGGAAAGCTGACTTGTTGGTAGCATAAGCTCTGTACAGGGCTTCCAGTCAGTATTGTTGTTTAGTTGCCAGAAGAGCTGGAGTATCAGACTGGTTGCCAGAATTGCAAGCAGTGACTTTCATTTCGTAAAACTCAAGTGGTAAATTCTCACTGTTTCTCAGAAATCCCTGCAGCTGTTGTATGACAGCAGTCCAGTCCTGTAGAAAACCCAGGGAGCTGGCAGTCTGAACCAAGGAGAGCCAAGTCTTTTGCTTTAGCCACTACCAGTCCAGTCATTGCGGTGATTGATGGGCCACTGTGGAACAGCTTTGTCCTTCTAGACACGCTTTGGCAGCCAGCATTTACGCTCTGCAAGCAGTGAAAGAAAAACTGTGAGAGAGTGCCACATACCTGTGTGCCAAGAGCTCCAGAACAGCTTTACGCTTAAACAAAATTCACAGTTTTTGTCTTCTACAAAGGTGATGACTTTTTCCTTTGCAGCTGCAGAGACTGTAACCTTGAAGAACTCTCCAGCTCCCTGTGCTCTTGCCTTCCAACCCCTGGCTGTGTTTCCCAGACAGAGCAGAAGCCACAGATTTTTCCTATAGCTGGGCCCCATAACCCATGTTAGCACTATTTCAGTTTGTTATCCTCTTTTAACCCTGTTGACTTTTTTCCTTCCTACAGATACAAGACAGTATCCGGTGTTTGTGGGTCACAAACCAGGGCGGAACACCACACAGAGGCACCGGCTGGACATCCAGCTTGTCATGGTCATGAACAGGACCCTGTACGTTGCTGCTAGGTCAGTAGTCTCCTGCTTTGATGCCCCTCCCTTACTGCTTTAAGAGGAGGAAGGAGAAGATGAGGAACGTTCTGAGTTCTCCTCTGATGGACACGTTACTTTTAGGATTTTCTTACGCTCAGGGAGAGCTTTGCAAGTAATTAGTAAGACCTATTGGAAACCTTGTTATTTGGTCAACTAAAGTTCAGTTTTGTGATGAGCCACACCAGTGTTTCAAGACTACAGACTTCTGCCTCCCCTTAAGTCCTGCAACAGGGAAGTTGCCAGAGAAATTTTTTAGTCCCACGGAAGAGCAAGTCTGTCCTCATCCTTTTATTTTCCTTGTACTCACCAATAATGATAATTTTAGAGAATAATTCCGCTGGTACACAAATGCACTTTTTGATAAGTCTTATTAAAATGTAATTTTGCTGGTTTTGGCATATTTTTTTGTCTTAAGACAGAAAAAAAAAGAAGCAAACATGCTTCTGCAAGGTTAATTGAATTTAGTGTCTGGATTTTTTTTGAGAGCTATACTGTGCAGACACAAGCACATGTCTTATTATAAAAATTGCATGTGGAGCCACTCATTCAGTTTGCATAGCTCAGCTTGGCACTATCAGCCTCAGTGGAACTACACCCATTATACAGCTGCCAGCCTGGCACAGATCAGATATTAACGCTTCATCTCCCTGCCTGTTGTTAGCAAAGGAGATTTTGGAGTGGAAATTACATGAGGGACAGAATGAGTACAAGATGGTCCAGAGTAGCAAGGCTGAGTAGTCCAGGTTAGGATCTCTTGGACCCAGATGCTGTTTGGGACCTCCCTGCAAGCTGCCTCCGCAGGAGCAGCTTGTTTCCTGCCTCTTTCTGGTCTTCCATTGGAGAGATGCATAGCCCTCTGCATGTGCCACAGAGAGCCAGGCGGTTGCTGCAGATGGGAGAAGTGGTGGGTGGGATGGCCAGGAGGTGAGAAGGAACAGCTGCTGAACAGGCGGCCTCTCACCACCAGCCCTGTTCTCAAAGCCCTTGGCAGCCTCCAGGAACTGCCTGGCTTTCTTCTCAAACAGCCACTCCCCATCTTGTGGGTGGTCAGATGCATCTTGTGGGGGAGATCTGCCTGTGGATCTCCATGCAGTACCAAGTAATTAGTACAGTCACTGAGTGACATTTTCACAGTCATGTCCCTGGCTGCTAGAAGAATACAATGCTACCTGTTCCCCTACCCAGCCATTGCAGCTGCATGGCCTGATTGCAGTTTCTTCAGGCTTCTTGCATATGCCACTTTGCACAGGGTCTGAGTGGCACAGCTCGGGATTCTCACTCACGCCAAGCACTCTCATCAAGCCCCACAAAGAGCAAGTATCCTTCACAGGAGCTGTGGTGGTGTTGGTTATAGGGCACAAGGAGAGGGCAGCCCTGCACCAAGTGGCAAAGCCCTGTGCTTTGCCTGAGCTCAGAGGCATTTTTGTTGTATTTAGTGTGACTATGAGTGTGGCAGGGAAGGGGCTAAAGCGGATTGAAAGGTGGTGGCAGGATTTCCTCTTTTTCATGGCTGAGCTCCCTTTGCTTACCTTATTCGTTTCCCTTTAAATTAGGAAATCATTTGCAGTGAGATGGTGGTAAATCTGCTTTGTGGATTTTGGTCTGCGGTTTTCATACTTTATTCGCAGACTTGGGAAAATCTCCCAGAGATTGACACTATTACAGTGTTGCAGTGCCCAACCAGCTGGCATTACAATGGAAAAACCTAGTTTGGGGATATGAAACCACTACATGCACAAATTATATAAAGAATGCTAATATTTGGGGGACAGCATACTAGTATATGAATATGCATTTTTACAAATTTGTATAAAACAACTTGCTACAATGAGGTTCTTACATACTATTAGGGTCCTGTGACCTACAATAAAAGAATAAAGACCTTGTCTGTTTTGTGCTTACACAAGCATGTAAAAAAATCTTCTTACAATTCTTTTCCTTTGCTAACTCAAAAACCCTTTGACATATTCTTTTCCCCTTCCATGTGTTACTGAGTAAAGTCTCTCCTGGACTGAGAAGCATATGTGATACAAGTTAAAATTCGAATGTCATTTCTATCTTTAAGTAATAAACTTCAGAAAATTAGTCATCCTTCAGTATCTAGTGTGAATCAAAGTTTGTACTTCAAATACCGCATCTCCTTCAGAGGCAGTAGTAAATTAGAGACTGAAAGCAAATCTGTACACAGTCAAAGATGTTTCTCAACAAGTTTTGTAAGAAGATTCCTTGAAAACTAACAGCTAACATAAATCTCTTGGCTATTATATTAGATGTTGCTTTCATGCTTTTTTTAGACATTGAAATACAGCAATGCTAAGTTTATGTTTGTACTCAATTATCTGAAGAGCAATCAAAACAAATGATTAAATATTGAGAGTTTTTATTTTAGAACTGTTGTGTTTAGGTTGGGTGTTCTTGTTTGCTTTAGAAAATCCAGTGTTGATTTTTGCAGAGAGTTTCTGTGCACCAGAGAGGCTAACTCAATTTGAGAACTGCTAACATTTTATTAGTGAGCGGATGATGTAGAGCAAAATTTCTGTCTGTCAGTTGCTTATTTTGTTGTATGGGATATGTGACTCCAGTATTAGCTATTACTAAATAAAATTTCATGTCTCTTCAGAAAGGCTTTATTTCATGTTATCGGGCAGAGATACCCAACCAGTATAAATCAGAATAACTCAGCCAAAGCCCATGAAGCCTTACTGTCTGAATATCTGGCTTGCAGTCTGCAAAGGAACATCTCTGTTTTCTCTTTTTCTCATGGGAAGGGTACTCCCTCACCATCTCACTCGCACTCGCTCACTCCCACGCCCACACCCCCTTTTCTAAGTTTGCTATGTCTCCTCCTCCCATTGTCTCATGCGGTGCCAGCTTTTGTTCGTGTTATCTGCCACCCCTCATGTGTATGTACACAGCAGATCTGGGAGCACCGGGATGGGATGGCTCCCTCCTCATTTGCAGTTACATGTTTCCAGACGATGCACTGAGTGGCCAAGGGTCATTCACAGCCGGTGGCATTATTTAAATTCCCTTCCTCGACAAGATTATGCCATGGCAACAAAACTCGGTTCTGCTCACTGGAGGTGGGAAAAACGGAAGCTCTAGGATTAAGTAAATTTGTGTTAGAATAACTTAATTAGCAGTAAGCTGTACACATACCTCAGCTAGTAGATAGAAGGAGTTGGGCAGCAGTGGGAAAAGGAGGGCAAGGACAATCCCACATTGTTTGTGGTTAGCTGGCCCTCCCTCGAATTTGACAGCTCTTTCGCTCTCTGCTGACACTGTCAGCAACTATGTTTCACATTCGGCATGAGAAAATTATATGTAATTTTCCTGATGCTAACCCTTTTTCAATCCCATAACTTAGCATCTGAGTTTTCTTTGAACTGTTTCTTGAACCAGAAATAAGTCCTCTGAAAGCTGTTTTATTGAGAATGGAACTAAATAACTCTACTCTTTCTGAGTACCACCACTGTATTTTCTAATTGTCTTGTTGAAAACAAAAAGATTGTAACCACTGGAATGCAAGACTGATGATAAAAATCAAGAACTGTGCTGGAAGAAGGTTTTTAGAGGTCCTCCCGCACCTCGTTTACAATTCAAGAGATTTTGTTGCCCACTTTCTATACAGCAGGAGTGACAGCAACAGAGAATAATGTACATAAAGAGAGAACCATGCTGTAATCTGTGAAGCTGTTATCATGCTAATAGGTAATTTTAGTCCAGCACTAACACTGACCACTGCTCTGTCATTAAAGTCAGGTAAATAATAAACTGAAGCATTAAACCAATATTGGAAGAAAATGACAGCTCTAGTTTGACAGTCTGGAGAAGAAAACCCACAACTCTTCAATTTGGCATCTTACAAAGCAAACAGCCTCAAGGTCCATAGCAGACAAATTTTTAAACACCAGTTCCTCACAAAAGTGCTGCTTCTTTCTCCAACTGAGAGCAGTTTTGCTTATTTCTCTTACAGCAGTATTTTGTGTTTGCTTTATTTAAGAGACTAGTACTGTTTCCCAAAACCCAATAAAACAAAGCTAACCTCAAGAGCAGGAATTTCTAAAATGGAAACAGCCTGTATCCTGCTTTCAGCAGATCCCTCAAATGCTGTGGATCATGCTTCAGCTGCACAGCTTCCTACATGTTGAAAAAAGCCAGTGTTATTTCAAGGAAAAATGAGATGGTTAGTCCCAGTTTGATGTGCTGGTTACTACAGCATTGTGGGTTGGTGGATTTTTTCAAATTTTGGTTTCCATACAGAGCTGTCTTTGTTCTTGGCTTACATGGAGGAGAATACTTAAAAATATCTCTTCACCTGAGTACCTGAGTCTATTTCCTCTTTCCAAGAAGAGATTGGCAGTTAATTGTAGAGAGGGAGAGGTTCTCAGGAAAACAGAAAAGTAAATGCAAGAAAAAAACAGTGAACCATTTTTCAGAAAGGTATTTTACAGTTTAGTTTGGCCAGCAGTGTGTGAAGAGAAGAATGATTTCTGGGAATAGTTTTGTGGCTGTCAGCCTTTTGTCTACCATATTGTCAATCAAATTACAACAGCTGAGGTTAGACACATAATTAAAAGGAAAAAAAAAGAAAGAAAGAAGCATTAACCTCTTTTTAACCCTGAATGGTTAAATGTGACACAGTGACTGCTAGCACAGGAATCTGGCAATGGCTGCCTAAGAGCTATTGCAGCTGATTTCAGGATACAGAAAACATCTGCGTGCTAGATTGTGGCATCTGCTTTAGGACTGATAGAACAGAAATCATATGAGACTCATCTACTTTCCCAAACCTCATTTGTTCAAATAATTGCTTTTGGGAAAGAATCTTACTTTGAAGTTTGGTAGCATTTTTATTTTTTTTTTCTTAATGGGAAGGCAAACAGTTTATATGCAAAAGTGCTTTTCTGGGAGAAGCAGGCTATGCTGCCAGTAATATTTCCTTGTAAGACCTGTGATTTTTTTTTTAAATGTATGATGGATTATCTTGTGATAGATAGGTCTCTTATAGAAAATGAACTGTCTGACTACTACATTTGACTTTGTATTCATTTGCCTTTGTTTACAGGGACCATATTTATACTGTTGATATGGACACATCTCATACAGAAGAAATTTATTTTAGCAAAGTAAGTAGCTTTTGTCATCATCCAGAAACCAAGGACACTAGACAAGTTTCAAATAAATAGGAAGATGACATTGTTTCAAAGAACTTGCCAATGCTGCTGTTAAAACTGTAATAAGCAAGTAAGATGGCATTGCTAATCGTATCTGGGGAAAGCTAGAATAGCACTTATGTCCTCTGTGAATTTCTGATAAGTGATTTAGCTGGGCTGATAAGCAATCTGTACTGAAATACAGTGAGGTCCCTGATGGAACATCTGTCAAACATCTATTAATTTATATGCAGCAGTTTTCTATAACATTTATACTATTCCAATTAAGTATACTGAAAGTTTCATCTTAAAAAGCAAGTTACATATTTTCATGCACACAAATTTTTTTGACCCATGGAAATACTGAATAAATAAAATCTTATTGTAACATCACTTTGTAGATGTGTTCACATTATCTCCATGAGAAGTTACATTCAAACTAAGAAGAGCTTTGTCTGCATTACCATATTGCATATTAACATCAACATACTAAAAATAATCCCCCTTCAGCTCCTTTGTGTTGCATTCATATTGTGTAATGTGTACCAAACACAATCTTGGTCCAGCAGAAGATTGTACGAATTTGGGCACTGGATGAATTCCACTGTAAAAAGTGCTTCATTATAACTATGAAATGATGCTGAAGATGAACGTACGTCCCATTACTCATCAAAGAGTGAGGGCACAGGCTTGTAGTTGAAATAAACATTTATGGTTACTCTTTCACCTTGGAGCCCTTCATGAATACACAGTGCATCAGTTTACTGGTCAGAAACACTGTCAAAACTACAGTGGCAGTAGTTTCTAGGGTGATGCTGTCTTAGGCCATATGATCTTAACCAAAGTTTTATTATAATTAATGAAACTTCCACACTTGACCATTCCTGAAACTCATTGCAAAAAAGTCCAGGGTGGGATTTGCCTGAAAATATTCTGGAGAGAAAGTGTTAGCAGATAAAGTCAGCAGTGTTTTGGTAGGTGGAGGGCTTTCTGAGCCTGCCAGCTGAACTGAAGTGATAAGAATTACCTGAATTTGATTTCTTTGCTGATCTAAAATGTTGTCTTCCATAATATATATTTCATTTGGAATCCATTAAGGGTTCATTGTCCATAAATGTTTATTCTGATTTGCAGAGCAATGTAAGTTTAAAAGAAGAGAGCATTTCGTACTTTCAAGAAAAGTACATGTTTTTCAGAGTTGGCCTGTTGTTAAATTATATTGCTTTAGGCTTAAAAAAATAGGGATATTCCAATCTAATATATAGATGGCAAAACAAAATTAAGTGATGCTCCACATCACTGATCTTTTATTGTTGTGGTGAATTAATCATGGAGAAAGAGTGTAGAAAACTTTCAATAAATATGTGTTCAACAGCTAGTCCCTCCTAAGGGACTTTTGCTTCTGAAATCAAATGCAAAATACCTTGGAGTTCTAATTGATTTCTTGATCCTTGCAGAAATTGACATGGAAGTCTAGGCAAGCTGATGTAGATACATGCAGAATGAAGGGAAAACATAAGGTAGGCAATTTTCATTTCTTCTACATCTGCCACTTTAGTTTAGATGCTTCACTATTATCTCAGGCTGCTGTCTGTGATGTGGAATGGATCATGCCATTCACCTCTCGCCAGTAATTGCTTTTTCCATCAGCTTACTGAAGGCTTTAATTTGCAAAAATAGTTCACTTTGAACATGATAAAATATTACGACAGAAGCCACAGTAATATCCTGAAATGCTTAAAGCATTGAGAGTTTTGCACTCAATGCTTAATGTAACTGATTTTGCTTACCATTGCTTTAAAAGCTGCTGTCCATCTCTCTGCAGGAATTTACTGAGAACTTCGTGTAAAGCATCAGAAAGCATGAATGTATAGTTGTAGAAGGACTGTTTCTCCCACAAATTTGACCTTTCTGACCTATGACTAACACAAGTAGTAACATAGTTAAACACAGACTTTTTGATTCTTCACATCTACTTCCCATTATAGTTACAGACGCTTTATGCCGGTACATTGTAGTGGTGATGTGACTGTCTGACAGCAACATAGATGAGAAGATCATATTCACTTTTGAGTAAAGCAACATCTTTCAAACAAAAATTCACCTATGTGAATGATAGCAAAATATGCTCAGTAATGTGAATGTCATATCTTCAGTTCCTTGTAGTTTTTAGACCACTAGAATATAAATCAATTGCAACTTGCTCATTGTCAGTTAAACACAGACAAAATAAAGGTCAGCAAATCACAGTGGCTACCAGCCAATTTCATTTTAAACCTGACAGTGAAATATCATGGTATAAAAGTACAGATACCCAAGATGCAGTAGTTGAAATAGTTTTTCTTATTTTTCTTCAGGATGAATGTCATAACTTTATTAAGGTTCTTCTAAAAAGAAGTGAGGATACACTGTTTATCTGTGGAACAAATGCATTTAACCCTTCTTGCAGGAACTACAAGGTATGTGATCTGTTTGAGGAATTTCATTTATGCCTTGTCTTTTGATTGGATTTATTGTGACTGCTGGCAGCAGCATGAGGTTGTCATTCAGCTGTGTACCATTGAACTCTGAAGCATTTATCCTGACTTATTTCAGTGCTACTGAGTTCAGTGTTGATTGGATTTCTGAGAATTTCTCAGATTGATTACTTACTTCTTTACAACTCCTGCTCATCAAGAGCATTGCCACTTTGCATGGCCCTCAGTAGGTGCAAGAGTCCTTCAGATCTCTGCTTGGGGATGTAGTCACTCCTCAGTAAAGATCCCTTGCTTGTCACTGACACCCACATCAAGTCACAGACTAATGCTGGGTGTTACTTCTGGAGTAGCGTCTTTAAGTTCTCTCTTACACTGTTCTTAATGCCAAAATGAGTTCTCTCATTGTTCGGGGACGGCAAAACCTGAGTTTAGTGCTGGGGACCCAACGGATAGGGGAAGCTGTGGAGACCCTATGGCATTGTGTGCTATGGAAGTGGTTGAGCAGCAAATCTCCATAGGGAACAATACAGCAGGACAGTGATGTATTCCTCACTAGCTGGGGATATGCAAAGCCAAAATGTTTTCTAGAGCAGTGTAGAAAACTGTGCTGGTCCATGCATAATTCACATTAATGCCCTGAGCCCAATTTATTGCTTTGATATAGTGTGTTCCTGTTACTTGCATTTCAGCAGGACCCATTTATTGAAATATTTTCTATTTTCTCAGGCTTTCACCAGTGTATTCTGATATAACCCCCAACAGTGGATGTTTCTGGAGTAGCTGAATGAATTTACTTAGGTGCTTGATAGCCAGATCGTGATTTTCCAGGCACTGTTACGTCCCACAGGTCATTTCTCATTCTTCTTCTGGAAAAACAAAATTCAGCTTTGTTAATACTGTGTCTGACAAAGTCATAGCACAATTCTCATTTATTTTTGGGTTCAGAGTTATTGTAAAAAAAAAACAGAATAAAGATGTTAACACCCAGGAAAACTACTTCCTTAGTTGTGTTTGCTGTGACTGCTGCTCTTCCTGGATTTTTGTACAGTGCTGCTTTACCTTGTTTAGCTACTGTGATGGCTGCAGTCTAGGAAACACAGGAGAGAAGTTCAGGGTATGGAGGAAGAATCAATTTTGAGTAAAAATACAAGCCTTTGTCATGTTAACTGTGAGGTACAGGTAGCTGCTCTGTTAACTGCTGCTTCTTTTTTTCTTTTTTCCTTGCCCACTCCTAGCATGCAATGAAGCGTCTTCAGTGCTGTATTTAGTCTTCCAGAACAGTTTGTAATTTTTTAGCTCTCAGTGTCATTAATGAGGCTAACAAATCTCAACCAGTCCCCTTGATAGAAGGCTGTCTTTTGAATACAACTACAGATTTCTTCTGCATCCTGATGTGAGGGATATAAAAGGCCCTCCTTACCCTTACTCCAGGTGTTTCATTCCCTGTGATGCACGGCCTCTGCAGATTGCTTCGCCTGCTGCTGAGCCACAGGGCTGGGTAGTGATCCCTCTGACAGTCTGCAGAAGGTCCCTCCAGCACCTGCCCTGGCTTCCTGAATTCCTGCATTATACAGAGAGAGAGCTATACATGTGCTAACCAGAAGTCAGGGCTGTCCCTCAACGATGCCAGTGGATGTGGGGATGAGCCCAGCACGTGCAGCTTGGTGCAGGAAAAGTTGCTCAGGACTGTAACTCATTTCATCTCACTATCACATGAAATGCTTTTTCAGTTCTTGAGTAAACAGAAAACGAATGATGAAAAATCATCCAGTGAAGGACATGGAAGCCGTAACATGCAAACTAAAGGTTGATTGAAGTAGTTGTTGGTGCCATGTGCGTTATTTTTCATGCTCTGTGAATCTGTACTGTGTGTGATTTATACAGTATGAGCTGCTCGAGTTACCTCAATATGCTCGAAAGGTCCTTATTCCAAAAATACAGTAGTATAAAAATCTTAAGGAGGTAAGAGATGTACATTTACCCCTTAGTTCATTAAACCTTCTTGAACTTAGCATAAAGTTGATCTGTGTATTTGTGTCATTATCAGTTCCCAGGGTGAATTTATTTCTCAAGAGTTACATATAATCCTCAGAGTTTACAATTCCTGCACAGATAAATTCTTGCCTGATGGTAAGAGGATTTTCTCCATGACACAGACTCAATTGACAGTAAAACTTGAAGAGCATCTTTCTGAGTATGCAAATCAAGGAGGAGAGCATCAGTGTTGAGACTAGAGCAGAAGGATCTCCGAACTTGGGGGAGGAAAATGCACACAGAGATAATTGTTCTAATGCTGTTTCTTCTGACTGCTGTGGTTTGCCGTCTTTTCTGTGTATAAGAGCGCTTCTGTTAGGTCACTGTTCAGGATAAATTTTGAAGCCTTGCCAGAACCATAGACCACTTAGCTGCTACAGTGCAAAATAAAGCTTGTGTACAGATAAAATAGAGACTGAAGACATTTGTAAAATGTGTTAAGAGTGGTAAGTTCCAAAAGGATGCCTGACTTACTGGACACACTTGTTTCAGACTGATTTAGTTTAACAGCATGATTTTTGTCGGGTTTTTACTTCATAGTTAGGAGCAGAGTTGGAGAAAGGACCTTCCTCCCTGCCCAGAAAAGAAGAACACTGTTATAAGCCTGATTCTGGGTAAGAAGTTCTGTTTCTATATCTGAGGAGCTCCCTTTGGTTTTTCAGATGGATACCTTGGAGTTCCTAGGAGATGAATTCAGCGGAATGGCCAGGTGCCCCTATGATGCAAAGCATGCCAACGTTGCATTGTTTGCAGGTAAATTGATGGAGATAAACTTTTTGCTTTCTGTCCTGCAGCCCAGGCTTTGCCATAACACTGTACCTCTTGCTTGAGTCCAGAATGCCTTAATCTAAAGGGTGGCAAAGGGAGTGAACAATGACTAAAAATAGGGGGCATAAGGAAATCCCTAGCAAAAAAAGCCTGCCTTGCTCTGAAATTAACTTCGCTATCATAAACGTTGCCTGAAACTTCAGTTTCCTGGTTCAACATTTCAGTATTTCCTGTATTCTTGGTAATAGGACCAGTGAGGCACAATTTCTGGTGGCATCCAGCTTCTGTGAAAGTCAAAGGAAGTCAAAGCTTGTGTGAACTTTATTGAGGATTCGATGGGATATTCTCTTTAAGAACTCTAAGCTAAGTTAACATTCATAATAAAAAGAAGTTAGGGAAAATGCTGACGTGTGCCCTTTTCTAGATCTAGAAGGCAAGGAGAATTGATTTTATTTTAAAGCTAAAAACATCTCAGTATGGTCTTACCAGCTGTTGTAGGCAGTGGAGAGAAGTGTGTTGGTTAGAGGTGATTTATACTGCATGCAGCAGAATACAATTAACTCTGATTTATTCTACAGTAGTTAGAAAAAGTGAGAGCTTATAATGGGGTTAATTTTGGCTGTGGTTGTATAGTATTTTTGTATGTCTCTTCATGAATTCCTGATTAAATTGTTCCTTTATTGAACTTCTCTTAGTGTGAATGCTGATGATCTTTTTTTAGATTTGGCTGTAAAATAGGCGGTAAAGAAAATAAAGAAGTCATCCATGATAATGTGAGTCTTCTTCAGCAGGTGTGATGCTAGAAAGCAGAGCCTGGGTGCTCACATGGAAATAGTTCAGAGCACAGAAGATTTTCAGTCACTCTCAACTGAGTCTGTGGCCAAAGGGCTTTATTAAGCACTACTGTGTTTGGGGTGTTAGGATCTGCCTCACAAAGGGGAGTTTAACAGGTTTCATTTTTAAAATTTTTTTTTTTGCTCTTTATAGTGTAAATAAATGGGTCCCTTTGTTTCAAGAATAATGGTGATGATGATGGTAGTAGTATGTAATTTCTTAATTACACTTAAAAGAACATACAGGAGGAATTCTCTAATTGTAGCAGGTAATTCATAAAGCATGGAAAGAGAAAAACAGGTTCAGAGAAATAACTTCCCATTTATCTCAGATTCCTTATCTTCAGGGCAGTCTGAATGACCTTTCAGAAGGGCCTTTCTCACTATACTGGCCAAGAAAGCATTTATGACCAGCCTATTGTAAACAGTCACTTTGCATGCAGATGAAGTTCAGTAAGATGATTCTCACTTTGCCACTGAAGAAATCCTGGTATTATTTGAAAATAAAGAGAATATGTATAGAAATGGTCATACTCTTTCATGGTGATTCAGAATAAATTTGATACTGTTCAAATAAATACTTGTAGAATATACCCTGTAAATCTACTAGCTTCAGAAAATCACTGTTTTACAAGCCATACATATTGATACCCCTGATAACTTTTCAGAGTGCAGTGAAAAGCCACTTCAGAGCAGTTTAGGGCACTAATCCAGGTCATCTGAGTTTGTTGGGTGCACTTAGGTGAATATGGCTCTTCTTGCAGCTTGTAGCTATTACAGCTGATGTGTGGGAATTGTAATTGGTCACATGGTATTCAGGAACTTGGCAGGAAAGAAAATAAATGCGTGGTTGTATTAACAGGAGTTCAGACATCCATATCTAAACAATTCAGCTTTTTATTCTATTTTAAATTTGGTTTTCATATCAGTGGAGGGGGATGTTGTAATTATTTTTTCTGTTTTGCTAAGAAAAAATGCTCATTTTGAAGTAGCCAGATAAGGACAAGAATTGCATGACTCAGAACAAGGCATACAGTTCCGCTAATGAAGAACAGTCTGAATTTTAAATCGGAAGCTGAAATTCAAAGAATCAGAGATTGTTAGAGTTGGAAGGGACCTCTGGAGGTCATCTAGTCCAAACCCCCTGCCAAGGCAGAGTCACCTAGGGAAGGTTACACAATGCATCCAGATGGGTTTTGAATGTCTCCAAGAGAGGGAGACTCCACAACCTCCCTGGGCAGCCTGTTCCAATGCTCTGCCACCCTCAATGTAAAGAAGTTCTTCCTCATGTAGAGGTGGAACTTCTTGTGTTTTAGTTTATGGCCAGTGGTCCATGTCCTGTTGCAGGGCACCACTGAAATGAGTCTGGCACCAGCCTCTTGGCACAGACCTTTGACATCTTTATATGCATTAATGGGATCCCCTCTCAGTCTTAAATTAAAAGATTTAACACCGGAAAGTGCCGTGAGGAGAGCTTGACCAAAGCTTGTGCTTTGTCCTGGGTATGTCCCCAGTGCTGCTGCCTTCAACATAACCTCTGTCAAAGGAGATGTAGGCAATTCTAGTTTTTATGCAACGCAACGGAGACACAAGTTTCTGTCCTCGTGCTGCAATGCTTGTGCTCCTACTAGACATCGTGTTTCAAGATCTATCTCACACATGAAAACAGTCCTGTACAGTTACCATGACCTGCAAACAGATTAGGCAATGAATAAAATTTAAAAAAGTTGCTTAATCTTGTGCTTTTACCGTCTGATAGTGTTGCATCTTTTGGTTGTCCTTGGGGTGGTATTTTGCAGACCCTTTCTTATCCCTAGTCCTCCAGATCTTTAACAGAAAGGAATGCATAATTCATGCCTAAAATGCTTGTTAGAAAAGAAACATTGATGGGCAATCCTCCTCAATCTCTTTGCATCTCTGTTTCAGCAGGGCTCCCAGCGCGCTATTTAATTTTTTGCTAGTGATCTTTGGCAGAGGAAAAGTGCTCTCAAGAGGAGAATTTTTCATAAGTGTCAATTAGCCTACAGTCTCCAAGACCTGTCTGTTTTGCACTCCCAGTTAAAACTAACAGTTCTGTTATATTTGTTTTGCTCGCATACTTATGTAGGATTTCTGATCATTGAACCAGAGGCTTGTGCACAAAAACTGGATAAGGTAGTTCAGTATGACATCCCTAAACTGGAGAAGAAATATTCTGTAAGATTTCTTCTCCTACAGCGTCCCTCTGAAATTGCCATTTTGCAAACTAATGACTTGCTTTTGTTCAGTACTCAGTCCCATTTACCCAGCTGGATTTTTTTTCCCCTCCAGTATTGCTAAGGCGATTGTGATGGTTTTGTTTCCTCCATCTCATTTGACTGGTGATAGAAAGCAATTGTATTATTTGTAATGCTCCTTCCCCCTTGTTTCTTCTTTCCTTACTCCCCAGAGGGAAAGCTGTATTCTGCCACAGTGACCGACTTCCTTGCAATAGATGCAGTCATATACCGGAGCCTTGGAGACAGCCCAACTCTGCGAACAGTTAAACATGACTCCAAATGGTTGAAAGGTAGATAAACACACACGTGATGAAAAAAAGCAGCATCTCTCGTGAGAGACTTGGATTCCTGACAGACCTCTTTGTCATTTCATTTCACCAATGCTTTCTGGCAGAAAGAAGGAACTAGATTACGTCTCTTGCTTACCCTGATCTGTTTATCTCTTTCTCTCTTCTCCTGATCCCAAGTTACTGAACCTGACAGAACCTGTGAGCTAGGTAGATCAGAATATGTATTCCAGTGAGCTTTCCAAGCTGAAATCCACCAGTTTACATCTGTAAAAAAATGCCGCTTTTTTTACATCTGTTGGATGTAAAGGTTGGAACTTGCAGGGCTCGGTGTGCTTTGACTGTGTTTAAAAATATTCCTGCCACAGGACTGTTAGGTAACAGTCAAGGCTTTATGAAGTACAGAAGGTTTTCCTGTAATGTTAAGATTCAATAATGAAAATAAATTATGGGAATATTGCACAAAGCCTTTCTGTTACAGGGGGGACTGTACTGCTGTCTTTAAATTAGGCAATTTCTGTGCTCTAAATGCCATCATTGTTAAGAAAACTGTGCTCTTTAGCTTTATGTAGGTGTTAGGAATAGTTAGCATTTGTAGTGATTTTAAGTTAGCATTTTAGAGTGAGCAAAGCCATAGTTTGAAGTCTTTTTCTGCATGCAGGAATGTTTTGCCAGGTGTCAACTTTAGCTGTCCCACTTTGCTTGCTGCTACAGACACATGTGGGCAGAAGTAGTTACCTGGTTTGTTACTAGCTCCGCTCACAGCCTGCATGCCATAAAGAGCACTGCTTGGACCCCTCGGGCATACAGTTATAAATGCCTGTTTACCTCTCCTCTTACTCCGTGCGGGGCAGACATATTAGTGGCAAAGACTTAACTACTTCGCAGTGATGTTGCACAGACTTGTCCCCAGTTCTCCGGTGCCCAGACAATGATTCTTCTGTGGCGATGTTGTTAGTTCTGAAAACTGATCAAGTCTGTCAAATGCAGATGTTTCACCACTGGATATTAAGTGTGAATGTATTTGGCTTCTCTTGGCATGCTATATGCTGTACATGGTGCCTAAATAGGATGTCTTTGTTTTTTTTTATTAGAACCATACTTTGTTCAGGCAGTGGACTATGGCAATTACATATATTTCTTCTTCCGGGAAATAGCAGTGGAGTACAACAGCATGGGAAAGGTAAGGGTAAAAACATTGCCTTGAATGACTTTGTCAGATTCAGGAGTAGGAAAACTTATGCTGTTCTTGGACCAACGCTGTTAGGAGTGACCTTGAAATGAGAACTATAAATCATGATGACAAGGTCATCATTTTGAGAGGATTCCTATTGCTCAAGCCAAAAGGTTGTTTGGAGTGAAACACTGCACTGTCTTGAAAGGAAGCTGTGGCTTCTTAGAGTGATGGTTTATGCTGGAGTCTCTTTTCTGAAATCATAAAAAGCACAAGGCTAATGTAGTTAGTTCAGCATAGTAGATAATTGTTAAAAATGGATTCCAAAGCAGGGAAATATTTTTCTGTAAGAAATATGAATTGGAGTGCTGAGTAAACAGGGGTAGGAATCTTGTGCTCTGCTATTCTGCAAAGAATAATTAAACACTTCTTGCATTTTTGCTAATTTCACAATAGCTTTCTGACTAAGCAGTCAGAAAAGCTGACCAAGGTCACAAAGGTGGAGAGCAGGAATAAAAGCCCAGCAATATTTGCATAGTTTTTAAGTGCTGAAAACACAAGAGTCAGAGCAGGCAGTGTGGGTTGCAAGGATTGTGAATATGAAATGTGCTTTTGTTTGGGGAAATGGAAAGCTAAGCAGTCTGTATGGAAATGAGTTTTATATGGATTGAGAACAGATCTCCTGAAGGATTTATGGCTGTGTAGTAAATGCCACAGTCTTATCTTTCATAGCACACTGTTCCAGAGCTTAATTTTTCTCTGTTTCTTATTTGTCACAAGTTACAGAAATGTGGTATTAAATTAAGCACCTTGCTGTGTTGCTCCAAATGTTTTAAAAGCAGTATTCCAGCTAAGTCTTTGGTTCAAACAATCATTTCATTTTCTCCATTATTTTTGCTCTATTCCTTCCAGGTAGTTTTCCCAAGGGTGGCCCAGGTTTGCAAAAATGACATGGGAGGATCTCAGAGAGTGCTGGAAAAACAGTGGACTTCCTTTCTCAAGGCTCGGTTGAACTGCTCAGTTCCTGGCGATTCACACTTCTACTTTAACATACTGCAGGCAGTTACAGATGTTATCCATTTCAATGGCCGGGATGTTGTTTTAGCAACATTCTCCACTCCATATAATAGGTAACAGGCACAATAACCTTTAACCTTCTATTTCCTTTATGTTTTGCTTTTCACTGCAGTTTCTTTTCACTTTAAGAAGGTACAAGAAGTGATTGCTCATACGCTGTAATTGTTATATGCCATGCACTTACTGATAGTTTGTGTTTCATTTTAAGGAACCCTGGTATTGCTTATTGCATTTTATATCTGATGACTTAAAGCAGCTTTGAGCCATTTACTATTGGGACACATTCCTTGGACATACTTTTCTTTCCATGGGAATAACTCACACCAGCGAGTGTTGCAGCGTGTAACTTGCAGAATGTTATTCCAAAGAGAAAATACCATTTTTTTTATCTCACAAAGAAAGGACTGGGTCTGTCCTGTTTATATGTAAACCTTCAAGAACCACATTATCTCCTTCCCTGTGTTTCTTGCATCCCTGTTGACTCCTGCCTTGATCCTTGACCTTGCATTGACCCTGCTGACCTTTGAATCTCCTGGGAGATCCAAGGTCCTAAGCTGTCTTGCTGGATGGGAAGGAGGGTCTCCAGAACACCTATTTCATGGTTCACCTGTTTATCCAAAAGTGTGAGTTCACCTGCGAAGACTTTATTACTGTTGCACATTATAATATGTTTGTCCGGAATTTATTAGAAGTTTCATCCAACTATTGAGGACTCCCAGAGAAGTTGAAAAAAAACAGTGGCATTCTAATTAAAAACTATATTGCAATTACACAGAGTAACTTTTGAGCTAAAAGGTGAACTTCATTGGTGAAATTCATCTAGTTTTGCTATACACTTCCTACCTCTTGTCGAAGCCTGACCTCAGTGAGGTCATTCACAGAACTGACTTCAAATGAGAGTAAGCCTGAGCCTGTAATGTATAATCACTGCTTTTGACATCAAAACAATAGGAACTGCAGTGGAATAATTATGCTACCAGTAGGGAATACAAGCTTAAATTAAGATGATCTCTTTGCATGCAATCTGGCTTAATAAAAACAAGTGAACAAACAGAGATTCAACATCAGAAAATAGATTGTATCTTGCAGTTGTATCTTGTATCTTGTATCTTAATCTCTCAAAATTAAGATTGTCTTCTCATTCTGATAGTATTTCCTGTGGTGTGTCATGAATAACTCTTTTCCTTAAACCTTGCATTTTAAAATCTACGTACTTGGTGTAAAAATCAAGGTACTATTTTATAGGCCCCAGTTTTTGCCAGACACTGAAGATGACAGGAAGCATATATTCTTGGAGACACCTTTTGAGGCAGATCTGGCAGCCAGGAGGGCCAACCAGGTCATGGGGGGCATCAGGCAAAGCATCACTGGTCAGTCGGGGAGGTGATTGTCCCACTCTGCTCTGCACTGGGGCGGCCTCACCTTGAATATTGTGTGCAGTTTTGGGCACCACAATGTAAGAAGGATACTAAAGCATTAGGGGGCATCCAAAGGAGGGCTACAAAAATGGTGAAGAGCCTTGAGGGGAAGCTGTATGAAGATCAGCTGAGGTCACTTGGTCTGTTCAGCCTGGAGAAGAGGAGACTGAGGGGAGGCCTCATGGCAGTCCACAACTTCCTCACGCAAGAGGAAGATGAGGGGCAGGCACTGAACTCTTCTCTGTGGTGACCAGTGACAGGACCCGAGGAAAGGGCCTAAAGTTGTGTCAGGGGAGTCTTAGGTTGGATATTAGAAAAAGGTTCTTCAGCCGGAGGGTGTTTGGGCACTGGAACGGGCTCCGCAGGGAAGTGGTCACAGCACCAAGCCTGACAGAGTTCAAGAAGTGTTTGGACAACACTCTCAGGCACATGGTGTGACTCTTGGGGTGGTCCAGTGCAGGGCCAGGAACTGGACTTCAGTGATCCTTGTGGCTCATTTCCAATTCAGGATATTCTATGATTCTGTGAAACCTCTAACGTGGACACATCTCTTTCATTCCTCCTTCGCTAAGGAAAAACCGCAATAAATACCTTTGGTCTCTGGAACAAAATTTCCCCCTAGAGTGAACTGCAAGAGGTTCCTCAGTCTAATCTGAGATCTGAGGGTAGAAGCTGGTGATGGATTGTAGTCCAGTGGCTTGGAGATGGCTTGGCTGTGACCCACAGCACTCCGTCCTTACCACTTCATTGTGCTACAGACCTGCAAACTGCCATCCTTAATAGTAGAAGATGTTGCAGTCCTCTAACCACAGCAGTCCCTCTATCACTGCGTAGTTTTGTGTTGAGCAGAGTACTCAGCACTTTTAATTCCATATAACATACCTCAAGATTTTTTTTTTTTCCTTTCTAACTTAATTCAGCAGAGTGCGAAATCTTATTGCTGGAGTGGGTCTTGAGGTGTCTTTTAGGGAGAGGGCCTCTCTGTGGCCAGTTATACCCTTGACCGTGTTTTACAGCAAGATACGTGTGACTGCCTCCATTTTAAACTCCTGTTGTGTAGTATCACATTAATGTAGAGCTTTGAAGTTTCCTTCCCTATAAAAGCACAATCTGTGAATATCAAAGTTAGACTAATACAATCTCCCTACTTGTTTTTCTTCAGTAATATGCATTTTGAAACCTTTTAATACTCAAACAGTTATTTTTCTATCAGTTTATATACCTTTATGAGTTTAGTTTTATCCTATGTAACAGTATTATAGTTACTGTATTTTGTCTTTTGGCAGAATAAACTACTAGATAAGAGCAGGATTGAAAGCCTCAGCCGCAGGGTTCATGCTGTTTACCCAATAAAACCAAGTGAACTACCCTACACAAGTAGAGTAGTTTGTGAATAAAAAAAAGAAAGAAGAGTAGTTCATGTATAAAAAAAAGGAAAGGTAGATAAATGAAACATTCATGTTTCCAAGTGACTGACTGTGGGAAACCCCTAAAACTTTCAGAAACTATGTAGGTAAGAATATAATTATGATAAGACAATTCTGTTGTACAGTTGCATGCAAATATTCAAAAAATTGAAATTTGCAACATTATGATCTAAAAACAACACTGAATTTGCTTCTATAACCTCTTTACATCTCATTGTATATTGTATATTGTATATTTGAATACAGCAAATTCCTGAGCACAGTTAACTCCTTTCCACTGGGAAAACTTGGTGGAGGTCAGGCTATGGGAGGCTGGAGTAATTACATGTAAATGCGAGGTCAATAGCACATTGCAGCACGCTTTCAGTTTGTTTAGCACCAACTTCTGAACTGTCAACTGTATTTTTTGAGCATGACAAGGACTCTGAGAGTTAGTACTGAGAGATGTTATGACTTAGAGGAACTTAGATTTCCAAATAATGGGGTCTGAATGAGACTGGCCATTACTCCTCATGCATCGCCAGTGGCAGCCAGAGTTTCCCAGAGTCTGTCCAGTCTTCAAGATTATTGCAATTACCTCTTTCTGTAGAGGCTTTGAAATAAATTCTGCTGGCAGGAGCTGTCTGCTGATAGGTATGTTTCAGGCTTTTCCATGGGGCTGGCTTTTCCTGTCAATACTGGATTCAGAGTTCAGAAGTGAGTAGCCTGTGACACTAAGGCTCCTACAGCGCATGTTTTTTGCTCAAGGTTTTATGCGTAACTGCGGAATGAGTAACAATTTCTGGGAAATGTCACTTTGCAGCATCCCTGGCTCTGCAGTCTGTGCCTATGACATGCTTGACATTGCCAATGTATTTACTGGGAGATTCAAAGAACAAAAGTCTCCAGACTCCACATGGACACCGGTTCCTGATGAACGAGTGCCCAAGCCCAGGTACGTTTCATGTATGGTGATATTGTTCTGTTCTTTCATGCAGGTTTTTTTATAGTTTGAAGAGTCTTGTAAAGTGCAGATACAATTATACATGTTGCAACAGTAAAATGGAAGTTGAGTTGAATTTGGATCTAAGGTATACAAGTGAGAATTTTGCCACTTGAAGATCTGTGTAACAAATCAAGTCAGCATCAGATCCACTTGGTCAGAATAATCACTTAAGAGTGGTGTGAATTACACACCTTTTGCAAATTGGTTCAATAATGGATATATCTTACTGCAAAGCCTGCACCAGTTCTGTAATTTGCTGTTCTGTGATTAACATGCAATTTAAGTGCCACAGTGGATGCATTATGGGGAAAAAAAACAAAGCATTCCACCAAACTGGAGATTCAGGTTACCTAATTCCTCCTATGAGTTGTTTTCCCTGTTGTTTTCTTCCTTTGTGTTTCTGTGCATCTCCTCTATTACACTGTCTTCATACTTCCTGAAAGTACCCATTTCAAACAAAATGCTGTTGACAGACACTTGTTAACTCATTTACACCAGTCGCATTTTGCTCTGAGGTATTGATATGCATGTAGATAAATCCATTTATCTCAGTTAAGCTTATCACATAAATTCATGTTTTACATTGCTTGTGATATCTTAAATAACTTTAAAAGAAAAACACATCTGGAGTACTCTGTGCAGTATTTAGTACCACAATATAAAAAGGATCTAAACCTATTAGAGACATCCAGAAGAGGGCAATGAGGATGGTGAAGGGCCTTGAGGGGAAGCTATACAGGGAGTGACTGAGGTCACTTGGTTTGTTCAGCCTGGAGAATAGGAGACTGAGGGGAGGCCTCATTGCAGTTACAACTTCCTCATGAGGGGAAGAGGAGGGACAGGCACTGATCTCTTCTCTGTGGTGACAGGACCCAAGGGAACGGCCTAAAGTTGTGTCAGGGGCGTCTTAGGTTGGATATTAGAAAAAGGTTCTTCAGCCAGAGGGTGTTTGGGCACTGGAACGGGCTCCGCAGGGAAGTGGTCACAGCACCAAGCCCGACAGAGTTCAAGAAGTGTTTGGACAACACTCTCAGGCACATGGTGTGACTCTTGGGGTGGTCCAGTGCAGGGCCAGGAACTGGACTTCAGTGATCCTTGTGGCTCATTTCCAATTCAGGATACTCCGTGATTCTATGATTTTACAAAACTTTATGGTGGCAACTGAGCTTCTGCCTAGTCCAAATTTGGTCCATCATGTTTTGAAACTGCCAAGTGAAGCATTCCTGTGCTGTATTTATTCTTAAGTTGTCTCTCAAGAGCTTGGAGGTGACTGGGAAATCTGACAAATTCTGTGTTTGTTTTCAGTCTGAGCCTTAGTAAGGCATCTTCTAGCACTGCTGCTGGATTTTTTTCTGCTTTCTTCAGTGTTTCAACAAGTTGTTGACATGATAGGCTGCCATGGGACTGCAAGGCTGCTCAACAGCTCTGAGGTCATTTGTTTAGAACTTACTCAGTGGATATTATCAGGGAAGGGGGAAAGGAGAAGGACAAATCTCTTTCAGTGGGAAGGAAGATAAGAAAGTTGCATTATGAGTTTGGGATAGCCAACAGCAGGCTAACAGTTATGATGAAGATGGGATAATAAGCCTGCAGGAGATAATGTGAATTTTGAACGCTGTTTCATGTAACATTTGGCCATCAATCTGCTTAATAGAAATAATCATTACTTCTAACTCATGTTGAAGAACAGGAGAGGTACCTTTGAAATAAGGCCATTTTTAATATCTCAAAATGGTGCAGAAACAATTCTGCCCCTATTGATCCCAACATTTGTCAGAAACCTACTGAAGCCTTTCAGGGGCCTCGCTTCCCTGTTTGGCCAAACAGCAGGGTTTACTTGGCTTTATGTTTACTGGATTAAACCAGTTTTGAGATTAAAACAGGATTAATCCAATCATGCAATTAGGATTTAGGAATAAATAGGCCTCCAGCTTAGATATACAGAAAGCCTAGGCACCACGGTGCCAGAAAGTGTAGCCTGCTCCCTCGAGTTCTCTGGAAAGGTTGTCTCATGAGTCAGAGCCCTTGCAAGGACCTAGGAAACTAGTGATGCCCTTGGTTTCTCTTTCTCTGCCTCATATTGATAATTCTACGTGCAGTTACAAGACAACCAAAATATTTTGAATATGGAGAGGCAAGAGCGCACAGTGTCTGCATGTAGTTTTCATTCCTCAGCTCATATGGGACCAGACTCATTGATGCAGCTGGTTCCCTCCAGTCCTATGCTACCTTCCTACATAAGATTTATTTACCTAATGTTTGAATATTTATCTGAATCTGAGCAACACATATGATAGGACCAGTGCTGTGTTTTGTTCAGGTTGACATTGCTCCATTGATGTCAGTGACTATCCACATGAGAGTAGATAAAAATTGGATGCTGCTGTGTGTTTATGAGTGTGTGTTCTCTCTTTCATCTTCCCACCTCACAGTGGCTCAAAGGTTTGAAGAGTCATACTGCTCTAGAAAATGACATCAAATGCACCTTTTGTTAGAGAAAATGGCCCACAAAATACAAACAACAGGCAAAGCATTTTTCTGCTTCCTTTGTAGAGATGGCTTGTCCAGGCACAAAAGCTAAGCTACCTCTTAGGGTCAGGGTAGATTTTAGAAATAAGGTGAGCAGTTTTGCATTTGAAATGCAAAGAATGGTAGATAACATTTCAGTGAAAGTCCTCGAAGTGCTATCATTGTTAAATCATCTCATCCAAATTGAGTGGAAGGTAAAGCCAATGTTTACATGGATGCTATCTGCGCTGTCTTCTCCGGTACTCTGCTTTCTACCAGACAGGACTGAAAGTGGCATTCTTTCACACCTTGCTAAAAAAATCAACTTCCTTCTGTATTATAGGGACTACTTTTATTCCAGGAAAGAGCAGTCAACTAGGCAAGTTACAGACAGGAAAGTACCTGTGCCAGTGGGCAGAATCAAGCCAAGTGCATGCATGCAGTGATTAGGTTCCATGGGAATGGATAAACTACAAACTCTCTGTGTAACACTCCTGACGAAGGAATGCCTTTGTGCTTTTAGGTGACATGTGAAGTTCTTTTGAATGGAGGATAGGGCAAGATTTTAGGCTTCCTTTGAGGGTCTGAAGAAGTCCACTAGTCTTCTCAGTCCTCCATTTAAATTCTTATAAGGCATATCATATTGCAGTGAGGGCCTCGTAACAAAAGGAGGTTTGCTCTTGATGTCAAATAAGTTTTTCTGGTTTTACTCTCTTGTTTTATATAGGCCCGGTTGCTGTGCTGGCTCTACATCATTAGAAAAATATGTAACATCTAATGAGTTCCCAGATGATACTCTGAACTTCATCAAAACACATCCACTGATGGATGAGGCTGTACCTTCTATTGTTAATCGACCCTGGTTCCTGAGAACAATGGTCAGGTATGTACCATTACATGAGCTCTTGTCCTTATTGTAGCTGTCAGGTTGTGCTAATAGCCTTGCTCCAAGTGCTCTCCAACTCTGTAAATGTCCTTGGTGTGCTGGGCACAAATCCAGCAAGGAGTGGTGGCAGAGCTGAGCAGATGCTGCAGAACTCCCTGAGCAGCTTTCAAGATAGGAAAAACCCTCAGTCCTTTCCAGCCACACTGTGCTGAAACCGGATCTTGGAGGAAATGCTGTGCAGGGAAGGCTGACCTGCCTGCCGGGTTATGTGTCAGTGTTTGAGAATGGCTCTGTAGAAAAATTTGGACAAGGATCAGCAGACAACTCAGGAATACATGTACAGGATACAAACATGTCTGCCAGGATGTGTTCACAGGATATGTAGATGTCTGTCAGGTTATGCACTGGTATGCTTTAATGTTTGCAAAAGTATATAGGCATAAGTAAATACCTATATATATATATAAGTCATATAGCCTGTATCCTTTCTATGGCAACAACAAAAAAAAAAAAAACAAATTTGAACAAAGGCTCATACATCAGCAAGTGGTAAATACACCATCGCTTTCCTATCAAAATACATTCTCACTCTTTACTGTGGTCACTAGACTACTTATCTACTTTCCAGCTGTGAGCAGAATAATGTGACTAACTTTTGCCATATTTTGCTCTCTTCCACTGAGGAAGTGTGGAGTTTTGTGCTGGGTAGTGTTTAGCTCTGAAGAATCTGACTTTGTTTTAGTAATGTGTCTTCTGTCAGGTTTTTATGTCAGGTTTTATGCCTCCAACCAAAGATGAGAGCAGCAAACTCTGCAGGGTGCTTCCCCTTGATAGCCAGTACCAGCTAACTGCTACCAAATTACCAATATATTTGTTTTCAATAAATTGAGTCATCCCAAGATTCGATATCACCCCAGTACTGAATTTGCTCGGTGCGGGTTTTAGTGAGGTAAAATGGTGTTTAGCATTTTAATATTGTACTGGCACAGCTTTTCCTGACAAAAAAAAAAGTTCAGTCTAGTTCAGTTATCATTATTGCTGCTTCTAATGTGACAGAGCATGAAATTTTGAAAAAGTTCACTGTGCTGACTCTCTTTCCCTGCCTGAAGAAATCACCAGGCTTTTCATTTTGATTAGAATGATAATTCCTAAATGCCCTCAGACTCTTAACATCCCTTCAGCTTTTTGCGCACAATTCTGCTTGCTGTTCTACATGCCATTGCTGTGGACATGCAAACACATGAAAATTCCTCAGCATCTGGGGAGCCAAACTGGTGGTACAGTCTGTGTTGACTTACAGGCAGGTAGGAAAAGTGCTTAATATGTTAAAGAGTTGCTAGAGGGCTGCAATGCAGTTATCTGAAGTGGAAAAAGTGATTAAAAAATTACAATCTAACCTCAAGTGTTGCAAAATGCTGTATTTTTATTTTAGATACCGACTGACCAAAATTGCTGTGGACTCTGCTGCTGGGCCTTATCAGAATTACACCGTGGTTTTCTTGGGGTCAGAGAAGGGAATCATCCTGAAGTTCTTGGCACGGACAGGAAACACTGGTTTCCTAAATGACAGCCTTTTCCTGGAGGAGATCAGTGTTTACAATCCTGAAAAGTGTGTATCTGATTCTTTGTAGTCATGTATGGGTGACTTTGAACTTCTGATTTCCCAGAGAGTAGTTTATCCCACAGAAAGGGAAGTGGTTAGAGAAGCCAAGTATTTTCAGTAATTTTAAATTGTTTGGGGAGGGGATGTCTGCTTATCAGTCTCTACATTGCAATAAGATTTTTTTATTTAGTATGTGTAGAAAATTGCCCATCCTATGCAGCAGCTGATGGATAATTAAAAGTGAAGTTCTGCAAAGGAAGATTAATTTTCTAATCCTATAAAAAAACCCTGATTCCTCTCCAAATAACTCAACAACCAGGAAGCTGCTCTCAAAGGGAAGTTTTCCACATTTCAGTATTCCTCAAATATGCCTAAGGGGGCTTTGAAGTGGGCCATAATCATGCAGAAATTTCAGCTACTTTGAGTACTGGAGAAGAATAAACACAAAAAATGAAGGGCCCTCAGAAGCTTGTCTGGTGTGCTGTCTCTCTCCAATTCTTATTGCCCTGTCCCATGCATTTTTAATACTTGCTTATGTGTGTTTCAATGTTTTTAGTGGCTATTGTAAGGTTTTGTCCCTTGACTTGTCCAATTCTACCTTTCTTAGGGGAGGTTTTCGGGGAATTTTTTGTGGGGGTTTTTTTCAGCTTGAGGAATCACTGAGGTTTCCTCTGGTTTCCCAGGAGAACCCATCTGTAACCTTATCTCACTTTTTTCCTAATCAGGTGCAGCTACGATGGTATGGAGGACAAGCGGATCATGGGCATGCAGCTTGACAAGCCCAGCAGCGCCCTGTACATCGCCTTTTCCACCTGTGTCATCAAGGTTCCCTTGGGACGTTGTGAGCGTCACGGCAAGTGCAAAAAGTAGGTGTTTTCTGGTGGTGTCAGAAGCCTGAGCAGTAGGTGTAGGAAGTCGGAAGCACTCACGAATGCCGCCTTGTGCTCTTCTTTCTCAAGGGCCTGCATAGCGTCCAGAGATCCGTACTGTGGATGGATGAAGGAGAGCGGGGTGTGCACACAGCTGGTCCTTGGCTCCAAGTGAGTAAGGGCTCTGGCTGGATGGGACTCTAAGCTCTGGCGGTGGCGCCAGGCAGTCTTGGGCACAGCTATTTGAAACATGGGGCTCTTAGGGAAGGAAAAATGTGGGAAGTGTTTGTTTCTACCTTATTTGCATTCACTTCTGAAATGTCTCACAAATTTTTTTGATGTGAAGTGTCAGCTGATTAGTAACTGCTGAAAGAGGAGGAAGAAGAAAATGAAAGAGCTGTACTAAGGGCCGCGTGTTACTGAAAGGAGCGAACTGGATGGATATGTCTGGACCAGCCTACACTGGAGCCATCACAGCTGATTAAAGAGGCAATAGAATCCAAATTAAATTACTGAAGCAATTTGTCCACTGAAAACAAAACCAGTCTTTCTAATTTACTGTGCATTACTATGAAGAATCACAGAGCACAGTAAGGGCTTAAAGTAGATTTAGAGAAGTGCTGGGTCTCCCCTTGCTTAACAGTAAAATTTCGTTATTTTATGATAATGAAGGTCTGTGAAGGCTACAGGGAGCAGACCCACTTCAGGGCTCACATTTCTTGGCCACTTCTGACACGCCTCATGATTGCCCACTCTGAGGGATACAGCTATACTTCCTCAAGGTAGTAGTGGAAGTGTAAGCGCAGACATTGCAAGCATAGCCTTGACAGACCCACAGCTGGCCCCACTCAGCCTTGCTTCTGTACAGGTCTTTGGTATGTAACGGACAAGTCACAATCCCCGTCCTTATGTCTTGTTCTTAACTTGCTATTTCAATTCAAATTATTTTGTCCAGTGGGGAAGTTATATAGCTGTATGTGTCTGTACGTTTTACTACGAAAGTGTGGGCTGTTCCTGACTGGACATTTGGTAGAATAATGTTAATGTGCCTGTATCAGTTTTTTTCAGCATTCCAAAAGTGTTTGAGTCCTTTTGAACTTCCATGGCAAGCTCTATGCAGCTCCCTCATTCATCAGTAGATCCATCGAGACACAGGCAGCGCAGCTTGCAATGGTGAAGTCCAGAAGTGAGCAAGGCAGCTCATGCTCTGTCCAGTGCTTAGAAAGGGGGTCTAGATCAGCTGTCGAGATGTCTGGTGAACTTCTCAGCCAGCCACCAGGAGGCAGAGATGTGAGCTGCCCTCCTGAAGCAGGTGGTCGTTGACCAGGAGTTGAGACTGAGTTTTCTGCAAGGGTAATTACACCTCAAGGGCCGGATCCTAACTAATGTAAACAAGGGGTTGTGTTGGAAGTTTTCCAAGGTTCTTGTCATTCGCCTTTGACCATACAGGAAGCTGGAAGAACAGCTTCAATAGTTATCCGGAATCACAGACAGAGGTTAGGAGCGTAAACTGAGCATGTCAGAAAAGCCTGTGAGTGTTTTTCAAGAGAGCACCTTGAGTTGAAGAGAATGCAGTCTGTGGGCTGGACCTTATGCCTTGCAGCCTCATCCAGCATAGTACCTAAATCATTGGAACTCAGGTTGTCTTCCCCAGCACAGTACCTGCCCAGTGGGTTAGCTTCGTTCTCACGCCGAAGTATCAGTGCACCTGGTCTACTGTGTGAACAAGTTAAGGTTGGGTTATAGTTGCTCTCAATAATATCATATATTTAACAGTTTAAAAACCGCAAATCTCTTTTCCTCCCTTGGTAATGAGGCATGCATTGGATTTTTTTAGAAGTAATAATGTAAAGACAAAGCATCATCAGAAGCCAAGAAATCATTAAACAATGATGAAGAACTCAAATGTCTGTGTTAAAATTTTTTAGCCTTTGTGTGGAATTTCCAAAGAAATGGCCAGTTTCAGCTGCACATTTGATAATTTTTTTCTGGTTATGCCTGTGACTGTTGTTATTCATACTGTTTTCTTTCTTTGTATTATTCAGACTGGCATTTGAACAGGACATAGAACATGGCAATACAGATGGCCTGGGTGACTGCCAAAGTAAGCAAAGCTTTTACCCTCTCCTTACCATGTGTCACAGTATCCTTCTGAATGCCTCAGAAGGATGCCTCAGAATGCCATTACCTGTCAGGCATTCTTTTGTAGCAATATAAGTCCCAACAGGGACAGCAACTGCAGCTAATGATGCAGGTTCAGAAGAGGAACTGTTGTTTAAATGTGTTTGAGGAAAATAGCCCAGTTTATGTGATTTATACAAATATCAGACTTCAAAGTGGTTACACAGTGAGAAAAGCTCAGTTCTAGAGGATATTGATTACAGCAATGACATAATGAATTGGGTGTTCATTGTCTTTATTAGCCATGGTGGTTGGATTGTTTATGTACAGAAATGGCTTTGTTTCTTGATGTAGTCTGTGATGTGGACTACATTCCCATGCAGCGCAGGAAGACAGTGAAATATATCTTCAGTTTTGGATCTGGATCAAGAAGTGACAACTGCTTAGTTTGTGAAGCTTAGAGGATTTTATACACAGTCTGGACAACTTAGTGGTGTTAAGGGTTATGTACCACTGACTCTGCTAAGAAATTTTAATGGTAAATCTTAGGTACTGACAGCATGAGTTGAAAGCTTAAACATAGTCTTTAAACATTAATGGTTTTGCACTGAAATGCGTAAAAGTGCATAGCTTGCACTGCATGCAGAGGAGCCTTGCATGCTGATTTCTGAGCCTTCAGGAATATCAAAATCTGTGTTCAGGACAGCTCTTGTTCCAAATGTTCTCTCCAAAGTTGGTTTGATTCTGAGCCCCAAATATTATTTATAAACCTCATGAAATCAAGACACATTCTTTTCAGTGCAATTTGCACTGATGCCTGTAGATGCAATAAAACTGATGAAGCCAAGGAATTAATGTACAGTGAGAGAGTCATTACTTCTGGAATACGGAGCAAAATAACAGAGGGCTAGAGTGTGCCATGGGATACAGCATGGGCCAGCTGCTTTGTAGAAAGCCAGAGCTTTCTCATGCCTTGTGCATCCTTATTCAAGAGCAATTAATTACTGTGATCACTGTGCTTGAAGGACTACAAGGATTTTAGCCTCTGCCCTAAGATAGGGTTGGGTAGGCTGTCTCAAAAGATTTTTGAAGGAGCTGTATACACACTCTGCCCTCCGTTCCCTGTAAAATGGGTTAGAACCAAAATCAGGTCAGTTCCCAGCTGGTGCATCTTTGCCCTTTTCAGCCAGTTCTGCTCTCCTTGGGCAAATAGGTTAGGCAGAAGTGGAGTGTACCTGATATCTGTTACATACAAAAGAAGGGGTAGGGAATTATTCAGGAACACCACATTGTGCTCATGGAGAGAGATCTGCTTCTGTGCAGAAAGCAACAAAGCCCATGCCCTGCTTAACTCCCTCTTTAGCCCTGAATGATGCGTTGAACCTTGACACTGCACAGGGGTAGATTTCATTCCCTGCTAAGCCAGCTGATCTTATTACTTCATGTGGTCATGGGTCATCTGAGTTTTGTCCTTATTGCTGGCTGCATCCCTTGCAATGCCTTGCATTAGATTAGGACTTGTAAAGAAAGCCATGGCAGGCAGGACAATGGCCTTTCTGCTTGCTACCCCTTGTACAGAGCTGGTCATGAACGCCTTCAAAGCCCCACATTGTTTTTGGGTATATCTGAATATTAGTGTTGCCGGGGTCCTTAGTGTACTAACCACATACTTATAAATGTCAGCTGAAACATAAATGGTTGCTAGCAGCAAACTATTTAAAAGAAAAAACAAGTGAGAAATAATGATTTTTCCCCTGTTATTTGTCTTTCAGATTCCTTCGTAGCCCTGAATGGTAAGGAAGTTCTTAGTTTCATTATTTACTGACAGCAAATACATTTTGGAGGAATCACTTTTTACTAAACTTCTAAGTATTTTTATACTTTTGTTGTATTAAATGTTTCTTCCCAATTTATTTTGTTCATAGACATTTCAACTGCTTCAGCTGATCGTGAAATGTCTTACGACACAGTGTATGGTCAGTTTATGAGTGTTTTTAAAAATTCTCCCCAGATCCTCATGTTAGTTAGTAGTTCCTGTACTCAAATAGCTGTTACCCTTTTTTACTTGTTTTGTCTTGGTTTTGAGGGCCCGATTCACTAATCACAATTAGGATTGAGTCATACCTCTTGATTTTCAATCCCTCTTTTCTTGTCCTCCCTCAAAACTGTCTCCACTAAATTAAAGTCAGATATTTTAATGGCATGCCAGCAGACATGATTAAGAGTATGCTTCATCTGAACAGTCAAAGGAACACTTGGGTACAGTGATGCATCTTACCTGTTCACCAGGAAAAACAATATAGCAGCTCACATCCCACTCATGAGGCTGATGTCATTACTGCTATAGCAGCCAGTCAGAGCTACCTCAGGAAAAGGAGGGGAACTGCCCTTGGGTAGAAAGATCTGTCATAAGGAAAATTAGCCATTTGTGTTGAGACTGGATTACGCCTCAATTCCTGAAGGTTCTTGTCTCTTCTAGGGTGAGTCATTTATGTTGTCCATTCTTGCAGTATCTTATTGCCTGAATGAGGCCCAGTCAGTAAAAAAGAATAAAAGAAATTCACACAGCAAATTAAATTACCTGAGTTGAAGAGGATCATTTCTGCAAGCCTACAGTACCAGTTTCCCATGAGGCAGCTGTTAATCTGTGCTCACAGTGCTTTCCATCCCTTTGTTCTGCATATTTGGAAGTGGATTATGCAGGAGTGAAGAATAAATGTCTTCATGAGGAATCATTGCAGAATAAATAATCACTTTAAATTCAAACCTAGACATACATTGCAGTAGTTTTTCTTTATAGACGTACTGTACAAAGATAAGGACTCACAAGCTGAGGATATGTGGTATTGCTCCCAGTGAAGTCAGTGGGAAATTTCCATATGGGGTGGGAGCTTCCTTATGCTGTTGCTTTCAGGCTGTACAAGACTAGTAGTTCAGCAAGGCTAGGTCAAATTCACCATATATTGGCTGAACGTAGCAAGAGATATGTTAATGTGAAGTTGAGATGAACTTTTAATTGATCCTTTCATCTCATGCCTGCGGAATACGTAGGTGTAAAACAGAAGCAATGACAGCCCAGTACAGCAGAACATAAATAACTGGAGGCACAGTAGTGCTGTTCAACATTTGTAGAACTAAAATCAAATTCCCCTTGTTGTTTATTACCAGGAAATGAAAAATGTGCAGGTGAAACTTGTTTGAAAATATGATAATGAAAACCAGTGAAGGGAATGTACAAAATCAAAGGCAAGTTAAGACTTTCTAATATATGGAAGACTCACAGTTTCATCTGCATATACTGTTTGTACTTTCTTTCATTATAAAATCGCTGTATTTCCAATGCACAGAGCAGGAATTAAAGAAGAGTAATAACAAAATCCATACTGCTGAATGTAAAGATAAGAAAATGGTTTTGGGCATATTGCTGATGTGCCAGAAGTGTTCTAGACTTGCTGTTTCTAAGTGAATTCATAGGCTACAAAGTTTCAGCTGTGAGACTGTGGTTCTGGGTCCTGCCAACTACAGTATTAGTAGGAACTTCAATAAAAACTGATATGACTGAGAAAGCAGAAGTGTGTTTCAAGTAAATAGCAGAGTGAAAAAAGCTGGAATCCAAGAGGGTATGGTTAAAAAAAGGGAGTCCATTTCACTGTCAAGCCCAAAGACAGACTCCATAAATGAACCCAGGTTTTAAAGTAGAACCCTACAGACAGATGCACTGGAGAAATGCTGACCCAGCATTAACATGGATTCCCATTCATGCCCTGTCTTTCACAGGTTATTTCATTGACCCCTTTCAGATACACCCTGATAACAAGGCCACTAGGCAAGTCAGTTCCTCCTTTTTATGGCTTGAGTTAAAGTATCCATTCTGATATTATTGCAGTCAGTCTTTCTTTTCACCTATCATGGCAAAATATGAAAGAAAATGCACTAGTCACCTCTATTGATCTTCCACATCAGAAGTGCAAAAATCCTAGGATGAGATAGTAAACCAGTCTTAGTGAAAGTTCATGTTTGCTAACTGTAGTGACTGATCTGAGTAATTTTTTTTCTTAAGAAAACAAAAATTCTATGGATGATCTATTTTAATGTTACTGAGTACAGTCTGATGAATAAGTAAATGGCATGTCGTAATAGATTAGGCCTCAGAACACTGGGATAAACCAGAATACCAACCAAGTGAATGCTCAGGGTTTTTTTTGATTCAGTGGGCCAGATATATCCAAAAGCATCTGAAACTCAAGACAAAAGAAGTCTTAAGGCCTGATTCTCTTGATTTTCCACTATAAATCACCGTCCTTCAACAGATTTACTGCCAATCTCTGGCAGTGTGAATGAAAGGAGAACCAAGCCCTTAATCTTTGTATTCTTGGCACCAGACCCCTCATGCATTTGGCAGGTGGGCTTCTTTCTGAGACAGTCTTACATGATCAGTTGCGAACAAGTAAAGTGCAAAGTCCACTCAAGTGACACCCAAGGAGAGGATAGCAGACTAAAGGTCTGGCTGCAGAAGGTCAGAGAGAAATTATGCAAGAGCCACATATTTGAACTAGGAGATCAGGCTAGATTCCTCTGCAAAATTCTAAGCAGATTCCTCTGCAAAATTCTAAGCAGCTTCAATTACCTTTGGAAACGTCAATTCTTAGTGAATTGGGCCCTTATTTAACCCCGTAGCCATAGTCCTTTCTCCCTCTGTAGTATTGATTTAGCTTTTCCCTCTAATTGTGTAATTAGGTTGCTATAGCTGTTAATAGGATAGCGTGCAGACATCTTAACCTCTGAGATCCTCATGACTTGTGCATATTAGAGCAACTATCAAATACGTATTGAATCTCTGTCTTTGTTTTAAACCTGAAAAAATCTGCTTACGTTTCAAGTGCACTTGAGAACAAGCTCTAGTTACAGAAGTGCAGCCTTTCTGAATCATTATCCATGCTTGTAGACACTAAGTGCTTTTACCCTGCCTCTGTTACTTGATTACAGCACTCCAAATGAAAAGTTTTTGCAAATAATGAAAGCACCTAAAGCAGATTTTTTAAAAGTGTGTCTGTTTGATTTTTACATGTTTGCTTTAAACAAAGACATTTGAAAAGCACTACTTGTGCAGTTATTCGGACGCTTTGCTTTAAAACAAAGGCAGAATTGGTTTTTAGATGTTTTTGTATTAACCATTATTAACATAGAGGTACTGGCCACATCTCAGATGTGAAAAGGCCTCTTTAAATTCAGCAAAGCCCATTTGCACAGTCAGAGTGGTAAAAATGGTGTAACGGGAAAAAAAGGCCCACTATGTGCTGCAAACTATACGACACATTGTAAAGGTTTAATAATGGTTGTGTGTGAGAGGGCCAGGACTGGGTTGCCTTCCACTTCAGTCTTTTCTGTTTATGAGAGAAACTTAAATCACTCACACGTTTGTGGTGCCACTCTGCTCAGAACTGAAATTCACCCATTGGGACTGGCTATTCAGACACTTACAGGGCTCTGTGATACTGCTTAGGGGAGCAGTATCACTGCCCAGTAGTAAGTGTTTGCAGAATACTGCTCTAACACAACTGGGACAGGCTGAGGTTTCATCTGCTCCTGCCCTGCTTCCTCGAAATCAAATGGAAGAAAGTTTATCTCTATTAGCTGTGGAAGCTTGCTTCTCAGTGTGTACTTGACTAACACATTAGTAACAGAGAGAATAGACTGATTTCTTTCATTTGTATAAAACCCCTCTCTACCTAGTGACCATCTGGTACACATTAATATCTTCACAAAGCCTCAGCTTCCCATTACAAGGAAGTTCTCTGTGTATTGGCAACATATGGTTCAGGAAATTTTTTTTTTTTTCCCCCAGAAAATGTGTCCCTTAGGCATATACTTCCTCTAGATTACTGTATTGTGGCATGTTTTTCTCTAACTCTACTTACAGTTTTTCCTTAGAATTCCCACTTAAACACACTTAAAAGTGCAAGTGTCTGGACAGAGATATGGGTGTATAAATGCATATCAAACACAGGCAAAACCATGATTGCTACCTGACAAGATTTTCTTCTCTTTTACCTCCTTATCAAGCAATGACTAATAGCTTTCTTATGTTGAGTGCCGCACTATTTGTAGGCTGACCAAATACTGTACACGTTACTGTGGTTGCTGAATGAGGTATTAACTCGGAGTCTGGAACACCATGAATGCTGGCACTGTGGATTAGTCCTTAGGGAAAAGAAAACATAAAAATCCCATAATTTCCATTTTCTAGCCTGTTCTCTGCCCTGTTATTTGTCTTATTTGTTGGGGATGAGCACAGGAGTTGACAAGCGTAAAATGGTGTTGGAGTGAACGCTTTCATGCCCCAGCATATTTTTACTTTAAGAGGGCATGTGCTTTCAGTCACTGGCCCTCTACCTGTCCTTGCACACTTGGATCAGAGTTCATAATTATCTAACTGTGCGTTACCAATGTTCCCAGCCATGCTGTGGCTTATGGATACCTTTTAAAAGACGGTAACGTTTTGGCTTCTCTTGTATTTGAGTGACATTAAAGGTTCTGTCTTAACAAAATACAGCCTTTAATTTGCCATGTTAAAGAAGGATGGCTGGGAGAAACCACACTTTCTACCATGAGTGGGTAAAAAATAATCCAGTGCCTTTGTCACTATAGACCTTCAGACTGAAGTCCAGAGCTAAATCGTGTTGACGATACGCTGTAAGTGAAGGCTGGCTTCATGATGAGAATACTGTGAATTTGACCAGTTTTCCTTTCTAAGCATACAAGTTACAGGAGTTCATTGTGTCCATGTCCTGTGCAAAACACAGTCCAAACTGTTTCCACATATAATTCTGTGCAGGAAATCAAAAGGGCTCCTTGAAAACATACAGAGGAGCACAGACATTTTTTTCCTCTAAGGCCATTGATGTTCAGCAGGACTTCATAACAGCATCTTAATAGAAGTTGCAGTATTTTGCTGACTTCCTCAGTAGTTCAACACCATGAAGCTGGTAAAAGGGCTGGATAAAATGAAGCACATGGGTACTTCAAAAACCCTGGGGACATTGGTGACCAACATTTAGATTTTGGTTGCTAGAGTGGAATTGAGGATATAGGTTCATCATCTCTTTCTCCTCATCTGAGAGTCGAGACTAGATGGCTTTTAAAGGCACTTAAAGAAGGCATTTGAACAGCCTTTTTGAGATGCAGCTTCCAGAAGCTTTGTGCTTATCCAGTGACTGTTTAAAATAGACTATAGAAGCACGGGTTCTACCTGCCCAGCTCTGTGCCTTCTCTGGGAGAATTTAAATTTCAGGTCCTTGTGTTGATCTGTCTCTGCCCCAGTGAGTCTTAAATTATTCTTCTGAGCAGTGAAGCAGGATCAAGGGAAGGAGCAGGGAAAGGGTCCCTGCTAGGACAGTCTGTAGCCTGGTGATTGGACTGTTCTCCCAGAGAGGCTCATCTAAGGAAGGAAAATTAATTTGCTGGGCTGTTCAAAAGGAGCCAGGGGAAAGAAGGGCTGCTGTCAGTCTGTCTGGTGTTATCTGAAGAAAAAGTGCTATATGCCATTCTGTCTGTGAATAATCCAGTTCTGTTAGTTTGTGTTTGAGCATGTGTCAAAATCTCCTCTTTTGATAGGCTGTCTCTGGAAAGTAGGCAAGGGGTAATACACGTGCTGCACCTCAAATTAAGGAGGCCCAGAACTCCTTGAGTCCTGATCAGAATAACTCACCTTGGCACGTGTGCTGAAAGGAAACTTTCTGACTGGTTTTGATGTCAAAATGTTGTCGTGTGGATGGTGTTTGGTACTTCCTCCCCAAAGCAGCTGAGCCATCTTCCAGAGGCAGTAGACTCGAAGCATCTCAAGCATTTTGGCTGCTAATGTACATCTCTTCCTGATCCAATTCACCTTTAAAATTGTGCCGTGTTTCCAGAGGGGCATGTTCTGTGAATGTGCTGTTGGTTGGGTGTTTGATATGCAAAGAGTTAGTTAGCCTTATTCAGGACAGCAGGAACAATGGCAAGGGCATTTGTAGTGGAAAGGAGGCACGGGAGACCTCAGTCCAGCTGCTGCTGGAGTCATGGGTTCTTGGGCAGATCTACATAGCGAGACATTGTCTTAACTGTCATTCTGAGCAGAAACAATGTTCAGTTTTGTGCTTATTTCAGAGCCATTTTGGACCATCAGCTCAGACGGGACCAATAGTGATGGTGCAAGTGGGTGCAAGCAGCTGGCCCTGGACATTTCCCATCTGGAGTGGGATGCCACAGTGTGAGCACACTGGTGATAGGCAGTCCTTCATTCCCCTGGGGGGATGAGGCAGAGTGCCGCTGATGTTGCCATTTTGTAGTTCTGGCATTCCCATTCAGTTTTGGCAATTTTAGAAGTTTTTCTGTTTTAAATTGTTTTTAAAATTGCTTTTTAACTAAGTCAGTACCATGACAGTATGGGCTGACACTTCAGTTTCAGTCAGGCTGTATACTGAATCCAGGCAAAGGATGCTTGACTTGAATGAAGTGTGCTCACCCTCTTTCACACACGTGTTTAACTCAGTTGAGTTAAAGCAAAGAACTGCCAGCTCAGCGGCAGCAGCTCTTAGCACCCTGATCTGAAAGGTTCAAACCCCCTCTTTCCTGGGGCTATGTTTTGAAGGACTTCTGAAACATTGCTCAGCCTAAGGCAAGATGTTCACCCATGGTGGAAGCAAAGCAGTGCGTGCATTCCTGAGCATGGGGAGGTAGAGTGGTAAGTGACTAATGAGACTTGTCTTCCCTACCTGTATTTATAATATAAACAGGACACTCCAGTTCCCTAGTCCCAAGCACCACCACCTCTGACTCTCGCGCTCGACAGGGTTATGATGCTAGGGGACGCTTGCTGGATTGGAAGGATCCGCTTGGTTCATCTGAAAATACAGATCCATATGTGGCAGTTTCATCCCATAATCATCAAGACAAGAAGGGTAAGGCCTTGGAAATGATGTCCTGTGGTGAGGAGGGAGGGGGAGGAGGACTAAAGTGTAACTGCTTCCAGCTGGCTTGGAGTAACATGTAATGAAACTCCTGTGCTATAATTAAAAGCTTATCGTAAAGCCTGAAACTAAACAGCCAATCTTAGACTCAGTCCTAGATAATTCACTGCCTCAGAAAACCACACAAAACAAACAGAAGTGCATGCCTTTATAGAGTGTCTTACATATGAAAGGAAGGGAAGCAGTGGGGATTTATGCCTCTTTAAATTTGATCTGCCATGTTCTCTGAAAGAGCAAGATCCATGGCTTCCCATTGCTCTTAAGGATGTACAGTTATGTTGCCTTTGTCTGAATTCCTAGCAGATCTCAGCTAATTTCACATTATTTCCTTCTCTCAACAATCATAGAATCATAGAACCATGAAATGATTTGGGTTGCAAGAGACCCCAAAGATCAACTCATTCCAACCCCCCTGCCATGACCAGAGACACCTTCCACTAGACCAGGTTGCTCCAAACCCCATCCAGCCTGGCTTTGAACACTTTCAGGGATAAGACATCAACAATTTCTCTTCCAGTGCCTCACCACCCTCACAGTAAAGAATTTCTTCCATATATCTAATCTAAACCTGCCTTCTTCCAGTTTAAAGCCATTCCTCCTTGTTTTATCACTACTTGCCCTTGTGAAAAGTTCCTTTCCAGCTCTTTTGTAAACCCCTTTAGGTACTGGAAGGCTGCTATAGGGTCTCCGCAGAGCCTTCTCTTTCCCAGCCTGAACAACCCCCAGCTCTCTCAGCCTATCTTCATAGGAGAGGTGCTTCATTCTTCTAGTCATTTCTGTGGCCCTCATCTGGACTCATGCCTACAGGTGCTCCCCACAGGTCCTTCCTGTGCTGAGGACCCCAGAGCTGGATGCAGCACTGCAGGTGGGGTCTCACCAGAGCAGTATCACCTCCCTCAGCCTCCTGGCCACAGTCCTTTTGATACAGCCCAAGATACAATTGGCTTTCTGGGCTGCAAGTGCACATTGCTGGGTCATGTCCAGCACCTCCAGGTCATTCTCAGCAGGGCTGCTCTCAATCCATTCAGCCCTCAGCCTGTATTGATACTGGGAGTTGCCCTGACTCCAGTGCAGCCCCTTGCACTGGGCTTTGTTAAACCTCTTCAGGTTCTCATGGGGCCACTTCTCAAGCTTGTCCAGGTCCCTCTGGATGGCATACCATTTTCAGGTGTGTCAGTCGCACCACTCAGCTTGGTGTCACCTGCAAACTTGCTGAGGGTGCACTCAATGCCACTATGTCATTGATGAAGACATCGACAAGACATTGTCAGTAAGACGAGGGCATTGTCTTTAGCTCTGCCAGGGGAGGTTTAGGTTAAGTATTAGGAAGAAATTCTTTACAGAGAGGGTAATCAGGCATTGGAATGAGCTGCCGAGGGAAGTGGTGGATTCTCTGTCCCTGGAGGTTTTTAAGATGAGGCTGGATATGGCACTTAGTGCCATGGTCTGGTAACCACGGTGGTGTTGGATCAAGTGTTGGACTTGGATCTCAGAGGTCCTTTCCAACCCAGCTGATTCTATGATTCTGTGATTAGAGCTGGTCCCAGGACGGACCCTGAGGGAACCACTTGTCACTGATCCCCATCCAAACACTGAGCCACTGACCACTATCTCTGGATGCAACAGTCCAACCAATTCCTTGTCCTTTGAACTGTCCGCCCATCAAATCCATTTCTCTCCAATTTAGAGAGAAGGATTTTGGAGGGTTCATGTCAAAGGCCTTACAGAAGTCCAGATAAATGATGTTTGTAGCCATTTCCTTGTTCACTGATGGAATCTCTTCATTGTAGAAGGCTTGTCAGACAGCACTTTCTCTTGGTGAAGCTGTGAGCTCTGCTGGCTGTCTCAAATCACCTCCCTGTCCACCATGTGCCTTAGCAGAGCTTCTAGGAGGACCTCCTCCATCATCTTCCCAGGCACAGAGGTGAAGCTGACAGGTCAGTAGTTCCCAGGGTCCTCCTTTCTACTCTTTTTAACGATGGGTACAATCACCCCGAACTTCACCTGACTGCCATGCTTTTCAAATATCAGGGAGAGTGGCTTAGCAATTACATCAGCCAATTCCCTCAGGACTTTGGGATGCATCTCATCAGGTCCAGACTGTGTTCCTATACTCTTCCCAGGATACCTGTGCCTGCTTCCACCATCTGCACATTTCCTTCCTGCCCTATAGTTTGTCCGGCAGGTCCTGACACAACCATGCCAGTCTCTTGCCTTTCTTGCCCTGTTTCTTTCACCTGGGGATCATTAGCTCTTCCATCTTGGACCAGCTAGGTCTAATACAAGCCCTTTGGCCTTCAGTCCCCCTTTGCGATACATACAGAGAATTAGGCAAAGAATTGCCTAAATTTGCCACTAGAACATACTTGGAGAAAAAAGCCTTTTCTCCTAGGTACGGATGGTGGTGCCCCTCATTGCATCTTGACCCTCATCATTCTTTCAGCTCCTTTTAATCTGTATCTCAAAGAGTTTAAAATTGTTCCTTTTAAACAGAGGAGTTAGCTTCAAATAGCTCCACTGCCTAAAGAGATCTGAGTCCTTGTTATTCTTCTCCAGGGTGTTCTTAGATCTCTTTTTTCAATCTCTGCTCTGTTGAAGATGTTTTGCTCTGTGTGGACTAATTAAGTACTCAGTGGGTCAGAAGGAAGATGGGTATGAGCAAAACTCACTTGCTGAGTGGTTAGGGCATTCACCAGGGGCAGGATCGCACGTGAGCTTCAGTCCTTTCTGCTATGAATACTTGATATAAAGCACTTGAAATATTAATTGAAATGTGGATTCCAGTCTCTATTGTTCATGCATTTTACATGAAAAACTCATTAGTCAAAAGCATCATCTGTTCCTGGAGAAGCTACTGGCATGCTAGACCTCATGCTTTGCGTTGTCTGCCCAAACTAGTAGATTACTAGATCATACTCCTTCCCCTCCATCTGACCCAGTGAATCTTGAATTCTCTGCACTGGCTGAGGAGGCTTTCAGCAGGGGGTGATGAGCACATTAACATCTCAGAACAGTCTTCAGAGATGAACAAACAGCTGCTGGTGCTCTGGACCAAACTGTGACCTCACTGCCTGTTATTCACGACAGCCCCAGATACAGGATGCCTCCCACAGTCCTGGAGTATCCAGGGTTTCTCACTGACCTCCCCAGGATTGACCTCAAAGAGCTTAACAGTTCCTAACCATAACGGCAATGGGCGTCACCTGGCTGGCCCAGCAGAGACAAAGCCTGAAGCATTTTTCCAGTTGAGGAGGCCAGTCAAATTAGTCAGGGGATTCAGTAAAATTTCTTCAGATACTATGGCAAACATTAATCTAGTAGCCTTGGCTTTTAGGCTTGGCAGGAAATGGAATATGAAGATTTCCATTCCCTCAGGCAAAGGTATGAACTTGTCCCCTACCTCCCAGCTAATTAGCTTTTCGTATAAAAAAGGGAAAAACTGCCCCTGTTTGAACAATTTTTTTTTTTTTTTTAAGAGCTTGATCTTGTAGACATTCTGGGAGAATAACTGCAAATCTAAACCAAAAAGGAGAATTTCTAGAACCTGATCAGACTTATCTGTGTGTTAAGCACAGAGCCCCTTTGCACTCTGCAGACCTGTGGGCTGCTGAGCCTTGGCAGATGAAGAATTTCGGGTGGCTGCAATACTTTAGCTCGAAACCGTAACTTTGGGTGCAAGCGACTGATGGTGCTGAAGACGAAAGCTCAGACTCCTAATTCCTATTTAAACCCAGTTTGAGATATTATTTTCTTAATTCCTCATCCCTCTCCCTTCAGCTGTGAAAGGACAACTGAAAAAAAAAGTGGTTTCTGGGTATCACTTGAGTAGAGAGGAAAGAAGGCAGATAAACCTGCGTGCCCTCCTGAAGATACATGTAATTTAACTAGCTCTCCTCTTTCCTCTCAGCGATAAATCAGTGAGAATGCTGACAGCCAAAAGTAAGGCTCTTTTCTTTCTCTGTCCAGTCTGTTAGTAACACTTGTCATTCAAAATGCTTCAGGTGAGAGGACATTTCTTAGAAAACCCTTCTGAAAGTAAGTAGTATCTTTCTCTCAGCCATCCTGAAAGGGGGAAATGTCATTAAGCAGATTTAAGAAGGAATGAAGGACTGAAAGAAGGATGGATGGAAGGAAGGGGGGGAGGGGCGGAGGAAGGAAGGGAGGGATCCTTAAACCCAGCTCTTCTGCTGGTGTCAGACAGGAGATCAGTGTCAGAAACTGAGAGTTGAAGATCTGGCCCTTTATGTACCCTAAGGAATGTAGAGATGTGTCTGCATTTTAATGGCACTGTTTGTTATGTGTGGGTCCCTGCTTCACAAGTCTTTTGTAAAGCAACGCTTAATGGATGGAAAGCTAGCTCTTAAAAGCACCTTATATGCGAGTAGCAGCTTTCAGAAGAGAATGCAGTGAAAATATTAATAAAGGTATAGCTGTTGGATTTAATCATTTTCGCTTCAATTCACTGACTGATGAGATGGCTTACATTCAATACCTCCCTCCCCAGGGAGTGATGGTTACCAAAGAGCCTTATAAACACTTGACAGGGTCATTTAAATATCACACATTCTTTGGTGCCTAATTATGAATATTGGCAAAGCTGGAAGCAGTCTACACTGATCAAAACAATGGCGGCAGAGGTGACCGCATGGTTGTTTACCATTACCATCTACTTGTGTGTTGTTACTTCTTGCCTTGCCCAGTCAGAGCCAGTTGGCTCCCAAATTGCTATTGAGTTGTTGTTTTAAAAGGGCAAAGGAAGGAGTTCTTACACAAAATCAAATCAGGAAATGTTACGCTTCCTATCCTTTTATCAAGATTTTGTTTTCACTTTTGCTGTGATTTCTTTTGCTTTCACACATTTGCAAAAAAAAAAAAAAAATTTAACATTTTCTCCTGATTTTGCAAGGTGCTTTGTGTTGTTCTTCATTGGTTTTGTCAGATTCTTTGAACAGTGTTTTCTTTCTTTTTCTGTGCTCACAAACAGCTCCTTACTGATTGTACTAATTGTGTAGAATCCACTTACTGCTTTCTTTTCTGTAACATGGTTGCTTTGATGATGTCACATCCATCCATATGCTTCACTTTTAATTCAGTGCAGGCATCTTGGGGAGTATCTGGGGGGGTGTGAAGAGGGGTTCTTTAAAAGGGTTGACTCATGGGAATGTGACATTTGTGTGCCACAGCTTTAGTAACTAAATATACTCTGGGACTGTTGTTTCGGAGCTACATCACATTTCTTGCCAAGATGAAAATGTGTAGTGCAGCCCATAGGGTAGGAATTATGCATTGCCATCCCATTGGCATTTTCATTTTGGCCATTAAGGAATCTGCCCTTTCTGTTGAAGAAAAACAAAACACAACAAAACACACACACAAAAAAAAAAAACCACCAAAAAACCCCCTGTCCAAATAAAACAATCCAAACAAAAAAACATCTCTGATTGGGCAAACTGCACCCCCCTTTCCTCTTCTACTCCCGTCTCTTCCCCAGCAAACAAAACCAAAACCAAACAAATACACAAAAATCCCCAAAACACATGTTCTAGAGTATGTTTAGATTTTATTTTCTTTCTTTGCCGTGTTTTAGTGTTGATTTAATTGTGTGTTTCTCACCTTTGTTGAAATAGTTTCCCTAACCTTGTTGTCTAACCTTCCCCCTGCTGCCATTGTACTTGGTCTTCCTCCCTCTGCAGTCACAGTCATGAAGCTCCTCCTGTGGAGCACTCCAAGGCTTTACCCTCTACACCCCAGTAGTGCCGTAGTGCTGTATCTCTCTGTAGTCGTCCTACTAACGAAGGAGGGAGTAGAGATGTACAGCTCTTAGACAGGCCTCCATGAAGAAAACAAAGTGATTTTCTTCAAGAGGAGCTGGCCTTGTTCCTCATTACTCTGCTGCCCTTCTCTGCTGCCTCCTGTCCTTCCTACCCTCCCTTCAGAAATGCCTCATGCTTTTAAGTACTGGATTCATTAGCGCAAATGTAGCCAACATCCCAGTTTTCTCACTCGCTCCCTAATTGCCTGGAACCTGCCTTTTAATCAAATAAGTTTTGATAAATTGGTTTCAAATTCAGTGTACGATTTCATGGCTCTGCTAACAGCTTCTCCGCAGCATTCAGGTGGATGTGGCCTGAGCTGGGCACTGAATGACAGAAGTGTAGTGTTGCTGCTAGCAGGCTTTAATGTTTGTATTCCTTCTTGTCTCAGCACTCATTAGGTGAAGATTATGAGGTGGTATCTCCTTTCCCTAACAAGCTTTTTGTCGATATCCATGTAGCAATGGTAAAAAGCTGATTAGAAGCTTTTTATGCGAAGAGATGTGATGAACAGTTTACAGAGTTAGGAGTTGCTGGTTTATTTGAATATCAACAGTGCTCCTTTAGAGACAGGATCTGTATAGATTGTCAAATCCATATTAGTAGTAGTAGTAACTGCAGCTCTTCCTCTGGTACAGAATTAGGCACGATTAGCAATAGTCAACTCCTTTATTTGGAGAGGACTGTGCTCTTGGGGATCCCAAGAGCTCTTCCTTTCAAAACCTGCCTCAAGAAGTTTTTTATATTGTACACAAGTGGCAGTGTTACTAAATTTTACTGTGATTATCACTACTTGATAGATTTGCCAAGTGCTGACAATGCTTGTCTCTGGAGAGTCTGCAAATGTTCAGGCAGATTCTGCTGCAGTGAGACAGAATTGTATGAAGCTTCAGGTACAGTTATGATAAAGAACATAAAGTGCTGATATAACAAGATACTTTACAAGTAGACATGAAATGAGAGGGGAAAAAAAAATCTGTGGCAGAACAAAGCTTTAGACTCTCTTTTTGTTTGGCATAAATTAAACAACTGTTGTTCACCACGGGAGAGCTGAGTTTTGCACCAGAAGTACATTTGCAAAGTGTTTTTACACAAAAATATTGTTATATGCTAATACATACAAAGATCTAAAAGATGCAAAGTGTTCTTTTAATCAGAGTAAGCAGAAGAATGTTGTTATTATCTTGCTGGCATTATGTAATAATTCAGATGAGGAATTAAAGTGTCACAAAATTTGTGAAAACTTAGCTTTTTGAATCGCTGTTTGCAGGTCTGAGTAGAAGGGTTTGGATTTTCAAGGTGAACAAATACTCTGCATTTCATCAGTAATTTCATCACTTTCATCCTGACACTGTCAGAAGGAACTGACTGATCCTAAGTGTAAGGCTAATGGCAGGAAGATTTACACCATAGTCAGTTCTGCACAGGGGGCCTTGGGAAGAGATGTAAACTCAGAGCATGTGCACCTGGGAGGAAACTACACAAACATTGCTATTCTTTCCCGTATCTCAAGCCATTGTATGCACAAACAAAACAAACTGCAAATACTTTGCAGATCACTAAGTTTTGAGTTCTGAGGAAATCATGAAGGTGGAATCAGACCAGATCATTCACTTACTATACTTTTTAAGTCTTTTGCCCACAGTCTAGTCAAAGAATTTTGTGAAAAAGGGAGTGGAGAATTTGCCCTGATTCTGTCTCTGGTTCCATAGCATTTGGCTGAGATTTGGAGTGAGAGGTTTGATTGCTCAGAGCTGTAGTGCTTCACAAAAGGATTTTAGCTAGACAAGACAAGGTGACATGGGATTTAGTCCATTTAAACTTACATAGATCCACATCTGGCTTAAAACCTACTTACTTTTTCCATTAGGATTTAAACAGAGGTTGGTTGAATGAGTCTATGATAAACAGAGGCCTATGGATTTTTTTTCTGAAATGTTCTTAGGTAAATTAGCATCAGCTTACTGTAAACATCCATGTTTCTAGAGGGATGCCTTATTTACATTTGTCACATATACTAGTTGCTTGGTTGAAATACTAAAAAGACAACTTTTTTAGAACAAACAACCCTGTATCTGCCTAAAATGGCTCTAATGAGCAACTTGTCCAGGAAAGAAATGTCTCATAGACTAATCACAGCATACCTACTGTGGAGCACCATTTTAGCTCTGTATCCAGGTAAATACCAGAAAGCCATTGTTAGCAGTTAAATGGGACCAAATTGCACAGCGTAGTTTTTAGTGGCCAGATACCTGTGTCACTAGACCGGGCTAATAAGTAGCAAACATGCCAGAAGATTGATGACTTCACTGCACTGGAGTTGCTGGTGTCCTGTGACGTGCACCAGAGGACTGTACAGCCAGGATTAAGGGAACACACCAGACTTGTCCAGAGAAATGACACTGATCCTTCCTCTGTTCTGTCTTGCCTGTATGAGCTGTCTGCTCCCAGGGCTAGAGACAAGTAATCATCTCAGATTACATCCTCAAGTTCAAACCGTGGCAGTAGAAAAATAGATACTAATTAATAAAATGGAAATTGTATATAAAATTCATGAAAGAAGAGTGCTGGAAGGATGCTTCTGACAACAGACTTTATTCAAACTTCTTTTCATTGCTTTTTGTAAGTTTCTATGAGAAAAAGAGTGAAGACAGAGAGTGGAGACAAAGCATTCAGCAAAGATGTCAGGAACTAAATCCCCGAGCAGGGCCACATCCTTAAGCCAATTTTAGTCAAACATGGGTATTATAATAAGAGTACAGGGCAGTGATTTAGAGTGCCACCTCTGTGACTAAGTTTCATTTCAAACCTTATGTAAAAAAGGCTCCAACTCATTTAGTAACAGATTTTCTGTCATAGCCATTTGAAAGTGTAAGGAAATGAACAAATTTAACTGCAAAAGATAGGCAAGGATAAGTAAATAAAAATAATGGAGGGGGTATATTCCAACACATGCCAGCTGCCTGTGCCGCACTTAAAGAAATGCCTATACATTGGCACTGGCACTCACTTAACATTTTCAGAACTAAAAATGTTTCTTTTAGGTTTAACTAGCACAGGTCAAAACGTGAGTGGCAAGATTAGAACCAAGAGCCATTTGCTTTTTAGTAGCCCAAAAAAAAAAAAATGAGACATCACTGGTAATAGAAGTGCAACCTCTGGTTATGAAAACAGAGCTTTTATGTTCCCATATTACTGGATTCTACAAATAAAAGAATGGTGAAGTTTAAAATAGATAACATCAAATGTCAAATGTGGCTTCAGGAAATAGCAGGTATCCTTGACCCGTAATTGTCCACCTGCATAGATTTCAAGTCAGGCTATCCATTTCCAGGCTGCAATGAGCAGTAGAAAGCTAGTCTTACTAAAACAGGGAAAAGCTGTCATTGCCCCAGGACCTTGATCTGCTTTTTCAATAAAAGAGGCCATGTCTAATTTGTCAAGGCAGCTGCTCAGGGTTCAGGGCATTAGAGCTATTGTGTGATGGACTAGATCCCCAGCTACATTCATCCACAGTCACCCGGTGAGGACAGCTCAGTGGAGGAACAGACTGCTTCATGCTCTTGTTTGACCCTTGTAGCACTGACATATTTATCAAGAGCTGTGAATTCGCTGTAGGGTGTGCTTGCCCCACAGGGCCGCTGCTCTATCTGGAAATAGCAGAGCTGGTGGACAGGATGCTGAGTAACACCCAGTTTCATTTTTGTGATGTTTATGTTGATTATAGGGAGTTGTGCCATTCAAAGATGCTGAGTTGGGAGGCCAGCCTAGCCCTTTAAACAAGAGATTTCTAAAACTGCTTTGAAATTTGAAAACTGAAAATCTCGTAGCTGAAAGACATTTAAAGCACCTTTTAGTGTTGTTAATGCCAGTGCACAATTAAAATGTCAATATGCTGTTAAAAGATATTTGAGTAATTTTTCTCATATAAGATGTGCCTAGTTTCAAATATTGTATTAAGTAACCAGTAAGATGTCCTGTAGTAATTTTACAATGACCTAAACGTTTAAGGTCCTGGTTCAGAGCACTTTCAATACGATCTGGAGAGTGTCAATTGTTTAATTACATGCCGTGTACAAAACACCACCTACATTTTGGTCATACAGATTATCTTTTAGTTAATGGTACCAACATCCCTCTTAGTATGTGGGAAGGATCCCAAATAACTCTTTTCCATTTTTCTTAGTGTTAACTTTAAGACCATAAAAAAGGCACGCTTAATTCTTTGTGTCAGCATGGGCTGGTGCTCACTGATCAACAGCATGTAGTTAATTAAAAAATTAAAAACCTGGAGAGGCCGTAATTTAGATTTTGACATCTCAATTTTATTGAACATTAAATAGAGATAAGAAATGTCATTGTGTTTGGAAAGCAGTTATTCCTGTGAATTTCCTTAGTTTAGTCAGGTGTTCAGGCAGGTGTTACTTCGAACTTTTTAATAGTCATTTGGTGAGACACTGTTGTCTCTTCTATCTGATTACCATTGCTATTACTTTTGCTAGACTTTAATCATGTGTTCCAAGATTGTGCCAGTAGCTGAGAGAGAGGATAGGGAAAAAATATGTTGTTATTCTCACGTTATAAAGAAAGAGTCTCATGGGCACTTTATTGAGAAGTTTTGAAGCAAATAGTGTGAATTTACCATTGTATCAAAAATGTGCATCCTGACATCTCCATGAGGGAAAAAAGAGTTTTGTTGGCCAATCTGTAAGTTTTTTTTTTTTTAAATCTCAGCCCCTCATGCCCAGAAGAGACTCATCACAGGCAACTAAATACACAAACAACTCTGTGTACATTGAAGTGTTCCTAAACCACCAGCTGATAGTTTGACAGCTCTCCCTGCCCCAGCAGAGCAGAATAAGTCAGAGTCCCTGCTGAAGTAGATTTTAACAGCTCCATTGGCATTAGAAGAGCTTAGGGCGGTTTATAGAATAGTTGCTCAGGAAGCATTAAGAGGCATTTCTGGCACACGTATACAATACAGCAAACATTTGGAAATGGCTAACGGCACATTCATCACCAACTTTGTGTGTGCCAGGATATTAAACAGTAGTTCTTCTACCAGCAACCAAAGATTGCTATCTTCTGTGAAATAAAATCTCAGCTGAAGGTGGTGCAGCTTAATAGCATTGTCACAACTGGGCATAAACTAGACAGTTCTTTCAAATGCCCAACAAGGATTTTTTTAATTGGAAAATAGTGCCAGCTGCATGCTGTCAATAATATGCCATCTTGTTCATGTTCTATCCCATTTTATGCACAATTGTGATAGAAAATAAAAGAACAGCTGTTGTTAAAAAAAAAAAAAACAGGGTGTTGGGGGAAGCAGGCACATTTTTCTAGCCCTACAAAGCTACTGCTATTCACTATCATGTGCTTGTAGAAAGAAACAGAGGGGTATTTTTGGAGAGGCTGAAAGATCTGCATTTACTGAACACAAACAGTACCAGCACAGACAAGGTGTTTAAGGGTGTGCAGAAACACCTGACCAGCACCACACCAAAGCCTTCACTAAAATAATTCCAAAAGTCTTTTGAGAACCACATGTGTTCCAGGTGTTTCCTTATTAAGTCAGAAAAACTATACTGAGTTCCTGTTTGGAAGAAAGAAGGACGTGTGAGACAGAAGCTACCGTGCTGGGTGAACACTGAATACTAACAGAGTGGTCTTACCATGTGGTGCAGAAAAGGCCATCGGTAGTTTCATTGAGCCTGTGGGTAGCACTGGAGAAATTTAATTTCTGCTACCAGCTTATAGCCCCCATCAAACAGTTCAACAATTCTCAATGTGTATTCATTGCTGAATGAGTCCCAGTCAGCGCCTCTCAAAGGAGAGCACAGAGCCGGAGTGCCCTCTGTCCCTTCTTCTACCTGCTCTCTGCGCTGAACCTCTTGCATTCTCCACAGCCTGCCCAGGGATTTGGGCAATCATAGCTCATAACAAGGAGCATAAAGAGCACTACTCTTTTTTTGGAGATAGCATTCAAGTTTATCTCTACAAAACAGTAGACTCTATTCACTGTCCTAAGTCTCACAGTCCTGCAGCACTTCATGTGTTTTTTGTCTAAATACGACCAGCTACAAACAATGTCCTGAGGCAGTCATCCAGTAAGACCAATTAATTTTGTGTGTGCAGGGGGATTTGTATATCTCAGTGTGCACTTCCCAGTCATTGGACTAAATTACTAATATCAAATCAGCAGCTACTTTCATATGCCCAGAATCAAGACCTGGAAAGACAATACAGTTTATCTCTACTTGCTCATGGCAAGACAACTTGATAACATCAGCTGTGCTTCCCTGAAAGGTTTGGTCTCACCTACACTGTGTTTAGAAAAGAGGAGAGGGAATAAATATAGGTCACTGAGGGAAAAGAGATTGTGATGAAATTTTCTTGGGTTCTAATACTAGGAAAAATGAGGCTTTAACCTCCCACTTGGAAGTTTGTTTATCTGTGGATCAGTAAACATATCTTGAGAGCTAGTCTAGAAATGTGAAAAAGCCAGTCATGTTCCTTGTTATAGCACCTACCTTCAGGTTCATTAACTAGCTGTGCAAACTTCCCAGTTTTCCTGCAGCAGTGGAAAATGGCGTGCTAAAGATCATTAGCAGAAACTGAACAAACCACTACAGTAAATCCAGAAAAGTGACATTTGATCCAGTATCAGAACTGATTGGAAGGCTGGGGGTGCTGATGTTTGCAGCAACACTGCTGTTTGTGAGATGTTTGGTAAAGCAAACAGAGGCCTGGCCTGCTGCTGGACAGTCAAGAGGGTGTCTGGGTGGGATTTAAATATATGTTGGAGGGGACACTGGCTTGCCCACACTACTGTGGTTAGATTACTGGTGGCCCCAGGGCGGCTTTATTGGAGCTGGGACAGATACCTGCTTCCCAAAGTACTTCCTCTGAGATGAAGCTACAGGTTCACCCCATCAGGGAAGCCGACTGGCCCTCATAATTACTGAGCCTGTTAAAAAATGCACACAGGAAACATCAATGAAGTTCTGGCATCGAAGTATAAATGTACATGCATTGCCTGCAAGGTGGGGAGGTGCTAAAAAAATTAGGTAAAAAAAAGGCAGAGAACTATTTTTCTGTCTGACAGAAAAGTGCAAATCACTACTGAAGGCAGAAAATTAAGTAAGAGAGAGATCATAGCAGCACCAGGGCAAGAGGTCCACCAGGGAAATACTGTCTTTTACCTCAGGATGTGACTGGAGTGACTATGCTTGCTTTACTGGACTTACTGTGGTTTCAAATTTATGTAACAGAGAAGTGTACTGATATTTATATTTGAAGAGTAGTGAGATATTGAAGAACTAGGAGTAAAATGAGTCTTGCTGTTACAGCCAGTGTTTCAAACTCATTGCAATTCCTCAGCCACTTAATGTATCCATAGGCAGATGAGGCTATGGGATTGCAATACAAAGGGAAATTATAAACCTAATATCAGATATGTATAAGCTATTTTTTACCTACATCACCAGCCCTGCAAATATTTCTGGAGGAAATCTTACTGATGAGTGGTAGGAGCATGTTTTAGTTCTTAAGTCCAGGTCTTTTGACTACACTTGCTGTGTTCATGAGTGTAGGAGAAATGAAGAGTTAATCCACAATGTTTGCTTTCTATCATGCAATATACAATGATGGAATTTTAATGGCAGAAGAGGTTTCATTCTTTCTCTGTATAAAAGCGGACCTGGTCCAGCCATGTTCCTAACATACACCGGCATCCCAGCTGTGGGCAGAAGGACTGTTCCTAAGAAATACAATCTATGTGCATGAATCAACATTGTTGGCTTGGTCTCATAGTTGTTCAACAGTTTAATAAGAATTTCCATGGACCTCAGGGAATAGGAAATATAGGGCTTATTATTTAAATGTTTTGAATGTTTAGTAGATAACTCCTTTGTTAGTTCAGCTGTGATATGTTCAGTTGCACGAGTAGCTCAAAATTAGCATTTACATTTTTGTGTCTTTAAAGAAGATCAGAGCTGATGAGGAAACGATTTTCACTTTTAGGTCATATGCAGTGTTTGAAATTTAATCCGAATTCTTCCTTAAAGCTGCTTTGAGCTTCAGCCTGCTAAGCAGAGCTGCTTATGTTGACATTCTGCAAACTTCACTTTTCCCTGTTGTGCAGAAAGGCCATAGTTCAAAACAGGCTGTATAAAAGGAGAGGAAACGCTACAGAATTTCTCAGCAACAGTTTCTCTTTCCTTGACACTGTTCATAAAAACGTCTTCCAGAAAGGCACTGGGCTGTTCAGAATACATAATGCTCACATCAGGAAAAGAAAAAGGGGAAAAAAAGAAGGAAAAAAAAAATAAAAGGAAAAAAAACCCCAGCGTTTGTTCTGCATCATCGGAAGAGCTCCATGCAGTGAAATGGGAACTGTGAAGATGAGAGATTCACTTTGCAAGCTACAACAACTTCTCTGGAGCCCTGAAATCATGCATATTCAGCCAAACATATGTAAATCTGTTTTAACCCAGCTGTGAAAGATCCCCCGAAGTAAGCTAATAAAGAGCAGCTGGATATGTTTAAGCTCATCCCAGGCATAGTAGAAAGGTCCCAGAATGTATTCTGAGCTTTTTTTTACGTCACTAGAGGAAATGCTGCAGACTTTAAAGGAAATTTGTGTTTTAAGATGCAAAGCAGCATAAAGTTTGTCTCGGCAGAGACAAACTACAAAAGAATTAATTTTCTTTGACATTTGGATTTTATAGTTCTTGGTTTTTAACTACTGTGAATGACTGTGTTTTACTTTCTGGTAAAGGACATGTTATGTCTGCTTTTGTCCATCACACAGGCATCTAAAATTATCATCGCTCACTGGGAAAGGGTGAGAGGTGAAGGAAAGTACTGAAATCAGGGGAGTTCAAAGTGATCAGTCACTGCATACCACCTGCCAGTAGGACAAAGGTTGTCAAGTGCTTTCTAGTGCAGGAGCTGGCCCTGAGCTTAGCCTCTGGGACAAACAAAATTGAGCTGGCTTCAGGACTGTAATGACTTTCATCATTATATTATATATGCAGGAGGTTATGTCAAACAACCCTTCTCCCATACCTGCAAACTTAATAAACTGGTTTATTTACAGAGATACTGCTCAGAAGTAACATCATTAAAAAAGCTTTAAGAGCTTGCTATTCCAGTCTTTTCAGGTCTACCTCCCCTTCACTGCAGTGGGTGTGGGAGTTGTCTGAGCATGAACTTTCCAGTTTAGATCTTGTCATTTCCATCTATTATAATCCATTGTAATCTCTCAAATTCCGTAAGTGTGTATTCACAAGGCTGTGGTGTGGGTTTTGTGTGTCCACTGTGACGTGCAGTAAAATTATGTTGCAGGCTCATTATCAAACTAAAAACAGATAATTTAAATCCATTCTGAAAATGTAACTTGAAGAGTCACAAGTTATCTCGTATGGACATGTTCATCTCTCCTCCTTTTGTAAGTTATAATCATCTTTTTTAGTATGGAGAGTCATGTTGGCAGTCACTCATGAAAAGTGGAGAGCAATGATATAATTTTGAAATTTAAAGGAGAAATGAAACCACTATTAGACATCAATTAATAAACCTATCCTCGAGGGATTGTTTCTGAAATAGGTCTGATAAAGGGACAGAAAACCCTAACAGAGGCCATTGTGGATGATCTGATTGCTTAGGTGCTTTTCAAGGCTTTGTTGTGTGTTACTTCAGTCACATTATATACTGATTTTGTTTTCATAGTTCTGAACTGTGATTTCTCCTTACGCCTCCAGTGATCCCGAAGCCTCTTGTTACTGAAGGTTTTTTCTTTACCAGCTTCGGTATTCTCTCCAAATGCAGGCATCCGCTTTGTTGGGTACCCTGACTCCTAGCTCGGACAACTGGCTTTGAGAGCCCTGGGGTGGAATCTGAGGGGAGATGGATTGCTGTTCTGAGCACAGTCATGCAAAACTTAGAGTTGCAGACCTTTACAAATCAACAATACAGGTTTACTGCGAGGGGAGGGGGAAAAAGCATTTGCTAGCAGGCAGATGTTTGAGCTGGTTTTTTTCTAGCTGATGACACTGAGAGTCCAGAAAAATGAGTACTGGGTTGTATTGCCCTGAATCAGCAGAATGAGTTCTTGGAGCCGGAACAAAGATGAAGAATAAAGGCTTACATATTGTTTTCAAGAAAGCAGTTGCATTAAAGTGTCAAACACCAAATCATTGTGATTATAATGTGTTTGGTTTATTCCTTCAGGAAAACATGAGATCTCAGAAATCCCTGGTAGACTCTGGTCATTCCTGAATTTTCTATCACTTTAAACCTGGGTGTCCAGTCTAAATTTGTCAGCCTTTTTATTACTAGTTAACAAAAGAGGCAGAAAGCTTTTCATAGAATCATAGAATCAGACTGGTTGGAAAGGACCTCTGAGATCATCGAGTCCAACCCTTGATCCAACCACCAAGTGGTTACTAGGCTATGGCATTAAGTGCCACGTCCAGCCTCGTCTTGAAAACCTCCAGGGATGGAGAATCCACCACTTCCCTGGGCAGCCCATTCCAATGGCTGATTACTCTCTCTGTAAAGAATTTCTTTCTGATTTCTAACCTAAACCTCCCCTGGCACAGCTTAAGCCCATGCCCTCTTGTCTTGCTGCTGGTTGCCTGGGAGAAGAGACCAACCCCCACCTGGCTACAACCTCCTCTCAGGGAGTTGTAGGGAGCGATGAGGTCTCCCCTGAGCCTTCTCTTCTCCAGGCTAAACAACCCCAGCTCCTTCAGCCTCTCCTCATAGGACTTGTGCTCAAGTCCCTTCACCAGCCTGGTTGCTCTTCTGTGCTCTCTTCTTCTGCAAGTTGCATGTTTATACCTGCAGGGATTTTCCAGATTGAAATTGTCTTTTAGCAGCATGAGACTGCCTATAAACATAGTTCTAATACCTGGAGACACATGTTGAAAACCTATTCAGGGGTATTTAAAAAAGATACTCTGAAGCCCATAAAAATCTTAATTCATAATGGGTTTTTACCAGTGTTTCTTGCAAGCCTAAGGAGAAGGAGATGTACAACAGACAGAGAAGCTTGCACTGAAGAATGAAATTATCTGCAAAGTTTTCCCCTTAAATAATAACAGTATTGTTATTATTGTGTTCTTCTGGAACAGTGACTTGTTCTGTAGAAAGTCTCAAGTGATTTTGTAGGTGTTGTAGATGGAAGTGGGCTCATTTCCATTTAGCTGGAGAGGTGAAGTTTAAGACAGCAATGACACTCCCTTCCTAACTGCTGTTAATGTGTGGTCTAGAGATAAATATTACCTGATTTCCTAATAGTTATTCCTTCATTTCCCTTCCAAAACATCATTCTTCATTTCCTACTTTGGTGTTTCAGCTTTATGTGCCACCATTTTGGGTTATTACTTTACCAGCTCTTGCAGGCAACTTTGAAAAGCTAGGAAATGACAGCTCCCTGCAGAGCTGATCACAGAGTGATCCTGGTGCACATGGGATGTGGTCTTCAAATTGTCCAGGCTACACTTCTTGTAGCCATAAGTCATTTCAGGGACAAAGGTGTCTTTTTCTCCACCCTACAGTTGACTGTAGTGCTCAAAGTGAAAGGTGTTATACTTCATTACAGGTAGCTGTTATTCACACAGGGGATCTTGTAGTGATTGGACCATGTATTGTTGTCTGTCCTGTGAGTTTTTCTCACCAACTTCAGCTTGGTTGTGGAAGAAGGCAAGGTCCAAGCTGTTGTATCACTAAAACAGCCTCACCTTAAGCTATTCAAACTGGGAAGAACCTAGACTTAAAATAACGTTGCTGTGGGGTTTTTCTTGATTTCTGCCATTCTTGTCACACAAGGATTACAGGTGAGACAAGGAAATTTAGGCTTCATCATGACATGTTTCTTTTTATACTGTACAGTATAAAATGACACACCTCTTTTGCTGGGGCTCTGGAGTTGAGGTCTTCCTTTCTGCAGATGCCTGTTAATTGCTGTTCTGAGATACACACCTTACTTCAGATCTCTTTCCAGGTAGAACTTTGGTCAGTACTTTTCAACTGCAACTTTTCAGCAGGTTTTAGCTCACTTTCATGTACTTCTAAGAAGATAAGTCAAGGACTTTAGAGAAGTCAAAGAAAAAGTAAACCTTTTGTCTTTTCATGAAAGGAATTTTGTCTGGTTTAATGTAATTTATTGCTGAAAAATTTGCTTTGGCTTTTTTTTTTTTAATATTACTTTATCATCCTTTGGATGCTCATAAAATTGATTGTTTTATCACTTGTTCCAGTGTCATCCCCATTCTAAAATTGCATAGCAGGTCTGTGTATTGTTAGGTCTTGCCTTTGGCTCTTCTCCAAGCCAGGTAGTGTGCTTGTCCTTTTGCAGAGCTCTTCATGTTTATATTACCTCCAGTGTTGTCCAAGATACTGTACAATGTCTAGAAATTGCTTTAGGTAGCTCCTTAACCTGCTGGGGACAAATTCCATTAGACAATTTGGAAATGTCTACATTACCTAAATATGTTTACTTGTTTTCTCTATCATGGTCAACACTTACTCCCTGACTTTGTTACATTTCTGATCACAGATCAGAGTGGGGAATTTTATTGAAAAGTAAAGCTGGAAAAGGAGTAAATAATTAAGTCTTCATGTCTTGCTGTATCTGTCCTCCTTTATTGAAGATTTTTGTGTTGATATTCACATTATTCTTATTCGGCTCTGCTCATGCCACGTATTCCTTAGAATGATGATCTCTATTCCTTTGTGATTGTTTCATCCTAATTACATTTCTGCCCTTGGAATTTCTTTCCTATTAGAATTAGCTGGAGAAGAGCATGCCCAGAATAGCTTCATCAGCATTTTCATACAGTAATGTTTTCAGCACTGTGCACATCTTGCTTTTTAACTTTTTTTTTTTTTTTTAGCAGATATACTGTCCTAGCCCTTAATACTTTTGTTAAGAAAAACCTTACTTTTTGTTAAGAAGCAGCCTCACCTTCCAGCTTTTGATAAACTAGTATAGAGGAGATCTATATCACTGTATAACCTCTGGTCTTTTCTATCTTATTTTTACCCGGAGACATTCCACAAGTCTGCTTCTTTTCCAGAACTTTAGAAAAAGTATATGTATTATTGACATAAAATGTTAAGTCTCCTTGCTTTTTCCCCAAATACCTTTATAGGTATTTGGGGAAAAATTGATCTAGCAAGCTAGATCAATGCTCTTCATGTTATTCATCCAAGCACTAGCTCATTTTGGAATTGAATCACTTTGAAAGCTTGGAAACATTTTTCTAAATGTCCTGTTAACCAACCAGCCAGCCAAAACAGTTTACCTTACCTACCAGCTCTGCTGGAAGAAGGAATGAATTATGTATAGCAGAACAATCCAATACCATATCAGGTCTTCTCTCTCATTAGATGAGTAAGAAGAGGTGATTTTGCACGTTCCAGACTGTTACAGTACTAGGTATACTGACGAAGAAAATGAATGGTGAGGTTAGGAGACGCAGACAAAAAGACACAGGATGAAATTACAGAAAGTTAGTGGAGGAGGAAGGATCAGGTTGTCTATGAGAATCAGAATGGCCATGAAAAGGGGAGAATATCGGGTGACTAGACTGGCTCTTTTAGTAGCTAGAAATAATAATGCATCACTTGTAGGAAGACCCTGAACTTGTAAGCCCAGTTGTGATGTGTAAGGAAGAGAGCTTGACTTAAATGGAAGACTTCAGGGAGGTCAATAAATAGCAGCATGTTTGTGACATTAGTGACATATAAGGTCTGATCCTTGAAGGTGCAAATATTTAATGTCATCTGTGTCTCTGTAACATTTTCAGTTTTACTGTTCTCATCTCTACCACCACACATCTCCTTAGTATAATGTTAATACAGGTAACTCTGTCAACACTATCCCTTTCCAAAGAATAGCTTGTTGTTATCCCTAGTGGTAAGTCTCACTACAGAAAACAGGAGTATGGATGAGCCGTTCAGACCACATAAAATGAAGTAAGCAATGTATTTTCACTTTTGAAAGTGATACATTGCAAATAGGAAAATGCTAGACATAACACTTTAAAAGTATTTAATTTAGAATAATAATTTTAATATTAAATAAGATAAAAATAATGTGATAATAATTATATCAAACATATTTTACAGTCGCATTCCATAGTATTTTATGCAGCCAGATGAGTCTTTTTTGCAGTACATGATGTCTTAGAAGTATGTCAGATAACATATAGCTGTAAGATTTTTTAATAGCAAGTATTTCCTCAAAAGTGAGAGTCTGAATACTTAACTTTCAAAAATGTTAGCCCTACATTTTACTGATTACTTTCTCTATTCTTTTTAATTCTTTGAATAATGAGTGCAAATGAATTATGCTGGACTGAGCTGTGGGGTCTGTGTTGTTCCTTAAGAACTGCAGGATAGGTAAAAGCACATGAAGTGCGGTTTGTAAAGTAGTATGAACACTGTCCTATCTGTTTGCTTCAAACTGGCTTGTTTGGGATGACACCTGCTTGTTCATCCCAATCTATGAAGGCAGTTACTACTGGTGTTAGAAGCTTGAGATACTGGTAGACAACAACGGCAATTATCAGCCCATTTTGTATTAAATTCCAACCCCTCAACCTCACCCGCCCTGTGGTCATGAGAGTAGGATGCGGAACATTTTTCCTACTTTTTCATTACTTAGTTTTATCTATTCCATAAACACTAATGCAGGGTCAAATCTCAACCATTTTATTTTATTTACATTGAAGTTAGTGGGATTGCTTGCATAATTGAAGATACATGGATGTGATCCCTGATAAAAAATAAATTCTATAATTAACCTGGCATTATGTACAAAGAAGATCCGTCTGCCTAGAGCAAAACCACTAATGTTAAATATCCTGTAGTACAGAAAACATAATAAACATCAGGAAGGTTTGAGTTCCAGAGGAACTAGCTGGAATCAGGCTGGTTTAACACCGTCATAAATTTATGCAGATAAAACACCTGCAGCATGCACAATCTCATTCCAGCTACCCCTGCCATGAACGCAAATGGTCATTCAGTCTGGACGGTAATGGTAATTTTGTAACATGAGTGCTAATGATTTGATATCTGTTGGTAATCTAAAACGGAAGATTTCACGTTGCTTTTGTATGCAGTGGTGCATGTTTGTGTTTAAGGCTATCACTTGCAGAGTAGGTCTTACCCTAAAGCAGAAGGCTGAGAGTGTAGAACTTGAAGTTTCTCTTCGCCAGTAGGAAATGTCAGGCATGAACTTGAGTTTTAAGCTGTTCCATTGCATCCTATCAACAGATACCTGAGAGATAGAACAGCACTTTTCCTCTCCCCTCCCCACCATGAGGACGTTTTAGACAGCAATGTGGTTGACCGTGAGACTAGCTCAGTTGATTACAACATGGTATTAATGGTCATGGGTTTGATTTCCTGTATGGGCCATTCACTTAAGAGCTGGACTCGAAGATCTTTGTGGGTCCCTTTCAACTTAGAATATTCCGTGATTCTGAGGTCTCCTCTAAGCTGAACAAATCAAATATCTTCATCCACTCCTCCTAAGTGATGCCCTGTAGTCTTTTCACTCCTTTGGACACATTCCAATATTTTTACACATGTCCCTGTTATCTACCAGGACATGTTGTTGACTCATATTGAGTTTACCATCAACCAAAACTGCCATTTCCCTTCCCACGGGGCTGCACTTCAGCCTCTTGTTCACAGTCTTTACTGTAAAGTCTTTAATAACAGGACATTAGAATCACAGAATCATTTTGGTTGGAAAAACCTCTGAGATCATGGAGTGCTGCCATCAACCTAGCACCACCATGGTCTCTGTTAAACCATGTCCTCAAGTGGCACATGACAGCAGTGACACACAATTTTCAAACAGTTCCAGGGATGATAATTCCACCACTTCCCTGGGCAGCTTGTTCCAATGACTGACCACCCTTTCAGTGAAGAATATTAAGTTAGTAAGATATGACTTTTCCCTTCATGAACGCATGCTGGCTTTAACAGTAGGTGCTTGCACCATTAGGTAGGCACTTGTTGCCGAATACTCTGAAATTGTTGGGATAAATAAAACTCTCTAACACCGTCATTTTAGCATTAGAAAGCAAGGCATTACTTTAATTCTGGCCATAGGTGTGTGTGTGTAAGACTAACAGAGTTCAGTCAGTCCGACATAGACCCCAGAATGTAATTTTTCTATCCATTTATACATTTTTAGCAAACAATGAAATTAATTTTCTCTAGTTCTTAATGACATAATTCTCTTTGATTAGTTAGCATTCTACTTTCTATTGGTTATTAATTTTTTGCTTTTTATAATAATAAGGTCACATCTTTAGTCTTTTTAGTATCTTTATCTGGGAAAGGACTTTCCATCACATATATTGAGTCTTTGTTAGCCTTCTTCTTTATCTGCTGATTTCTGCAAAAAGTCCTTGCAGTTCATAAATCTTGGGTTCCAGATGTCCAGCTTCAACAATATATCTTTCTTTCTCTTCAGCTTTGTTCACTGAAGCATATCAAGGTTAACCTTTAACAAAACTTACAGTTTCAGTACTTTTCCCAAGCTATGTTCCCACAAAAGTAGCTTATGAAAATTTCTTGCTGAATGCTGGCTTGAAGTGATTTAAGACCTAACACAGCATCTATGATTAATTACTACAAGTAATCAAAAGGTTAATTAAAGCTATTAAAAATTAGAAAATTATATAATTTCCAATACACTGAGTCTTTTTTTTCTGACTTTGAGTCTTTTTCATGCATTGGACTTAAGTGCTCAAAGGGACGTGTCTGAGAAGTTTGTGCGTGAAAGGTGTCCATGAAATTAGGCTTTTTAAGTATCTGTATGTGTAACTGATTCTTGAGTTAATGACTGCAGTTTTACAGGTGTAAATAAATTTGGTCTCAAAGTGCTGCAGGGTCTGGCATCTAAATATCAGCAGGTGAAGGAAGGTCCACAGGAGACCAACACGTTTGCAGTGAAATACTGTTTTTGCTGACTGTGCTGTAACCACTAGTCTGGGCTTCTACATACAGCAATTTTGTACATGGATTTAAATTACAGAGTGAGATATTGCTGCTGCTTGTTAAGTGCTGATGACAAAGAATAGAAGACTCTGCCTCTTACGAAGGTGCTGGGCTTTAAAAGAGGGCTTTCTTAGAAACACTTAATTTGAAGGTTATTTCTAATTATATATTGTTTTCTGATATTCACATTCCTGCCCTTACATTTTTACTATAAAGACATTTATATGGATGCCGGATCTTATTTTCTTAAGTGATCATCTGCTCTTGATAATTATTCACCTTGTAAAATCATAATGCTCTATATTGTCATAGCACAATAATGTCTGTGGCAACCAGCTGTGATGTCTCATGCAGGTGCTTATGATTTCAAGAGCTGTTTTGCTTTTAAATATAAAGTTCCTGTCTTGTAAGCAAATATCCCTTGTCCACCTAAATGCTGCAATTAATTTGGGACAGGAAAATAGGAATGATACTATATCTAGCCAGAATACTTACCAAAAGTTCCTCTGGGGTAGAGGCAACATTTCAGTGTTCTTTTAACATAGTTTGCTGAGGAACATTTTGGTTCTAATTCCGGGCTGCAAATACCTTCTGTGCCAAATACATGAAAAGACATTATTTTAGAAGAAGTTGATATACAACATGGAAGTTTTGTATCTTCATGAAGCCTCAGGAGAGCCTTGGAGGTACATTTTCTGTCTTGCTCTCTCTGCTGTAATAAGGACAAGTATTACATTTCCTTAGAGCATGTGGAGTTTTAATCCCCTGGCACTTAGGTCCTCTCTGGAGAAAGAGGTGGGAGAGATGCTCCTTCAGTTGCTTGTCAGACTGTAGCTGCTCCATGTTAAGCAGTAAGAACAAAACTAGAAATGAAAAAAAAAAGCAAACTACAGGCTTTGTGCTCGCATTTCATTAGTGCTGCTGGCTTGGTGCCCAACTATATCAGAAAAAAAAGAAAAAACAACTCTCTTCAGAAATTCAGGGTATTCATCAATGCTGCATTAGGGACTTCAGACATGCACTCTGCCAAAGACGCCTTCTCAGACAGCAGGTGCTCAGAGGGCCAAGTAAGATTTGACAATGACCTCTGACCACAGCACAGGACCACAAGATGAGGAAATCAGATGAGAAAGCATAGGCTTTAGCACAGAGGTCAACCTACTCATGTGTTCAGAAAGGAGAGAGCTTTTACAATTAAAATAGCAAGGACAGTCATCTAGCAGGCTCAATAAATTTCAACACTGTGCTCTATCTTTCATAGTTACTTAAGCATCCTCCTGAAGCTCAGGCATGTGACACTGACTTAAAAAACACATGACAAAGATAACAGAAGGAAGAGCAGAGAACGAAGCCTTAAACAATGTGGGATGCACCTCTCTGGTATTTGCAGAGATTCTATCTCCTCTCCTCCTTTTAGAGATTTTTCAGTGTGAATGGCTTACCATTCAAATGGCTTAAAAATAAGATGGTATTACATGAGGAGATATCAGAAAGAGGGAGGCGAGGAATGAGCAGTATGTCAGAGAAGCAGAGCTAATAGCTCTGATCTGCTGAAGTTAGTGTGAGTTGCTCAGGGCCAGGATTTCAAACCAATTGCACTTGCCCTCTCCCTTCCTGAACTTTGTAGTCTCCAGTTCCAGATCTGAAAGCTGTACTGAAAACTCAAGGCTGCACGCGCAAGATGTAGCTGGCAGGTACAGTATGTCTCCAAATTTGGGCAACCTGATAAACAAAACCACCTTGCAGAACAAAAACCAACCTCCCAGAGGCATGCCTTTAAATGATAAGTAGCTTCCCCCACCTCTCTGCTCCTCCTTTGTCCTTAGTTTGTTTAACCATTTTATGCTGTTTATTGCAGGAGTGATTCGAGAGAGTTACCTGAAGGGTCATGATCAGCTGGTGCCAGTCACCCTGTTGGCCATCGCTGTTATTCTTGCTTTTGTCATGGGGGCCGTGTTTTCGGGAATCATAGTGTACTGCATCTGCGACCATCGCCGCAGAGACATGGCTGTCGTGCAGAGGAAGGAGAAGGAGCTGACCCACTCCCGACGTGGCTCCATGAGCAGCGTTACCAAGCTCAGTGGCCTCTTTGGGGATGCTCAGTCCAAGGAGCCAAAGCCTGAAGCTATCCTCACGCCTCTGATGCACAATGGCAAGATGGCTACCCCAGGCAGCACTGCCAAGATGCTAATCAAAGCTGACCAGCACCATCTGGACCTGGCTGCCCTGCCAACCCCTGAGTCCACCCCAACACTGCAACAGAAGAGAAAGCCCAGCCGAGGCAGCAGGGAATGGGAGAGAAACCAGAACCTCATCAATGCCTGCACAAAAGATATCCCCCCGATGGCCTCACCAGTGATCCCAACGGACCTGCCGCTCAGGGCTTCTCCCAGCCACATCCCCAGTGTTGTGGTCCTGCCCATAGCCCAGCAAGGCTACCAGCATGAGTACGTTGACCAGCCAAAAATGAGTGATGGGGCTCAGATGTCTGTGGAGGACCAGAATGCCACCCTTGAGTACAAAACTATCAAGGACCACCTCAGTAGCAAAAGCCCCAGCCATGGGGTTAACCTGGTGGAAAATCTTGACAGCATGCCACCAAAAGTACCCCAGCGGGAAGCTTCCCTTGGGCCCCCAGGGGCCTCGCTGTCACAGAGTGGCCTGAGCAAGCGGCTGGAGATGCACTCTTCTGCTTACAATGTGGACTACAAGAGAAGCTACCCTACAAACTCACTTACAAGAAGTCATCAGGCATCAACTCTCAAAAGAAACAACACTAACTCCTCCAACTCGTCCCACCTCTCCCGCAATCAGAGCTTCGGCCGGGGTGACAACCCACCACCAGCCCCGCAGCGAGTGGACTCAATACAAGTCCACGCTGCTCAGGCACAGGCTGTGACTGTATCTCGGCAGCCAAGTCTCACCACCTACAACTCACTGACGAGGTCAGGTTTGAAACGCACGCCCTCGCTAAAGCCAGATGTACCTCCCAAACCTTCCTTTGCTCCTCTTTCCACATCCATGAAGCCGAACGATGCGTGTACATAATCAGAGTGGGGGGGGAGCGGGGCAAGGATGGCAATTAAGCAGAAGTTGCCCTTGAAAGCCAGTGTTCTGCAACTGTTATCACTCACTCCTCTGAGAAGATGGTGGTTGCAAGCTGAAGATGTGTTGGATTTCTGCTCTCTGGGAAAAGTGGAATATTTTTTTAAACCCGAGCCATATGACCCATGGTTGAAGGTTTCAATTGCAGGACTCACCCCCACAACCTGCCAGTTCTTTGCTCAAAAGACTAACCCTCCATCACAAACATTGAGCCAAAAGCACACAGGTGAAAGATGACTGTGACATTTCACCCCCCTGGCCCCAACTGCACAGTGCATTCCTGAACTGGGAAAGAGTGCTCTGAAAAGCAAAACAAATGTAAAAAATAAACAAATGGGAAGAAAAAAAAAAAAAAAGGAAGAAAAAAAAAGAAAAAAAATCAGTTGATAAAGCTAACTCTGACTTAACAATGGCAGAAGTTTACTACTGCAGGTACTGTGAAATGATGCCCATCAGTGTTACAGCCATTTGGTCACAGCAGTTAAATGCCGTGTTGGGCAAACTATGTCATAGATTTCCGCTACCCTTCTCTTTTAATAAATAACATTTGACTGTTAACACAAGTAACTCCTCTTATTTATTGTTCAACTTTTGTTTTTCCTAAAGAACTGACCTGCATATCATCCTGTGAGCAGCTTTTCAGAGAAGTACCTTGAAAGTTACACCTATTTAACGTGAATCTTGTTAACTGGAGTAATTAGAACTCTTTTATTTTTCCAAGAAATTCACTGAGTTAGATAAGTTGGAGCTGGAATTCTGAACTTTGTGCCTGGACTGCCTGGTTAGCTGAAAAAAAAAGGGGATATCTATTTAAGTCTCTCAGCTAATTAGCTGGCTGGGCCTCTGACCTAAGACAGCAACAAATACTGCGAGTTCATAACTTTTAAAGCAACTGCAAGAGAAACTTAAAAGCTGCACATCTGTGCACCATTGCTATCAACATGGCTTTGTCAGTAGCTAATACTTTCTGTGAAGGCACCAGCTTGTGATGTGCCATCTCATTTCACCTTGCATGTGAGACGGCAAACAAAATCCTCAAACAGTGTGAACTAGCTAATATGCCGGCTGTTACCATGCATAAATTATGGTCTTATCACACGGGTTTTTCGTGGGAATATATCTGTGAATAGCCTGTTTTCTTCCACATGTAAATTTGTGCCTTACACCCTCAGTTGTGTATATTTGTGAGCTGTAGTATGTAAAACCTTTTTCTTTTTCCCCTTTGAGTAATGCAAATATTTATTGATCCTTCCTCCTCCAACAAGCCCCATCAAAAACTGGAGTAAAGACATTGAAAGAAGAACGTGGTGGTTATTGTCATAACCCCACATCCCTAAAGAAACTAGGCTAGCACCATCCCCTCCAAATTGACTTTCTAGCTGTGCCAAGTTCTCTCTCAAAATCACCCACAAGTGGTGATGCTCCCAATGCACCATGCTGGGGGTTCTGCCTTCCCCCACCTCCCACTCCCCTTTTACAGCATGGAGATTATTCTCACTGGGCAGCAGGGAAATGACTAATGATGTTCAAGGAGCTGGTATGTCCCCTGGCCGGGGATGAGCATCGGTGAGAGGGGCCAAGCCCTGCTGAAAGCCCAGCTGCACATCCTGCTGCCTGCAGGGCACATGGAGCTAGGACAGGCAGGCAGGCTCCTGCTGTAGCTACCTGCTGCTCCAGAAGGATGCTGCATATACTTCTTTGGGGAAAAATGCGGGGTTTTTTTTCCTTTGTTTCTTTTGTGTGACTGTGCATGTAGCTAGTGTGGGAGTGTGTGCGCGCCCAGGTGTGTGCGTGTGTGTGTGTGTGCGCGCAGGTGTGTAAGTTCCTTTCCAGTCTTTCAGTTTATGCAAAAACGTAGTTGTGTTTTTAATCTGTTACAATAACTGTGTCAACATACTGTAGAAAAATGATGGGGATCGCTTCTAAGCTTTTTATATATATATATATATATCTACTGAACAGTATGTTCGAGTAAGGTGGTTGTTTCTGTTTCAATTTGTTTTTTTAAAATTTTATACTTCCATTTGTTTTTCAGGGTTTTGGTTTTGTTTCTGAATGATTGAAAAGACCGATTTTAAGTCCGTTAGTTTATAGATGGTATATATAAAGTCTGGATAGTCTACACCAAAGTGTGTAACAAGGGTGCTTGCATGTTCTTTCATTTCATCATGGCTTCTTTTATGAAACAGTTCTGTTCATCCTTAGTGAACTATGCAGACTGGAGTAGATAGATCTGTATCCAAAGCAATGTTGTTGTTTTAATAAAAACAAACAGAAAACCCTTTGAAAACAGTAGGTAGCAAGGTAATTTTTTTTAAAAGAACCAACTCACAACCTTTCCACCAAGCTCCAAACCCCTGAAGCACCAAACACGCAGGTTCCCTTGATATTATCCCTCAAAGCATTCTCCCAAAACGTAGAGATGAATAATCATGGCAACAGCTTGTGCAGTGATCTGCCTTCACAGTGTACACCACAGTTACTGGGTTGACCTTGAAACGTGAATTTCGTACTCAGTGTGTCTTCTGTTTTCATCCTTTCCCAACCCTGGTTCCCTTCCACCCTCTGTTTTGAGGGGTTCATGAACCTATGTGTGCCTTTGCTTTCCACCCTTGCTATACACTGGTAGATGCTACAAATTCAGACTCTCATTTGTTGTAAAGTTGTAAAGTATTGTGATGTCACCAGTTTCCCTTCATTTCCACTTCCCCCTAACATATGATTCACAACTTAATGTCGGTTGTAAAAAAGAAAGGCAAGAAAGAAAAACAAAAAAGGAGGAGAAATGGGAAATAAAAGCTCTTGATTACATATGGTAATAAAACCAGACTGTTCTACTTCATTTCTTGTTTTCTGCTTCTGTTGTTTCTAAGATGATTTATCCTTTTCCTTTAAAAATACAAACAAATGCAATGCTGATCATTTAGGTTATAGTGAGAAAGAAATTTGTTACTTTCTGCCTCTTAAAGAAGATGAACTTGAATGTAGTGGTGCTGATAATTAAAAATTGAATCACACATTTGCTCTCCCTCTATTCATATTTTGCATTTTCTTTTTATAAGCTTGTTCATCATCAAATATTTATGGCAGACTTAATACTTGAAAGACCAAGCCTGGGATTTAAGCACACATGGTCCACCAGAATAGATCATCATACAGATGTGACTTCATCTTCAGACTTTACATACTAATAACTAACAGGAGGAGCCTGTATTTTCTTTTAGCTGCATAAATCTGTTGTGCTTCATAGGGCTGATTGAAAGGATGATGTTGAGGCTAATTCTGCAACAAAATAGTAGTGAACAGATAACAAGAAAAGAGTGTAACGTCTCCCTAGTCCTGGGAGTGACTAAAACATAGCTGCATTCTCCACATTTATTTTGTATAAATAGGGATCGCTTATGCACAACCATTACCAACAGTAAAGATAAAAACTTGGTTATCTTTGTTACTGGACTTAGTGGATTTGTTTTTTGAGAGAAATAGGCAATGTGACAGTGTGATCCCCTAGAAACAAGGGATCTAATCCATTAATCTACCCTTTCTCAGGTCATGTTTGGGCTTTTCTGCCCTGCCAGTACACCCTGTTCTGGATCTAGAGCCTTCCTGGTATGTGCTGCATATGTGACATGCAAATGCAGAGCATTACAAATACCATTTTTCAGTGCCTTGCCCACCTTACCTTTTCCTCAGTGCAGGCTCCCTTCAAGCTGGGCACACTAGCATGCAGGTACATGGTGTGGATGCAGGGAGGATGTCTGCCAGGACTGGGGTGTGCCCCAAGTAATGCTGAGGGACCCAGCGGTCTGGGGACTGAGGGCACTGTACAGTCACACAGTGCTCCATGCTCTGTTGCATTTGACCTGCACGCTCCCAGAGCTGCAGTAAATGGGAAGGTGAAAGCTCTCTGGATGCTTAGGGACCTGTATCATTTTCAGTCCTGCAGCCAATCCTTTGTCTATAAATGTTTGAAATGCTTCGTATGAGCAACACCTGCAGATTAATATAAGATTAATCTTATAAATATTATATAAAGATTAATATACATCTATTTTAACATTAATATAAATATTCCTCTGTAAACAATTGCAAGTTACTGCCCGGGGGACAGGCCAAGAAATGCCTGTAGTAGTGGTGCTGGATGACTCCTTTTGCATAGCTCCTCCATCTCGTGCCTGGAAAAGGAAGGTCCATTTAAAGCATGGGCATGGGTCCATTTAAAGGAGAGAGGGCAAGAAGGTGCCCTGATGCACAAGCTATTTGGGATAACTGCTCTGCTTATGTGTCCAAAACGTGCTGCCAAAGGGAAGGTGTGAACCTAGCCCCTTAAATTATTCCCTTGTAACACCTCCCCGAAGGTACACTTCTGAGATGGCATGAACAACAGTCTCTGACAGAGACCTGTCTTACCTTCTGCTGTGCAGGAATGACCAGGAGAGGAACTGAAGGAACCAGTGACCTGGGGGAGTCTTTGCAGTCAAGCAGAGCGCAGGTACCCACAGCAGCACCCTGCTAAGGAACAGGTCTTCCACTGAGCACCCACAGCTCCCCACCCCAAAACAGGCAGTGCCCTCAGCCTGCAGTATGGTAGCTTTTGACAGGGGAGGAGACCACTGAGCTACGTGCTGTCTATTTGAATCATGAGATCTGTCCCCTACAGGGACTGCTAGTGCCACACTGAAGAAGCTCCCTGGGGCTGAGCAGGGCAAACCAGAAACCCAAGAGAAAGCAAGGACGCTTTGAGCACTTCTGTCAAGTTACTGTCATCTTGTTCATGGTATTAATGGTACTCATGTTGACCTCATTTAGCACGTCATCGACGATGCATGGAAGTTCTTTTCCAATCAGCATTAATTTGCATACATGGTTTTACACAAAATGGGACCCAGCTGAATGACTCAAAACTCTGTAAATAAATCTTGGTCCACTGCCGTGTTCCTCCCCTCTCCCTCCAACAGACATATATTTTCAAACTACCCAAGAGTATAATTTCAAAGATAACTGCAAATCCTGCCCCACTGTAGCTTCTACAGCAGGGAATATTTTGCACCTGAAAGCTCCTCATGTGAAAAACAATTAGGCAATCAGGAAAAGCATGCACGGTTCAGTGCGTTTTACTGCCAGCAGGATGGCAGTACACAGGGCTGGTTTTACCTGAAAGGGGGTGCCAGAATGAAGTGCCGTGACAGTAATGCACCGACACTAAGAGCAACACCGTGATGGCCAGAGTAATTTCTGGGATGCAATTCCGTGTTATTCTTCTGCCATGGAATTTGCAGGATTACTCTGTGTTCTCTCCAGGGCTGGGCATGGATTCTTGCTCCCTGATGCTTGCTGACAAAGCTTGTTTAAAGCAATGTCGAGGACCTCAAGTGGTAGTCTTATCCACCCCACTGCACTGAGGAAGGATCAAGCAAACCTAATCCATTCTTGATGGCTTATTGCCTAACATCTCCTTTTAAACGTATTTTACCCTGAGAAGAAGTGAAAGTCACCCAAGGGATTAACATCAAGCATTTCAGAGAATCTAAAGAAAATAATAAGTTAAGAAAGTGGGCTGGACTGGCTTAGTTAAAGCCAGTTTTTTATTTATCCAATTAAAGTTAATTTCCCAGAAGTATGGCACCTGCTCCAGTGAACAAGTGTTAGAGAGACACATTGTGTATGTAATATTCATATGCTTCCTGCTGATGCATGTGTCTGCTAATGAGTCTCTAAGTAGTCTTTTTATTACTTTTTTCCCTTTCTTTTAAAGAGTGGAGATGCTTTTCAGAATGATTCCTAAGTCCATCTTCACATGCCTTATTCAGGAGAACAATGATGTGTTAGACTTCTTTGTATGAATAGAAACAGGTAAATATTCATCTATCCCCTGACTGTAATTTAAACAGTGTAAGTCAGTAGGGAAAGGCTATAATTGGAGTCAGAGTAAGTGAGGTGAAAATTGCTAGGTGGCAGTACCATCTGCATCTTGTTTTAATTAGCCAAGTTTATTGTCAGAATATAAAACTTCCTCTTATTCAAGTCCCTGGCTTTTTTCAGCCATCAGTCCTAAGTGATTGCCACATGTCTAGGTAAGCACTATTACTGATCAGCAAAGGAGAATTATTCTCTCCACTGATCTGGCTAACAGTTACCATATCTAGGAGTAGGGACAAAAATATGACTAACCAAGATCATTGTCACATCTGCTTAGTGTTCCATGACAAACTCTATTAAGGCTAACAGAACCACTGTTAATTCAATTAGATCAGTGTTTTCCTTAGCTGGCCATGATGCATTTGGAAGACCAGCAACTGTATGCAGAGCATGGCTGGCAGTCCACTGAAAGGAGTAATAGCATCATAAATAATATATTAAGACAAAGACAAATCTACCATGCTGCAGTCAGAGCACATCAGCCTTACAGATGAACCTTGTAATATCACAAGAAGGTGGGGGAGGAAAAAAGTAGCTATGACAGGAAATTATAGCAACTGTAAATGACAGGGACTACAGGAGGGAACAAAACTCATTAGGTCAGCTCTTTACACGAAGTGCAGGGGAAGCACAGGACAGCCTGCTGGCAGCGGTGGAGGCCCTGTGAGCCCTCGCATTCATCCTCCTTAAAATGAAATAGCAGACATCGAGTGCTGCATTTAAAGGAAGATGATAAATAACAGAACAGAACTGGCAAAGAGCTCAGTGGAAACCTATCTCTTTCTCTGGCCTGCAAGCCCTGCCCTAGTACTCAGAACTTCCACCCCTGTCTGCAGAGCATGACTAAGATGGTTGCAGCCTCCAGAGCAGTCAGGCTGCACAGAAAAACCCCCTACAAGCATCAGCTGGGAAACTGCCCTGTTTTAGGGAAGCACCTTGCACAGCCAAGTGACTCAGCCTGCAGGATTGAAAGCCACAGGTAGTTCACTGCAGATGAGTCCTTTGTTCCAGCCTTCTGGATTTGGACAGGTCGCACACACAAGCACGTGGGCACCGCCACACCAGGGAGTCGGAGCAATGATTGCGGAAATCCTGTTCCACCTCTCCTGTGTTCAAAGGGAAACAAAGCAAAATGTACTTTTGCTTCAGCCAACATGCTAGTAAAAAGGTGCTGATAAGAGCTTCCCAGAGCAATTTCCAAGAGCTTCACAAAGCAAAAAAAAAAAGCCCTTTGGGTTTTTTTTAGTGTTGTGGTTTTTTGTGTTTTTTTTTTTTTTCTTCTTTTTCTATACTGCCTTGCTGGTAGAGAAGGAGATTCCATGTCAGAAGAAAAAAAAAGAAAACTAGAATATTCTCTGACTTTTGGAAATTATGACATAAACTTATCAATTCTCAACAAATACAATCTAAAGTATTCAGACTGTTGATAAAGATATTGCTTCTGATGGTGCAGCAAACTACAGATTGAGTTTTTATTAAATGCTGCATAAATTGTCTGTGAAACAACCTCTTTATGAGATATGGTGGTTCAAACAATTTTACAAAGAGCAGGAGACAAAGAGTTCCTTTTACACTAAAATGGTTTCCTAGGAAACTGCAAAATGTAACATGATATCTCTTTGTGCAAGTTCAAGGACTTGTGTGTGCGAGTGTGTTTCTCCTGACCCTCCATTTTTTTTTTCTTGGTGTGGTGTATGGTATCACAGGAACAGAATAAGCCTGTACCACAGCAACCCACAATCTGAGGGAAATTTTCCTCTTTTACAATCAAATCTCTGAACAGAAAAGAAAAATGTTGATAGAAACCAAGTCTTTTCATCTGTAGCACTGTGATTTGAGAGTAAGGCAAAAACAATGACTGAAAAGGCTCAGAGCCTAATTTCAGGTTTCAGGCAGTCCTCATGTCTGGCCCAGTGTATTTTCTCATGTGTGTGTAGCCTATATTAGACAACATAAATTAGTACTATTGAAGCAACAATAACCAGCCTGCAATGCTAATCAGAGATCGGGGCATGTGTGGTACAGGAAGATCAGACACATATCCAGATCCTCCTTTTAATTAAAGGCTAATAATCTGCCCATTTGAGACAAGCACTTTGCCCTTCCCTATGTGCAAGCAGTGTGTCCCCCAAAATGCAAAATTCCTAACTGGGGCAATTCAGCTCTTTACCCTAACAAGAGGCAACTATGTCTGAATTTACCTGACTGCATGCCCTTTCATTAGTCATACTACTCTCATAGATGCTAATAGTGACATAGCATTGGTGCACTTCCTACACATGTTTAAGACTGCAGAAATATTGATATATAAAACCCGTTTCCCCAGATGTGACTATTCTCAAGACCTCAATATGCTGAATTTCCTAGCTAGACAATACATGACCATATGCAGTGCTGTAAGGTGTCTGTCATCCTCCCAGTTGCATCCTGGGTGCTCGGATCCATGCAGTTCTTCCCAGCACTGTGTCCAATTACAAAGACATGCTGGCCCAAGTGCAGAAGCACTAGGACAGTGCATACAAGGCAGCAGAGCCAGACTGACAGGGCCAAAGGCCTAGCATGGTGAGTGGCAAAGACACGCCTCATTTCTTGCAGAGTATTTTACAAGAAATTACTTTGCAGGAGACCGTCACTGGATAAAAACTTTGAACGGGGCTGGGGATATTAATTGGGTCCTAGGACTCCCTTTGCCTGGTTTGGAGAAAGGGCAAGCAGGTATTTCAGAAACAGTTGCACTCAATTTAAGGAAAATGTCATTCATAGATGACAGAGGCAGGACTGGCTGTCCCTGGCAACCTCAGCCAGCTAACCTCCCCGGGTTAACCAGACTGTCTCTTCGGGAAGCACACACCTGATGCACTGATCCCTAGTGCTGCCTCCCCACCCCAGTCACTAAATTTTACAACCTTGTTGCAGCAGATGGCCCTTAGTGCCTCGAGCAGACTCGGGGACAGTGGCAAGCTGAAGTGTGCATGGTAATGTGTCTGGATGTGGTCCTGGGAAAGGTCCCTGGAGCATTTCTGTGCTGCAGGTAACTGACAAATGGGGAAAAACTCACAGAACAAAGTCCTGAGAGGTTAGCTCGTCTTCATAAGCACAGCATAGTCCAGGCAGCAGGCAAGATAAGGGCTGACATTTACTGTTGGTGCAGAAATGTGAGCTTTGGGGAGCTACTGAATTTGTCAGGTAATGGAGGATGTGGTGTTTGGATCCAGATGTGCACTTTGGAAGACCTGGAGCGCATTCCTGCTGGCAACACAGGTGCTGACCTAGGGAAACCTTAACTTAAAGCACAATTTCATCCACTGAGCTCCCCGTTTTAAAACTGGGCCAGAACAACTGCTTTCTGGGCAGGGCCACAGGGAGGCCTAAAAAAAACATGCCATCCACATTAAGAATGGTGCTGAGCTTCTTTCAACCTAACCTAGGACAGACAGCCATTCATCCTCCATTAAAAAAACTGCCTTCCAAGCCAGTAAACCTAAAGGAGTTATCTGACGAAGCTGAACAGGCATAAGGCAGTTCCATGCCAATGAAGGTAAATTACAGACTCGGGACTTGAGTCCACTCTCCTTGTTCATGTCGCACTAACTCTGTGAACATATCGGTTACTCTGTGTGGCACCCAGGAGCTGGCCTGATGGGCATGTTGGCAGCACCAGTGGTAAAGGAATAGGGCGTGGCTGTTGCAGCCCGGAACACTGCTTTGTTCGTCCTCTGCTGCACTGGCTCTGCTGTGCTAACAGGATTAAAATGCATTTAACTGAAATTTCATCTTTAAAATTAGCAAGTAATTAAGCCCATGTTGATGCATTACGTTTATATAAACACTTTGAGTAGAAATGTGTCCCACTTCCTCACTGTCCTAAACACTTAATTCAAAGTGCCCAGTTACTGAGGATTTAAATAATTCACACCTACATTCAATAGGTCTCCTTTAGTGTAAGTTGTATTTTTAAACATCACCTAACTGTAGGATGCCTGCATTTAGAGTTTAAAACCCCTATACAGGCAAACACATGTAACGATACAAGTTCTACCAAATACCAGTCAATGCAGGGAAACCTGACTTTCAGGCAGGGGCTTTCGGAAGTGGAAGAGTCATGAGTTGGACAGCCTGCAATGCCAGGGTTTTGCGTCTGTCTCCCAGCACAAACAGCTCAACCCATAGGTTGTTTAGACTGTCCAATCTCACGCAGAATCACAGATGATATAAGATCTTATCTGATACATAGAATACAAACTACATTAGTCTGACAGACAGAAAACTAAATAGTCTCCAGAGTATTTGCTTTTAAATGAATATGCCATTTGTATAACCAATGCAACTCAGTACAGTTCTTTTGTTCATCAAAATTTTTTAATGAAAGTAGAAAAAGCAAGTCTACCTGAAGATTGAACTATTAGCTGTTCTAATGTTGGGAAGAACTTTACTCAGAGTTGGTCTAAAAGCAATAAAAACCAGTTTGTCGTCTTTGGATTCTGTGACTACATCATAAAAGAGAAAAGACAAACTCTCCCCTGACCTAGATAAAGATGTATGTGGCCTTTCCCCATTGCTTTAAAAATTGAAATTAAAAACTGTCCTGTTAGCACTGATCATCCAGGCAATGCTTTAGACGGATTTGGCATGTCTGTGGGATGGGGACTCCTGAGGGTCACTGCTGTTACTGTGGCTGGCACTGCAAAACAGAGTTGCTGTGAGTGCTGCAAGAACGGGTATAGATTGCAAGGATGAGGCAGTGGCAAGGATGCTCCCAGTTCTCTGTGGTGGTTGCACAAAAGTGGCCCTTGCTCCCTTCCAGCCCATAAGTCTGTATGCATCCACAGGTAATTCAACCTGATTTGGAGAATGCAGGGAACCTCCATGTATTTCAAAATGGGTTTGTGTTCCTTTTTAAATCTTTCTTTTCTCTCTCTTTTCCCTCTTAACTTGCTACCTGCCCTACTGGGACTACTTTGATGCAGGAGAATAGGCTGGATGACCCATTTTATAAGCAGGGAAAGTAAGGACTCAAGCCATTTTGTACCAGGCTACCTGCAAACCTGCAGTAAGGACAAGGGCAGTCACAAGTCCCCAGGTCACTGTCATACACATTCTCCTCTGAATTGCACAGTTTAACTGGCAGGTTGAGGAAAAGTACAACTCCAGAAGCCCGCAGAGCTTGGTGGCAGAAACGGATTAAAAAAGGAAAAGTGTTTGAATAGAAAAGAATTCTCTTTTATCAGGAAATTCCAAATAGGGCAGGCACACAGGTATTCCTGTTTCAGGCAAAAAGAACCAGGAACAAAACTGAACCTTCCCATAGAGTGGAGGAAAAATAAAAAGGGAAGCTGCTGGTGCAAGAGCAGGAAGAAAAGCAAAGTGCTGCCCCAGGGGGCAAGGGCCATGGGTTGCTCCAGCAGGATGTCTGCAGAGCACCTCACTGCCTTCTCTGGTGAGGTGTGTTCCACCTGCGGGTGACGGGCTGTGCCTCAGCTGAACCAGCAGTTCACACCAGCCCCATGTGCTGCAGAGCTCCCGCCCCGCCCTTGGCACTGCCCAGATCCTCACAGCACAGGCAGCTGCCAAGGGACAGAGAGGCAAGTGGGATGCCTCCAGCATCATGGGATTTCTGCTTTCAGAAACCCTCCTGCAGCAAATTGATCTTAAAACTTCAGCTTTACTTGGGGGAGGGGGGTTTGTATATATGTATATATACGCATACACACATACACAAACACACACATATAATATACAATTATATAGATATAAATATGTGATTTACATATGTCATCTTTAAGATATGTTGCAATATATTATACTCACATTAAATATAGATTATATCTATTAAAAAGAAATACTCCTCTTGATATTATACAACAAAATAACTACTAGTATTCAGGTCTTGGTACAGTAATTCGCAACTTGTTCACAGCAGTGGGTGAGGCACAGCAAAGTGCCCAGGAGTCTCAGAGACCTCACCTCCCATTCAGTAATGAAGTGTGACGGTCACGGTCACAGGAGGAAGCAATGTTAGGCGATGGGGGAGTAGGTGGGTGGGCTTAGAGGGTAGGAGTAGATGGCCTCAGAAAACCAGCTGCCTACCCACAAAAGAAGTTACTTAAATTACAGTCTCATAAGGTTAAGAGACATGCAACTAATTAAACTTACCCCACTTAAAGGAAAAAAGAAAGTGTAACATTCCAAACAATAAAAATGATGAGTGATTTGTTTCGAAATTGTGCCAAAGACAAACAACCCACAGAGCCAGGGAAGTTTTTTCCCCTACTCCTTCAGGGAATGAGGGCTGCAAGCAGCCAGCTGCCTCCTGCCCAAGGGGCTGATGCTGGCCAGGAGCAATTAAACACTAGACTGTAATTAGGCTTCGGTGAGACACCTCTCTAATCAGTCATCAGCTGTACTGCTGCTGTCAAAGTAGCTTGATGTTCTTCACTTGGCCTTTCTGTTTATTTATGGAGAGTTTGTATGTCTTCATTTTTATTTTAAGTGGAAGGAATTGCCAGTGCCACATAAAGCTATTTCGGCTGCCATCCCTTTCCCAGGGCTGTTCTGTGCTCCTGGCGAGACAGTGGCAGGAAGGCTCAGCAGATGAAGTGGCTCCCTGAAGTGGTCAGCAGGACCAGGAGGATGCACATGGCAGTGCCTTTCTTTTCCTGCTTTCTTTTCCTGTTGTGTGTGTCCCTCGGCACTGGGGCAGGGGAGGAGGCTGCTTGCCGTCTCCGACCAGCACTCTGCCAAGGAGGCCTGGAAGGTCTTCAATCCCAGCAACTTGGAGCTGGACCACATCCTTTTCCTCCTTCCTCTTGTCTCAGGATGTTTTTGCTCCCTGCTGTGACCATGGCTGTGCCAGAGAGGAAGTGCTGGAGATCTGTAACACCCCCCAACACAGCTTAGCCAAGCTTTTCTGGGCAGCAGTGTGGACTGGCAGAGATAAACCCAGGTCTCCGGACGTAATGAACTCATAATTTTTTAATGTATGTTTTTTTCACTGCATGTTACAGAATCCAGATGTATTCACAGGCCACAGGACAGCTGAGGCTGGAAGGTACCTGCAGGTGCCAGTTCCATTCAACACCCCTGCTCAAGCAGTGTCAGCTAGAGCAGGCTGCCCAGGACCATGTCTACTTGGGTTTCACGTATCTCCATGGATGGAGGCAGCACCTCCATGGATGTCTTGGCAACCTGTTCCAGCATTAGATCACCTCCACAGTAAAAAATGATTTTTCTTATGTTTGAACAGAATTTCCTGTATTTCAGTGTGTGCCCATTGAAGCTTGTTCTGTCATTGCACACCATTAAGAAGAGCCTGGCTCCCTGCCATCAGGTATTTCTATATTTTTATGTGGTTTTTTAAAACCCTATGGGCTTAAAAGAAAAATAAAAGCAGGTTTCAGTAACCAAAATAACACGTAAAGGAATAGAGGCAAACTTCCAGGAAAGCAAAAGTGGAATGCAAAGGTGCATGGTAAAATACATAGTAAGCTTGCCTGTCTGCTTATAAGAGCATCAAGAAGATTTGTTTTTAGAGCTAAAAAACTTACTCGGATCATATATTTACATGTCTCCCACAGTGAATGTTTCAGTCAGTGCGAAAACAATTTTCAGTGGGCTAACACCACCCTAATCCCCCACTACATTCCAAAAGCTTTCACTGTTGCAAAGCACATCTGAAACTTCAAAATGAGAAGGTGTTAGAGGCCTTCACAAGGGGCAGGGAGAAGCTGCCTCACCGTGGCTGAACAGACCACTGCTCTTGGCAGTTCCGAAATGCCATCGGTTCAAAACCCCCACCAGGCTGAGGTCACTGGATTCCTGCTGGACAAAACCTGATGATAATAAACAGCAGCAAACAACTCCTTGCAGTGGAAAATATCGGACAGCCTTGAGTGCAAGTACACATTTACCCACATCCTACCAAGTCCAGTAATACAGGTAATGTTGCAATTAAAAACCACGCATTTTCCAAGAAACCACAGTTAACCCAACTGTTCAGAATAGCTTTTCAGAATAACATCTCAGATGCCACTCTGTGGTAAGTGCTGGTGAATAACAATGTTTCTAATGGTAAGTACTTTGTGAAACATTCTAATTTGAAGACCTTTGTGCATTAAGGAATTTTCCTTCTGAACAGTTCCGTTTAATTTCTTTCTTTTCATTTAATTTGATATGCAGTAGTAGTATGCACAAGCCAGAGTCAGGTGGTTTTATTATCCTCTACTTAGGGTAAAGGATTACAGTAAAATATTCACAGAATTTCACTGAAGGCCGTTTGGAATTTTTTTGAGCTTTTTTGAACCCACCTACATAGTTACATCTACCACATCTCCACCTGAATTTTTGGGGCACCTACCATCAGTTAAAGAACATTTCTATAGGATACAGCAGCATTAAATGACACCAACTGTTCTGGGCAGTGCACACTGCTGGACAGTACCATGCTCAGAGCCTCAGACTTCTTCCCTCTGTGTTGCTTTATGCCTTATTAAAGCCAAAACTGTCTGTAAGTTCAAAAACCTATTTGAAATTTTGACTGCAAACCCTCATACACTTGCCTATATATACTTCAGATGATGGAGAGAAATAATATAATCTATAAAACAAATAATATAATTTAAATAATATATAACAAATAATCTATAAAACCTCAGGGCAGACTGAGGTTATGGCGGCTCTGATTTTCATGGTCATCCATTACTTGTTTTGCATTTGGGGGAAAAAGACTTTACAGACAATTTCTTATTTACTGGTCACATGTAAAAGAAAAATATTTGCAGATGAGCCTAATCACAGAGGCTTCAGGTTGCCACTTTATACAGAGATAAAACCCCTTCAGCTGGCAAGCTATTGAGCAGGATGGCAAATATCCATCAAGCGTAGGAGGCCTTACAAGAACCATAGATAATAAATGCCAGTCAAGCAGGTATTTTTGATAAAGTATAACATAATTTTTCTGCCTAAAGCTATGTATTTCCTCAAAAAATTCACAAGGGAGAGATGGAAACAAAGATTTCTGGGTTTATGTCCCACTTTCTTACAGACTCTCACTTTTGGTTATAGATAAAACAATTTCTTTTTCTAGGAATGTAATTTCTTCCTCTTTATGGACATGCAAAGTCGCTTTATTATAATAAGACATTATTCTGTTTGTATCATTTATTGACATCTCTGAAGTCTTCTAAGAACCATGGATGAAAGGTGCTATACAAGTGCCAAGTACATCATAAATTATTAAATGTTTCTTCAAAATCTGCTTGCTCGGTCTTTGTTTCATCTGCTGATGCCAGATTTTAGAATGAGTTACACAAAAGGTCTTTTTGAAACTTTCCCGTTCTCAGCATCCTGCCTGCACTGCGCAGGATGAGGCAGAATCAGAATGAATCAGAGTATATGCTGCTTTCTGCAAGGAATAGCACACTTCCTGGGTGACCTGACACCGCTCTGTACCTGAGAAGCTTTGCAGGCCACTCAAGTTTCTCAGATTTAAAAAAAAAAAAAAAAAAGCAAGGGAAGAGAGAATGAAAGAGAGAGGAAGGAAGGGGAGGAAGGAGGGAGGAAGATCGATTATTTGCAATTACACCATTTGAGTCTGTGTCTCTGCAAGTGCCCCTGCAAGGCAGGGTTCCTGAGGGCAGCAAGGTTAAAAGCAAGCAGCAGCCACATACAGCCCTGCCAAGCTGCTGTGAACAGCCATGCTGGGGTAAGGCAAATTATGCTGCTTCTGGGCATTTAAGATGTATATGAACAAACTGTCAGTCCAAGATCTAAAACTTATTCAGTTATTCAAACTAATTCAATTTCATCACCTAGCTCTGACACCCTTAGCACTTGCTGCAGACCATTTTAATGGGAAGTGATATGTAAGTGCAAACACCTGGGAGGCAAATGGCAGGGGGATTTTTCTGATACAACAGTCATCACCATGGTTGTTAACAGCAGAGGCATTTATGTGATCCTAATTACTTTGTAAGCGTAAGACAGGCTAGGAAAGTTCACACTCCTCTTCCTACACTGCTCTCTCACCATCTGCAGGCTCCCATCACCCCTGAGAATGTCCCCAGACCTTGCACATCCCCCCACTGCCCTGTGTGTCCCACACATCCTCCACTGGCCATCACAGCCAGCTGTGCTGCCTCACTCACTCTGTCCACAGACACAGGCATCAACATTTCATGTCTTGAATGTCCCTGGTAGGGCTGACATCAGTATTTTTCAAGCCATCAGCATCTCTTAGGTTAGACCAAGATACCCAGGAGTAGCTGGAAAGAAAACAAGAACAAGAAACAAGACAATGGTAGAAGCAATGAACTTTTGCCTGCTAGTTGGCCTTCAAAAACTGTACAGACCATTATGACTGTTGCAGACCTGATCTGGCCACTCACAGTGTTTATATTTGCATATCTTTCTGAGAGTGATAAGGGTATGGAAAGAGGTCTTACCTTGAGACTGAGTTCTGATTCCATCTGCAGATCTTGTCCTCCAGAATGGCAGGGGTTTGGAACAAGATGATCTTTAAGGTCCTTCCAACCCAAACCATTCTACGATTCTATGATTTTCAAACATCAGTAAATTCTAAATATGGATATTTTGCTTCCAAAACAATATTTCATTAATTGTCCCTGAAGATAAATTACAAACTAGCTCTCTGGTAGATCCTAAAGCATGCTTAATAATGGGGCTAGATCCATCAGGGTTCTCACAGGACTGAGTCTTGGGACAAAATTATTTAATTTGGTTTTAATCAGTGTTCCAAAAGACAATATAAAATCTTCAGCATCAGAATCTGCAGGTGCTGTACTGGTCACTCAGCATGGAACAGCAAGTAGGACAGGTTGTGCCTGCTGAAAGAGCTGAGCTGAATGCCACATCTCAATAATTTTTGAGGTATGCAGGAACCCACCACCCCAACTGGGTAATCCAATTGATGGGATGCAGGGAAAGGCTGGCTCCCACATGCCATATGGGCTCAGTGTACACCTCATCTGGAGGCAGTAAGAACCATGTCTCTGTAGAAGAACACAGTGATGGTCATGGTCATTGCATGCAGGAGGGGGAGTGGGGTGGTTTTAGACCTTGTAGAAGGACACAGTCCAGCTGCCAGGGGTGTCACAGCAGTGTCCCAACACCTCTGTGTCATGTAAAGCCTGGGCTGCATGCTGTTTGGCTGCTGGGATGTGGCCTTTGGGGTGTGAGATGGCTCAGTCCCAATAACACCCTCCTTCACCTGCAGGATGCACAGGGAGGCCACCAGACAACATAATAGTCTGTGATTTACCAGGGGCCAGGCTGAGATCACTTAATGATCAATACTCAAAATGTGCAGAGCTCTGCTGAGATGCTGTAGTTTATGTCAAAGCTGCAGTCACCAAGGTCAAAAATCCAAGGAGGTGGAAGGCGAAACAGCTGAAGTGACTTAGTTCAGGTTTTATATCCCATTAATAGCAAAGTCAAGAGCAGAACCTGCTTTCCCTTCCCCCAACTTTGCCCCCAGCCTGAGCCTTTTCAACAGTGGCACTGAACAGAAAACCAGTTTTTAAAAAGTTTATCAAGTTGGTTTTTTACAGTACAATGTTTTCAGGAACTTGTAAAGCAATTCTTCATTTGCAAGTAGCAGCTACCTTTGCCATTAAGAAGGTTGTTGGTGATATTTTATTTTTTTATTATTTATTTATGGAAACATTTACATTTGAAGCTTCTTCAACCACACAGGCATATTGTGTCAGATCATTTAATATAATGCAGAAACTCTGCCTTCTGCCTTGGACAGGAGGGCTCCTCAAAAAACAGAAAGCTGCAGCTCCAGTCCCAAGCAGTGCCTACCAAAGGAGCTGGGAGTGCGCCAGGTCATTTCAGACCCACAGGAGCCCTGTTATTCATATTCCCCTTTCCCAAAACCTGCGGCTGGGGAGGAAAAACAAACAAACAAAAAAAGGCACTCCCTAGAAGGCATTTTTGACATCACTGATATATGGGTTAACCCTAGACTTGTTTCATCACAAGAACACAAGGTAATAAATGGCACAGTGATGCAAACACCAGTTTCCTCTGCTTCTACCAAATAGAAACATTGTGTCCTCCACAGAAAACAGTGCAGAGAAGATCCCAGGGTGGAACAGCTGCGTCTTTCTGATACACCAAACCTTTTGTGGGGTGGACAAGCAATGATACATGTCAAAGCATAGGCAAAAGTGCTCTTGACTTTGTTTTTGTAACATGCATGAGTACAAAGAGTGATCGTGGTCAAAAGAATAAATACTGCAGATCCCTCGACAGGAATTTTCCTGATGAAAAATTGCTTTCTTTTGGCACTTGTTGTGCATCTTGAATGAATCAGTTATCAGAGCAGCAAAAATGTTCCTGCTGGTTCTCAAATCAACAGTATTTTCACTTACCATTAGCATCTTGT